>CM031240.1:453474435-454019184 GCA_018340775.1 Taxus wallichiana var. yunnanensis
TAAATTAATGCCCACTCTCACAATATTCATTAATAAATACCTTAATCAAATTATTTTCCACCTCACCTAGACACCTCATCACGATCTATTCTTAGCATGTTTCCTTTTAACTAAGACTTAGTCATACCTACCTTAATTAACTCGAGACTTATTTCAACCCTAAAATCACATGCCTCATTATTCCTCTAACCACATGCCCACTTATCTAAACACAAAACTACATTTTGATCCATGAAAATGGATAGAGTTGGCCAAAAATATTGCCAAGATATGTCATTTTAGTAAACCTAGGATTTCCCGCCTTAACCGGCACGGCCAACCCGAACCCAATGCCGGTCACCCTAAATCTTCCTTAGTTACCATATAATCAAAATTTTAACCTTTTTTGAGTGGTTAAAATAATTATTCAAGTTTTGGAGAAGAGATATCTGCATGTAAGCACGCACCAGAGCACTCCTGCACATGTAAACATCCTAAACCAACACCAAGCATTGATCTGAAAGGAAAGTATTCACAAAAGAAACATTTCGGGAAGCACAACCGTGGCACCGACAACCATCTCCATGGATCAACCATCATCTCCATCTAACCACCAGGTCTAAAAGTACAAATAAGTACATTTAGATATGTATCTTTCCATACTTAGACCAATTTCTTTATCTCTGTTTAGGAGTCCTAGCCTCCTTTGCATCTCATCACCTCTCACCTTCATGTCAATCCCTTTACCTAACCACCTACAACCTCCCAGCCTTCCATACCTAACTCTAGACATCTTTGAGTACTCCCAACACTGTCATCAACCTCACCATTCTCTTTCCATTCTTTGTGCAATCACGAGAGAATAAGCAAAACCAAAACATATTGAGTTTCTATCACCGACCCTACCAACACCAGCTAACCCAAACCATCGTCGGTCTCCTCTCCACTGAAATCAGCCATACTAGACCAACGTCGGTCTCGTATCTGTAAATATTCCTATAACAACCCCATAACATTTACCTAAATAAACTAAATCACCTAAAGCTTGACCCTGACTTGTCCCAACCACCTTATTTACCTATCTGACTTCCAAATCTGATCATAACCTAGCTTGTTAGATTAGATTTTCTTATTATACTTGAATGAGACACCTAAATCATATCAACTATAGAATAGGACATTATTGGTTTACATCATTTCTTGCATTAAGTTATTTTAAATAGTGGATTGACAACCATCTAGGAAGTATCACACTTCTTGGATCTAGCATACGCTAGGTAGTCCACTAACATATATTGTTTAATATTCCTCTTGTGGTCTTGTTTTGTATTCGCAGGTAGTTCCTCCTATAAAAAGGAAGTTCTCACAATCAACATTGGATCGGAAAATCAGAACGTGCACACTCTAACATTCAAATTCACTCATATGTATTCCTCCTCACCCTTACCTTATCTGTTTTTCTCTTACGTATGCAACTATTTGGCGAAAAATTTTGGTATGCCCGATGGGACCCTCTCTTGGGTTCATTGCATTTTCTTCATAGAGGGAAACCATTGTTGTGTTTATTTCATTTTGAAAAATATGCATTTAATCTTCTCCCTGGTAATATTATTTTCTTCTCATTGTCTAAACAAATTTTTTCATTTGGTGCATAAAATGAACTAATTATTCCTTCTTGCATTTGCATAGTAGGGAAAGAGCACGTTTTTGACCTATTCATCATTTTCTTCATAAAATATAATTGTCTATTTAGGTTATTTTTTTTTTTGCATTTCATCCTTGTATCTTTGAATTATTAGCTCACATTTAAAAATGAGGGTAAAATATATGCTTGAAGTCATACCCACTGATGGTTGACATAATTCAACCATAGAAAGCACATTTATCTCTTCACTCTCTTTTCCAAACTGCACAAATTTGAATTTATACATCTTCTTAAACAACATCCCGCATGGAAGAAGCTATCAATGATCACACGATCAAAGGATTGACAAAGTGGTGCACCCATCTGGTTATCTCTGCTCGATCATCACCTCAGAGAAAGGATCACCCCCACCATAACATAACCTAAAACCTCACCTTTATATTTCCTTCTTCGTAGGATGCCTTCCCAACAAAAATGTTTTTCTAAATTCACAAGTCAGACTTAATAGCATAAGCTAAAACAAACATAAATTCACTTTTAGGATTACATGTTTTTCTTAACTTTGTTCTTGACTTGCATTTTGAGGTGTGAGTTACGATTCTCCATTTTTCTTCTTCCTTTCACACTCCCCATCATAGTTGGAGTATTTTGGTTGTTTCTGAGTGTGTCAGGACCTCATCTTATCATTCTCATATTTCGGGTTGATCCTTCATCTATTTTAATTCACTAAAATCCATTTTTTCTTCATTTATTCTAATTTCACTTGTAACTTAGTGTCGGTCAAATGACCTTCGTAAGGTTACATTTGACCATCGTCGGTTTACCTAACTGGTGTTAGCTTCTGGCTCTTTTGGTTATTTTACCTAAAACAACCTTCATCACCTATTCTTTTCTATTTTTGGTCCTTAAGACACCATCATATCCCCCAACATTTTGATATCTCTGTCAGATATAGTTTCCCAATTTCACATTCATCAATTCTGTTTCATTTTTTGAAACTGGTATTTTTCCATAGTGACCGGTATCGGTTATTGTAACCATCATCGGTTCCCCTATAACCATCATTAGTTGTATTTACCATCGTCGGTTTCTATGTTTGATTTTTAATCAAAACATTGGCCAGATTTATCCCCCAAATTTTATCCTTCTCTACTTCTGTTATTTTCTGTGTCATTTACGAATACGACTTACCAAATCAACACTAATTCATATGGTATTGAATCAAAGCCAAAATAATACCCATGTATTTCATTCCATCCATCATCCATTCCCACCTAGTCCATTTCTGCCATCCATTCTATCACCTATGGATCCAACTCATCTTATCCCCATTGCTACCGATGATGAGGAGTTCACAAGACTCCTTGATTAGAATCCTGCAGCCTACAATACTATCTCACTCACTCATCTACCTGAGACTCCTCAAGATAGTTGATATACAACATTCATGTATATCCATCCCGCCCTCACACCTACTTCGCGTCATTACCACTAGCTCGGCACTTCCCTCATCCACATTACAACCCTATGGTCTCTCAGTTATGTTCCACCTCTACCATAACTTATACCCCAACGATGCCTATTGCACCTGTGGTGTCAACTGTTCCTTCACTGACTACCTTAATCATAGCCCCATTTATCCCCTTTTCCTCATATATACCAGTTGCATCACAACCACCTCCAATGATGGTAACCCACACTCCATTCCAAAATATTGTTCTTTCCATCTGTTAGTCTCTATCACCCACTACCACGAGATTTGTTGTGACCACCCCACCTATTTACACGAATCACCAACATCCCCCAATCTTGTTTGTCACTTATTCGGATACATTCTACATGTATCTATTCCCCCTTCACAGTTTTCATATTTGACACCCCCATGTACTAGGATGCCATCCACATCATACACCCATCATCAACCTCCCTTTATTGCAGGAGGCACCCATTCTTCACAACTCACCAATGACCTCATTAAGATGATGATGGAAGTAATGTAGACATTAGAAGCATTAGTTTTGGGGTCTTTTAACTCCTTGACCTATGAAAAATCTATAATTATCCTATTCATCCATCCATTCATATTTTCCCATACCATGTGCATTGGGAAATTCCTAGTTCAACCATTTCAATAGTAAAGAAGACTTGTAAAAACACTTGCGGTCATTCAAGCATGGGTTCTACCTAATTTCCCATGATGATGCTTTGCTCTTACGAACATTTCCCATGTCCCTAAATGGACCTGACTTAGATTGATACATTAGTTTACCTAAAGATTCCATCTACTCATTCAACCAAATGGCTCAAGCATTCCTAGAACACTTCTTGATCAATGTAGTCAAGAAGGTCACCACGACCAACCTTTATTTGACATGAAAATATGAAGATGAATCTATTAAATATTTTGTTACTTGCTTTGGTAGAGTCTTATCAAACCATTAATGTTTCATTACCTCAAACTCGAACTTATTGAGTTGTTCACTAGATCTTGTGCCGATACATATCTCACTTTGAATCTACAGGTATAAACCTTCTTATCCTTCGAAAAGTGTTCACAATGGCATGAAAGCTGGAAATTTGTGCCATTGAAGAAAATAAAATCCAATTACAAAACAAGAATGCCCCATTCAAATCAAACAATTCGTCTTCATATTTAAAACCCCAAATTAATTATTCAAAAACTAGAGGATCTGCCAACACGGTAGTCCTCAAAGTGGGTCCATCTCACCCTTCTAATCAAACCCAACCTTCTCCCAATATTTCCCTATCTATACCTTTCAGTTCCGGTAGAGAGCATAAAAATTACACTTTAATTGGAGATCCCTATTATTCAGTCTTGGAAAAGCTTCTTAAAGTTGGAGCCATTACACTTGCTCCCATAAAACCTCATACTAGTTTTGATCCCACTCATCCTATGCCTATATGGTATAAGGAACACAACTATTGTAATTATCATCACATCAAATGTCATAGCGACAGTAATTTCATAACTTTTAAGAAAACTTTCTAGGAGATGATAGATAATGGATACCTTGTCGTGAACAACCCAAATGTGCTTTGGAAAATCAAAATTTTCACATCTTTAAGAAGCCACTCCCTAACCATAAACTATCATCTAATCAAAATAGTGAACCTTCATCCAATGACAACAATGTCTGTGAAGTCCACGTAGTTTTTGATATCATACCGACCGTTCCTCAAATTCCACCTATTTTGTCTATCAAGGAAATTCTAGCATGAGCTCCTCTACCCATAAAGGAGCATACCTCTTCTACTCCTTCACCCTTGAAGGAGTCCCCTTCATCTCTTCCTTCACCCATGGAGGAACCCACATTTTCTACCAATGTCATTCCACCGTTTACCTCACAACCTACCGAACAATCAATAATATTAACTCTCCCATCCACAGGAGAATCATCATCACCTTCTCCTCCACCAAGGGAGAAGTTTACCTCACCCCACCTACCATCTCTCCTACCCATGGGAGATTCTTTAGACATACCACTACCTATTGTAGGAAATTCTCCCTCAGCATCCTAGGACCCCATTGACATGATCTCGGCTCTTTTACCTATAGAGTCTGAGGCTAGCCAATTCCCTGTCTCATAGACATATTTTACAGGGATTGCCACCAAAACAACTCCATCTTCTCCTTTAGTAGTCCTGTTTTCATGGCTGACCAATCACTTGGATTATGTTGATAATTCCATGGTACGGGGATGTCTTCGGATACCCTTTTCAACCCAAATACAAATATTTCTGAAGATACTTCCACGATCTACCCAAAGGTATTTCTAGAAACCACATTGACCCTGACCATGCCTATCAAAACACCTTCTTCTTCATCACCTTTACCCATGACTAAAACCATTCAAATACCTAAAAACCAACCCACACCTATATATTTTTCTATATCTAGGCTCTTCACTACCTTGAGTTTCATGCCAACATCAAGCCTTACCCACATGTCAAATTGGACTTAGCCTCATCTTCCCAAACCCACACCAAAGTTATTCCTCCACCTAAACGGAAGAACTAACCTTCTAGGCCACATACACCCGCCACCTATTATAGTTTTATCACCTTCACCCCTTCCATCCATCCTAGGTCCTCAACCATCAAGCCTAGCCAAATAATCTCCTACCCAAGGCCATTCAAAAGCTAACCAACCTACTTTGCTTCATCACTATCATTTGTTACACCTCATTTACCCACACAAAAAACACCATCGCCCTCACCCGTGCATTAATTACCACCTATACCTCCACCAACTACTATGACCCCAACTTTGCCTATACGAATTCAACCTATACCATCCACCCAACATATACAAACCAATTTCACTGAAACTCGATTGTTCCCATGGGTAACCCGTCCTCTTCCCCATCTACTTTCCCTTCTACATCAAGTAATCCCATGTCACCTTTACCTAAGAAGGTGCAACCCAAAGATAATAACCCACTACCATCTAGTAAGGTAGTTAAACTAACTAAACCTTCTATCGCTAGCTCTTCTACCAAACCTGTACCCAAGTAGATTCCATCAAAACCTAAGACAATACCACCTACCAAACCAGTGGGAAAACCCATTCCCCCTCCTATAACACCTCTTCCCTTATGACCATCCGTGATTTTACCCAAACCCACACTCACTTCCCATTGTGATCCATTGGTAGGGTCCTACACCAACATTCTAACCAATCTCTTAGAAACATTAGTCATCACATTACCACCACTTCAAACTTATGACTCTCTCAAACCCAAACCAAAAGGGTTTGATAAAACCAAGATTTGTGCCTATCATCATGTGCCAGGACATGATGTAGAAAATTGTAAGGCTCTAAAAACCATTCTTCTCCAACTTTTTTCTCTGAAAAAAATTTCAATGACAATGACCTTATTGATGAGGACCATGTTCCACCTTCACCTGTCACCACACATCATCATCCCTTGCTTCTTCAAAGACCTACATCTCTACCCCCACAACCCTTTTTTCCACCTCCAAAATTTGAAATCAACATGGTCCATATCATAGAGTTGGCCAAATCACCACCCAAATGCCAGTGTGTCATACACACTTCACAAGGATTTCCCCCATTAGGTTTTTTCCCATCATATCATTACACTACTCATCCTACACCTTCTCCATTTATCACCTCCCTCGATTAACATGATCCAAGTTTCCAACCGTGCCTGAAGGAAAAAGGAAAAGAAAAAGTAACTATCCCATCAACCAACCCCATGACCAATATAACATGTACACTCGCGCCCAAAATCACCATTCAAGGACCCACATACCCTATCTCTGACAGGGTTACCCATCACATAATGATAAAATAATTACATCAGTCCCCTCTAAAGATGTATTTGTACGATCTTGTCTAAACTTCTAAATCTCATAGACAAGCCCTTATGGAGGTTTTGTAATCAATTGAAGTTTTACCCAATGACCCCACACTAGTGGCCTCCATTATCATCCCTCACCATGTGGCCTTGATTACCAAATCATCTCCTTCTTCTACCCCCGTGCCTACTCATCAAGTCGTGACCCTCGGTTTACGTGATGAGGAGATTGTACCTCTCCAAAGAAGATGACCCCATCCCACCCATTTCATTTCCATCTATATTGATAACATATGCATACAACATGTTATGATCGATGGTGGTGTGAACATTAACATCATATCTTCTCACGCATATAATCAAATGTGCATCCCTTCTAATTATATGCAGAATAACCTAGTTATGATGTTCTCCTTCAACGATGCCATCATGTCCACCCTTGGCACCATTATTCTTCACATTTGTATCGGCCCTCGTACCCTCCCAAAATTATTCTACATCTTAGAGGGAGAGTTCTAGTATAACCTATTACTCGAGAGACCTTGTATTCATGTCATGGGTTATGTCCCTTCAACTTTACACTGTTGTGTAAAATTCGAACATGAAGGGCATAACTATACCATCCCAGACTAACCCATCACCGTTAAAAAATTGTAACATGATGTACCAAATTAAATATGTCCTTATACCATTCAAAGCACCTCTACCACTACTCCCAATTATCCTTCACCCATGACCCCATCCACTAATGTCATCGCCACCTCTCCCACACCTAACTATTCTATTCCTATCTGCTACCGCAACCTCTCGTAGCTGACCCATCTACTTCCCAACCAACCAATACCCCTCCCGCCTAATCATTTAGTGATTCGTCTATCCATGATACCCACATATCTACTATTTATCCCTTAGAAGGTGTTTTTCAATGTGTGATTCCCATAAAAAAACCCACTTGAGACTAGAGAAACAACCTAGGGTTAGTTAGAAAATTGTGGAATAATTTTTTTATTTATTAGAAGTTTCTACTGACCAAGTCGCAATGCAATGATTTGCCTCTAACGAGTTCGAACAATTCAATTTCACTAGGGCATACTTTCCATTGATTAAAAATTAACAAAGGTCACATGGTCCAATTTTTATGGTTAGAAGTTTTAGTTAGGTTCGGGAGTAATTTACCCCCATACCCACTCTCTAACAGGCTCAGAGTTTCAAATTGATTTTTCTTATACTTAACATATTGAAAATTAACCTAAATAATTCCCATTGGATAGGAAATTTTCTCACCTTTCCAATGATATAAATAAGTCTTCCTAACTCCTTGTAGAACTCTAGATATGGACTAGCGGAAGTTAGGGGTCAAATTTTCCCCAAGGGGACATGTGGTGAGAGGGGAAGAAAATTCATTTTTGGGTTGGTGGGTCACAGGGTGGTATTTATAATTTTTCCTTGTGTGGGAGAAAAGTAAAAATTTCTTCCGTGCCTCATGGGTCCTTTAGGGACATGTGGCGGCCTCTGAGTCATCACCGGGAACAAGGGAAGGGTGGGGCAGCGGGAGTCTTGTGGCAAATTTGCCAAATGGGGAGGAAAATCCACTAAAGTGCCCACACGCCCATGGTTCCATTAGGGACACGTGGCACCCAACCAAACAGTGTAGGGAAGAGGGAGATGGAAATGCACGATGGTGATGTTTTTGGAGCAACTTCACCAAAGGGGAAAAAGGGGTAAATGGTGTGCAGGGGTCCGCGCACCAAGCGGAAGAGTCTCACTAGTGCAAGTGGAGTGCAAGGCTGCAGGGGAAAAGGTGAAATTTTTCCCAATAAAAATTTCATAGGATAAATTTACAAGGGTTTTCCCCACCCTGCTTTCACCCCATGCTGCCATGTGGCAGCCTTTGGTTGGCTGCGGGCCGGCGGGAGAAAGATGAAAATTTTGCAGAATTTTTAGAAGGCCTAGGGGAAAAAATGATGCCAAACCTCCTTCGTTGCCCCTTGAGGACATGTGGCACCCTCTCGATTGGGTCAGAGGTTAGTGGAGGAAATTTTAGAAATTTAACCAAACCAAATTTTAAAATTTTCTAAGGATTGAAACGGAATTTTTAGGCAAAAACTTTCCGAAATTTTCTGCTAAGGTATAAAAACTTCAAAGTGCCATAAATTTTGCTAGAAAGATCGGTTTGAGAAAACGAGGACTTTCTTGAAAGCTATCAATGCCCTCTTTGCAAATAAATAATCAATTTTACATTTTGATTAGTTTTAAGGGTTCAATTTTACAAAAACGATCTATAGGATTTTAAATGGAAAACTTGTAATTTTCAACATATCAATTTGATCACCTCCTTCATTCAACATGCCAAAAAGACATGGAGGATTTAAAATGTTTTAGGGAAGTTAATTTTCTCAATTTATTCTAATTTGAATTTTTTCCAACAATTGACAGAAAATGGTTGAGGAAGGGATTGAATTTGATTTTGCAATGGTTGAATTGTTTCCTTATGTTTTCTTTGTCAATTTGAGTTCCTTGCTAATATATCATGTTGAATTTTAAGGTTACCGAGTTGATTAAAATGTGTAGGCCCAAACTGTACATTTTAAATAAACACATTTTCCAGTTTAAAATTCATAATGCGGTTGATCAAATCTTTGAAGGATCTATTTATAAATTTTATCATTTAGGTGTGGTATTTACTTTCTAAACTAATAAAATACATTCATTAGCTCCTAAACAAATAATCTTGAATCAAAATCAAATACTAAATTTCATTTTTACACATTCCCAAAGATACAAAATGCAACATCATTTCCACGTACATATCTTCTTTTTCGACAGAGATCTAACTATCTCTTTTGCCATACAATGAAACATTGAATTTAATTCAACAATGCATATGAGAGAAGGTCTTTCAATTCTTTATTAATTCCAATTATATAATTTACATACTTTCCATGTTTGAATACAATAACCCATTTCTATTTCTTTCTTTCTAATGTATGAGCAAAATGTAAATGTCTTTCACAATTCGAATATCCACTTTCATAATCAATTACATACATATTTTCTATACAAATATACATTACAATCTCATCCACATCAAGTGGGAAAGGATTACAAATGAGGTATATCTCACAAGGGGCTGGAGAAACTACATTTTCCTTTGCCCCGAACAACAACATGCAAGTTTTCTTTTTCTCCAAATTGATCACAACAAAAGAGGGGGAAAGGAAATGCTCTCCACCCAACAAAGACATCAAATGAAAGGATAATCCTTCCTTCATCATTGTCCCCCGAGCCCCAACCAAAACAAAATAAGAGGTGTAATTCAACCCATGGAAACAACTTGCTTCCATAACACAAAACATTTTTCCACATTTATAATTCAATATAAAGCATAGTTCAACACAAAACAACAGTGTAAAACTACAATATAAAATATTCAAATCAAAACTCAAGCTTGATCATTCAAGCCAAAGGAGAAAGGTCTATGGGGAAGCTACTTATGTCTCCCAATTTGGAATTGGGCATCCACCAAGAACAAACTGCCAAATAAATTCATCACCCACATATCCTTATGCACCCCACAAATCCCTCCTTATGCCCCCCACAAAGTAATAAATGCAAGCTATTTCTTTTCCATGGTGGATCCCAAACCCAAACTCCCTCCACAAAATTCTGATGCCAAAGGAATTCCCTTATTCCCCCCCACATGGATTCCCCATAGCCTTCTCCTTCACCTTCCCTAAGGTAGTCTACCCAACCAGCCAACAAATAAATCAAAGTATGCACCATTCACAAAACACAACAAGAAAATGTGAGCATTAAAAGGAGATTTAAATTCCTACCTCTCCATGGTTACTATTTCTTCCAACAGAATATTCAATGACAAAAAAAGTCCCAAAATAGAAATCTCGCAAGGATGCAAAGATTTCTCCAAGATCCTTTTAAAAGAAAAATCTCCAACACTAGAAAATGCACCCCTAAGAAGTTGCAAAAATGATTCAAAAGCCTAAAACAAGCAAAGAGTTTGAATTATATATAAGAGGAAGAGAAGAGGATGATGTGGATCCATGTAGGATGCCACATCCCACATCCTCCAATTCAAACACAAAAAATGAAATTATTTCTCCCAAGCACAATAAAGAGGTGGGTGAAAAATGACAAGTTACTTGCACACTCCAAAAGTCCCACACCTCAAGGGACAACAAATTAAATAAAATGTAAGAGAGTGCAATCAAAACCAAGCAACATGATTAATAAAATTCATTATAAAAGTCAAAAATCACTTCTCCAACCACGAATATGGTTGGTAAATTAAATTTAGAGGTATGGGACAGTTTTACTTATCCCACAAGCCTCCAAAAATAGCTCGCAAGGACAAATTCGAATTCCAAGGAGGTGGAGTATTTCATACTCCAAAATCAAACTTAAACATACTCTTACACAACTTACACATCACTTACATAATTAATACAAAGAGCCAACAAATCTTATAGTTACTTTCCCATATCCCAATTTAATTTATTTAAATTTTAATCTTAAGATTTATCACATTAATTCTCCACAACATAATTAAATAAAGAAAGGAACACATCACTAATAAAATACATAAAACAATAATAAAAGGAAACACATTAATAAAATACAAAAAACCATGGTCATATATAAAGGAAATCCCCCATGGGAATCCCTAACAAAAAAACACACACACAAAACAAGTTACCATGATGACCTTGTCAAATTCACCTAGAATTCCATTATAGTTGGTCTTCGATCCCTCGATGTTTGTTGTGATATTTTAAACCTGTAAAACAAAAATACCTTCTTCAACCTCATGGCCATATCAGAACATCCAACGTGATATAAATGAAATCACAAAACCAACTATATAAATGAATCACAACAAAATCAACGTAACAACTACATCATTTACATTTTTAATAAACAACTATATCATCATCATAAAATATCCATTTTATAGATCTACTCATAATATCCAAAATCACATGTCCGAACAACATCCATGAAACATACATGTCAAATAGTATATCATCATATCCTTGTAAGGTGTCTCTAATAATCATCATGCATCATAATAAAATCAAGATCAATAATAATCCATGATCAAATGTCTAACATTATACTAAATCGAACTATAATAATGTCCATAATGAAATCATAGTATCAAAATAAGCATCAACAGTGTCAAAGGGAAGTGGGCACTACATACCCATTCCCTTATACTCAAATTCCTCCCGAAGTCACTTTGGAACAAATGTGGAAACTAAACTCGTAA
Source organism: Taxus wallichiana var. yunnanensis (assembly GCA_018340775.1). Classification (NCBI taxonomy): domain Eukaryota; kingdom Viridiplantae; phylum Streptophyta; class Pinopsida; order Cupressales; family Taxaceae; genus Taxus; species Taxus wallichiana. Next base: position 453,486,689 of record CM031240.1, read on the forward strand.
TGAAGTAGCATCCTCCCATGTAGCTGTAGTCTCATCATATCTGTCCCACTTTGCACTGAGAACCTGATCAACCTCTCTACCTCAAGTCCCGTGGTCCTGTGATTTAGGATGTGAACAAGATCCACCATCAACATCCCCTAATCCTACACCTGTAATGATGTCCAATCTAACACATGAGAAGGATATGCAATATATCTCCTGAGATATGAAACATGAAAAACATCATGTACATAAGACAAGTGGGTGGTAATGCTAGACGGTAGGCCAAAGGGTCGATACGCTCCAAGAGCTCAAAAGGACCCATGAATCTAGGAGATAAATTAGAACCTTTTCCATAATGGACAGGGGCTCTTGTGTGGTCTCGACACAAAGGAACACTTTCATGCCCACATTAAAACTACAATTGATCCTATGTTGATCTGCATACTTCTTTTTCCTATCCTGTTCCTTCTCTGATCTCTGTCGATCAACACCACCTACTTCTCCATGTCTTGTAGAAGAGCTGGTCTAAGAGATACTTTGTCCTCTAACCTATCCTAGCTAAGAGGTGTCTTACACTCTCTACCATAAAAATCCCGAAAAGGAACCATGCCTATAGAATTGGAAACTATTATTGAAGAAAAACTCCACTAACTATAGGTACTCCTCCCATTTAGACTGCTGATCCATCACATACATCTTGAGCATGTCCTCTAAACTATGATTCACCCACTACGTTTGTTCATCTGTCTCGGGTGATATGTTGTGCTGAATTTGATTCTCATCCCAAGGACATCTTGCATGGTAGTCTAAAAATTAGAAGTGTATAAGGGATCGTGGTCACAAATGATCTTCTATGGAATATTGTGCACCACACCTTAAAATCTCATCCAAATATACCCGAGCCACTACTCTAGCTATGTAAGTGGTCTTCACTTGAGTGAAAAGTGAGCCACTTTTGTCAATTTATCAACCGTGACCATGATGGCATCATGATGATATCTCGACATCGGTAGTCCAACAATGAAATCCATAGAAATGGTGTCCCACTTCCATTTCAAGTAAGGAATGAGGATAAATAATGCACGATGGATATTGATTCTCAACCTTAACTCTCTGGCACTCTAAACAACATGACACAAAATGGGCCACATCTCGAAAGTCTTCTCCAATGATACAACTGTCTCGAGGTGGTGTGCATCTTCTTCACCCTGGGATGGGCTAAATAGGGTACACAATGTGCCTCTACCAAGCGAGCTGCCTCAATCCTCCATCTCTGGGAACATATATACGGCATTTTTGCCTGAGAAAACCATCTTCCTCTAAGGAAAAACCATCAAAATTCCCCTCAAGGGGTCTATGTGACTCGATCTCTACTTGTACTTTGCAATGTACAAGCTGTTAAGGGGTAGTCTTTGAAGGATCCTGCTCTGTAAATCTATTCTTACTAAGGTGGCCATAGCCACATGTCTACGTCTTATAAGAGAAACTACTACCACATTATCCTTCCCTTTTACATGCTCTATCTCCATGTCATACTCAAAAAGTAACTCCATCCAACGCCGCTGACCACCGTTGAGATTGGGCTGCATGAAGAGGTAGCAAAGACTCAAATGATCTATCCTGAGTGTGAATCTCTGACCAAGAAGAAAATTCCTCCATCTAACCAAAGCATGCACAATTTTTGTATGCTCATGATCCTTGAGTTTGTGAGACTTAAAAGCCACTACTTTGCCCTCCTGCATCAACACACCTCCAAGCCCTGCTAAAGAAGCATCTATGCAAATAAAGAACTCACCCTGTGGATCTGGATCAACAAAAATATGTGTTGTAGTGAGGCATTCCTTTAGTTTCTGAAGGCTTGCTCACATCTATCTGAACAAACAAACTTCTTCCCTTTCCTTTGAAGGGAAGTGATAGGGTGCACAATCCGAGAGAAGTCCTGAACAAATCACCTATAGTAACCTCCTAATCCCATGAAGTTGTGCACCTTGGTCACTATAAAGGGTGCTGGATAATCCATAATAGCTCTAATCTATGAAGGATCAATGGTGATACCTTGCCCGTAAATGATATGACCTAAATACTACACCTCTGTCTAAAAGAATGCACACTTCTCCAAGTTCTCGTAAAGTTACTACTCACGAAGACACTGAAGAACCTAGCAAAGGTGCCCCTCATGCTCCTCACATGTACATGAGTATATAAATATGTCATCTAGGAATATGAGCATGAAGCGATTTAAAAATTTCTGAATACCCCATTTATCAAACTTATGAACACTCATGGGGGCATTATTTAAACCAAAAGGCATCACTTTGTGAACTCATAGTGCCTATATCTAGTGTGGAAGGAGGTCTTATGAATGTCCACCTCTAAAATTATCAAATGATGGTAGAATAACTTAAGATCAATCTTAGATAAAACTATATCTCCCTTCATCTTATCAAACAAGTCATCAATACAAGGAAGAGGATAATGATTCTTGATCGTTACCTTATTCGATTGCGGTAAAGAATCAATACACAACCACAAGGATCCATCCTTCTTCTTCAAAAAGATCACTGGTGCACCCCAAGGGGATACACTAGGATGGATAAGTCCTTTCTCCAAAAGGCCCTCAAGCTGTAACTTAAGCTCATAGAGCTCTGGGGTGGTCATCTTATAAGGTGCCTATGAGATAGGCTCTGCTCTAGGAACCAAATCTATATGAAAATCAATCTCACGTGGGGGTGGTAACCCCAGTAGCTCCCTTAGAAAGACATTAGAAAACTCTCTCAAGATGGGATAATCATCTAGCGATGGTCCACTAGACCCATCCTTTAATCTATCACTAACTATAACAACATACATCTGACAACCCCGTTGTACACACCACTTAAGCTACATAGTAGAGATGGTGCAAATAGAAATGGGTCTCCTGACCCCTGAAATTACTGACTCAACTCCCAAATCATCTACACAAGATATAGTCTTGTGGTAACAATCCATCCTGGCCCTGTGTGTAGATAACCAATCCATACCCAAAATGACTCCATATGAGCCCAAAGGAAGGATACGAGAGATCTGAGGTAGTGGTGAAAGGTCCCAAATCCACTACACACTCCTTACCTAAGGAGTCTATAGAGATATTGGATCCAGAAGCCATCTCAACATCCCAACTATGACCCTACCTAACTACCACCACCTTCATCGCTCTACTAAAGATGGTGCAATAAAAGAATCAGAAGAACCAGAATCAAACAATACAAAGGTAGGAATACCACCTATGATACTGTGGTATCAATGACTATGCTCACGATGCTCTACCTAGTGGTTCTCAATAGCTACATAAATCTTGTGGCTGTGTCCCATGTCACCAATAATCGACTATAAAATATGTGCCTTACCCTTTTTTTTAGGGTTTTGTAAGCAATCTCTCCAAAAGTATCTAGTAAATCCATAACCCAAACATCCTACTGATCCTCCCCAATGAGTAGCACCTCTAGTAGGTGCCCTAGAAGCCTATGGTGTGGATCCTGATGATCCATTTGTGGTCTACTGAGGTATCTATTGGTGAGCTCCCACTGACTGAGCTCTAGGTCCACCCTGTGTCTTGATGGGACCCCTAGGAGGAGGCCCCATACTCTGACCTCTCTATGCATCAGCTCTCTATGGAGGTCTATGAGGTGGGTGGGATTGTTGTTTTTGCTCTTAGCTATGGCCTAAAGGATGACTGTGTTGAACCCTGTCCACCACGAGGAAGGGGTACTGACCCCCTCGATCTACCATATTGCATCTACTATATACGTCTTCAAACTTGGTCTCTAGTCTGTTGGTTCTTTCCCCAAGTCTCCTTTGCAATATAGGCCTTCTCAACGGCCTCAGCTAATGTCTATGGGTAGTGGATCTACACTACACCTCCAATATCTAAATTTAGGCCCTAGATGAACCTGTGAATCCACACCTGCTCATCTTGCATATACTCAACATATTGGAGTAGATCCAAAAATCTACTCTCATACTCTGCTACTAAAAGAGATGCCTATCGGAGGTCATAGAACTCATGAATCCTCTAATGTATGAACCTTTTTGACAAATACCTACTCCTGAATCTCTCCCAAAACAGGTCCTAGGTCACCATCTTAGAATCTACATGGAGCTTCGCTCTCCTCTTTCCTCCACCATACTCCTTCTCCATCCCTCAGTAGATGGATCGCAACAAAAGCTTTCGTGTTACCGAGAACAAGGACAAAGCTTGAAGTAACCACTCAAGGTCACTAGCTAGGAATTTTCCTGAAATCCACTAGCGTCACCTAAGTAATGTGACAATCGAAGCTTATGGATCTCCCCGATGTTATCCGTAGCTATGGTCCGACGGCCTCTAGGTCTCTCTGCACACTCATCCCTAAGCCTAGGGCTTTGAGACCTCTCTCTATGCTTTAGAACTCTGTCACCCTGTCCCCTAGGTGGTGACTCTACTCTAGCTAACTCCACATGGGAGTTCTCTCCTCTATGCTCCTTTCTGGGTCAAGGAGACACTGGCCCTCAATGAAAGGGGCTCTGTCATGACTAGTTACATGTCCTCCTCCTAATCCTCTGTGTAGAGTGGCATTGACATCTTGAAGGGTCTACAAGATATAGGGTAGGATAGTTACTACACCTTGATCTAGTGGTAGTGGTGGTGGTGGTGGTAAGTTTGAGTCTCTATGAAAGTTTCTCTCACTCCATCTGGGCCTCCTACAAAGACCAAAGCAAGAGTTAGTTTATTTTGATAAGTTTTACACAACTTCCATGTTTGCTAAAATATAAAAATTCTAACAAAGTTATTTTGTCTTAGATTTAAAAATGTGTTAGGTTTAAGTTTCATGTCTCAAGTTTTCTATTGTGCCCAATGGTCCAATATCTTAAACCACTGCTCTCGATACCAAGTGTGATGCCCATCAAAACAACCAACTTGAGACCCAAGAAACAACCTAGGGTTAGTTAGAAAATTATGGAATATTTTTATTTGATTAGAAGTGTCTACAACCAAGTTGTAATGAAACAAATTGCCACTAACAAAGTTCGGAATAATTAAATTTCACAAGGGCATATTTTCCATTGATTAACAATTAACAAAGGTCACATGGTCCAAATTTTAGGGTTACAAGTTTCAGTTAGGTTCAGGGAGTAATTTACCCCATACCCACTTTGTAACAGGATCAAAGGTTTAACTTGAGTTTTCTCATACCTAACATATTCAAAATTTACCTAAATCATTTTCATTGGATAGGAAATTTTCTCACCTTTCCAACGATATAAATAATTCCTCCTAACTCCTTGTAGAACTCTAGATATGGACTCATGCGGAGCTTAGGGGTCAAATTTTCCCCAAGGGGACACGTGGCGAGAGGGGAAGAAAATTCATTTTTGGGTTGGTGGGTCGTGAGGCGGTATTTGGGATTTTTTCTTGCATGGGAGAAAATTCAAAATTTCCTCCGCACCTCTGTGGGTCCTCTAGGGACATGTGGTGGCCTCGAGAGTCATCACCAGGAACAAGGAAGGGCGGGGAGACGGAGTCTTGTGGAAAAGTCACCAAAGGGTGAGGAAAATCCACTAAAGTGCCCACATACCTACGGGTCCATCAAGGACATGTGGAATCAAACCAAATAGCATGGGGAAGAAGGAGAGGGAAAGGCATGGTGGCGGAGTTTTTGGAGCAACTTCACCAAAGGGTAAAAAGGAGTAAATGGCACACGCGGGTCTCGCTTGCCCACTAAGAGTCTCACCAAAGGCGAGGACAAAGGGGTGTGGGGCAAAGGGGGAAAAGGTGAACTTTTTCCAATAAAATATTCATAGGATAAATTTGTGAGGGTTTTCCCCACCCCACTTTCACCCCATGCTACCACGTGGTAGCCTCTTATCGTCGGGCTTATGGGGAGAAAGATGAAAATTTTCAAAAAAATTTAAAAGGCCTAGGGAAAAAATGATGCCGCACCTCCTTCATTTCCCTTTGAGGACATGTGGTGCCATCTAATTAGCTATGGGCCGAGTGGAGGAAATTTTGAAAATTTTCACAAACCAAATTTTAAAATTTTCTAAGGATTAAAACAAGAATTCTTGGGGCAAGGGCCCTGCTGTGAAAATTTTCCCAAATTTTTCCACAAAGGCGAAAAAAATTCAAAGTGCCATAACTTTTTTAGAAAGCTCGGGTTTTGGAAAATGAGGAATTTCTGAAAGCTATCGATGCCCTCTTTGCAAATGAATCATCAATTTTACATTTTGATTAGGTTTAAAGGTCCAATTTTACAAAAACAATCTATAGGCTTTTAAATGGAAAACTCAGGCAATTTTCAACATATCAATTTGATTCAATTTGATCACCTCCTTCACTCAACATGCCAAAAATACATGGAGGATTACTCTAGGGAGGATTTAAAATATTTTAGGAAGTTAATTTTCTCAATTTATTCTAATTTGAATTTTGTCCAACAATTGACAAAAATGGCTGAGGAAGGGATTGAGTTTGATTTTGCAATGGTTAAATTGTTTCCTTAAGTTTTCTTTGTCAATTTGAGTTCCTTGCTAATATATCATGTTAAATTTTAAGGTTTCTAAGTTGATTATAATGTGCAGGCCCAAACTGTACATTTTAATCAACACATTTTCCAGTTTAAAATTCACAATGCCAGTGATCAAATCTTTGAAGGATCTATTTATCAATTTTATCATTTAAGTGTGGTATTTAGTTTCTAAACTAATCCAATACATTCATTTGTTCCTAAAAAATCATCCTGAATCAAAAGCAAATACTAAATTTCATTTTTACACATTCCCAAAGATACAAAATGCAACATCATTTCCACGTACATATCTTCTTTTTCAATAGAGATCTAACTATCTCTTTTGCCATATAATGAAACATTGAATTTAATTCAACAATGCATATGAGAGAATGTATTTCAATTCTTTATTAATTCCAATTGTATACTTTACATACTTTCCATGTTTGAATGCAATAACCCATTTCTATTTCTTTCTTTCCAATGTACAGTAGAATGTAAATGTCTTTCACAATTCGAATATCCACTTTCATAATCAATTACATACATCTTTTCTATAAAAATATACATTACAATATCATCCACATCAAGTGGGAAAAGATTACAAATGAGGTATATCTCACAAGGACCTGGCAAAACTGCATTTTCCTTTGCTCCAAAATAGCAACATGTAAGTTTCCTTTTTTTCTCCAAATTGATCACAACAAAAGAGGGGGAAAAACAAATCTCTCCACCCAACAAAGAAATCCAATGAAAGGAGAATAATTCCTTCATCATTGTCCCCGAGCCCCAACCAAAACAAAATAATAAGTGTAATTTAACCCATGGCAACAACTGGCTTCCACAACACACAACATTCTTTCACATGCATAATTCAATATAAAACATACTTCAACACAAAACAACAGTTTACAACTATAATAGATAACATTCAAATCAAAACTCAGGCTTGATCATGCAAGCCAAAAGAGAAAGGTCTATAGGGGAAGCTACTTATGCCTCCTAATTGGGAATTGGGCATCCACAGTAACAAACCACCAAAATAATTCATCACACACACATCCTTATGCCCCCCACAAATCCCTCCTTATACCGCCCACGTATTTCCTTATGCCCCCCATAAAGTAAGAAATGCAAGCTATTTCTTTTCCATGGTGGATCCGAACCCCAAACTCCTCCACAAAATTCTAATGCCAAAGGCATTCCCTTATGCCCCCACATAGATTCCCCATAGCCTTCTCCTACACCTTTCCTAAGGTAGTCTACCCAACCAACCAACAAATAAATCAAATCATGCACCATTCACACAACACAACAAGAAAATGACAACATAAAAGGAGAGTTAAATTCCTACCTCTCCATGGTTACTTTTGCTTCCAACAACAAGCTTCAATGCCAAAAATACAGTCCCAAAACAACAATCTCCCAAGCATGCAAAGCTTTCTCCAAGCTCCTTCCAAAAGCAAGAGCTCCAACACAAGAAAATGCACCCCAAGAAGTTGCAAAATGATTCAACAACCCAAAACAAGCAAAGAGTTTGAATTATATAGAAGAGGGAAGAGAAGAGGATGATGTGGATCCATGTAGGATGCCACATCACACATCCTCCAATTCAAACACAAAAGAAAAATTCATTCTCCCAAGCACAATAAAGAGGTGGGTGAAAAATGACAAGTTACTTGCACACTCCAAAAAGCCCACACCTCAAGGGACAACAAATTAATTAAAATGTAAGAGAGTGCAATCAAAACCAAGCAACATGATTAATAAAATTCATTATAAAAGTCAAAAATCACTTCTCCAAACATGAGTATGGTTGGTAAATTAAATTTAGAGGTATGGGACAAGTTTTACTTGTCCCACAAGCCTCAAAAATAGCTCGCAAGGAAAAATTCGAATTTCCAAGGAGGTGGAGTATTTCATACTCCAAAATCAGATTTAAACATAATCTTACACAACTTACACATCACTTACATAATTAATACAAATATCCAACAACTCTTATAATTAATTTCCCATATCCCAATTTATTTTATTTAAATTTTAATCATGAGATTTCTCACATTAATTCTCCAAAACATAATTAAATAAAGAAAGGAACACATCACTAATAAAATACATACAACAATAATAAAAGGAAACACATTAATAAAATACACAAACCCATGGTCACATATAAAGGAAATCCCCCCATGGGAATCCCTAACAAAACAACACACATACACAAAACAAGTTGCCATGGTGACCTTGTCGAATTCACCTAGAATTCCATTGTGGTTGGTCTCCAATCCCCGATGTTTGTTGTGATATTTTAAACCTACAAAACACAAATACCTCCTTCGGCCTCATGGCCATATCAGAACATCCAACGTGATATAAATGAAATCACAAAACCAACTATATAAATGAATCACAACAACATCAAAGTAACAACTACATCATTTGCATTTTTAATCAACAACTATATCATCATCATAAAATATCCATTTTCTAGATCTACTCATAATATCCAAAATCACATGTCCGAACAACATCCATAAAACATCCATGTCAAATAGTATATCATCATCCACATATAAGGTGTCTCTAATAATCATCATGCATCATAATCAAATCAAGATCAACAATAATCCATGATCAAATGTCTAACATCATACTAAATCGAACTATAATAATGTCCATAATGAAATCACAGTATTAAAATAAGCATCAATAGGTGTCAAAGGGAAGTGGGCACTACACAATGGCTCACTCTAGGGGAGTACCACCTCTATAATACTAACACATTTCTCACTCCGTAAGAGTATGGGAAACTACACCGGCACCCTTGTTATGACTCTGCATATGTGAGGTTTTCCCTTATGGTCCTCTCCACCTTCGCACCAGCTTAACATATGGGGGAATTGATACTTCCACTTATTCACCCAAACCTCCATCCTAAACATGACCCTTTTCATCGACCTCCAATCTCTTACTAACCACCACTTTTCCCAAACTTTCCTTCACATCTACACATGAAAATTCTTTAGTTTTGGTTTTTACGAACAAGGCTATCATACCGTCATTTCATGTACCAACCGTAAAAACAAATATCACAGTGGCATTGGATTTTCCACACCACCATCCAAGAAGGTCCACATTGACCTCATTAAGGAAAAAAAACCTTCTCCACTTGATTCACCAACATCACCACCTTTACCCAAAGAGTCCATGTATCCCAAATCTCTTCCTCCTAATTTTTTTTTCATGAACACAATTTCCCTGGGACCTCTAACTTATCAACATGATGTTGAGGCTCCCTCTTCCCTTCCCTTCATGTATCCTGACATGATCATGGTGATACACCTTCTATTAACATCGTTCAATGTCGGGTTGATGAGTCTATCCTTACGTACCTTGGTGTGGAAGATTCTTATTTTCACCAATCGTACCTTCCGAGACATAAATCATATTGAAAAAATCAACCATTGAAATCAACATTAACAATTAGGATACCCATACATTCTAAATATAGGAAAATATTTAGAGGCAACTGAATATGAAGATTTTAATTCTTTCCTCCAGGACCATAGCAACTCTTTTACTTGGTCCTATGCCGATATGCCCGGTATTGACCCAAATATTGTGGTCCACAATATCATAACCATCCCTGATGCCAAACCCATAAAACTGAAGCTATGGAAAATTCTTCCTCACATTTCTCATCTTGTCAAAGAAAAACTTCAGCACATTCTCTCGGTTTCCTTCATCCTACCCATTTACTATCCGTAATGGATTTCTAACATCATTCCTATAAAAAAAGTGACAGGGGAGTCTTTATTTACATAGATTTCTGTGACCTCAACTTATCTTTTCCCAAAGATGATTTTCCTCTACCAGGCATTGACCAACTAGTTTATCTCACCACCGACCATGAGATGATATCATTCATGGATGGTTTCTTGGGTTATAATCAACCATTACTTGCTCCGAAGATCAACATAAAAATTCCTTCATCACTCCTCATGCGGGACCTTCTGCTATTGAGTCATGCCTTTTGGCCTTAAAAATACCGGTGCTACATATTAGTGAGCCATGAATTATATCTTTTATGACATCGGGCATTGCATATTGGAAGATTACGTAGATGAAATTCTTGCCAAATCCAAACATCGAATCGAACACCCGATAGTCCTTAAGGTTATCTTTGACCACCTCATCAAGTATTATGTTCACCTTCAACCTAAGAAGTGTGTCTTCAGCAGTGCTTATAGGAAAACTCCTTGGTTTCATCGTTTCCTTGTGTGGCATATAAGTTGATCTTGAGAAAGTAAAGGCTATTATCAAAATGCCTCTCGCCTACTAATCTTCATCAAATTTTAAGTTTGTAAGGTATGTTGCAATCTGTTCATCAGTTTATTTCACAACTTTCCGATCACGCCAACCATTTCATCATCTCCTAAAAAAGGATGTCTTATTCAAATGTGATGATGAATACCACAAAGCCTTTAACTCCTTAAAAGAATACCTTCTTCAACCTTTGGTGCTCATTCCTCCTAAATATGACCAACCCTTTTATTTATACATTTTTTCTCTGACCATTCCTTAGGTGCCATATGTGCTCATCGTGACGAGATGCACATGGAACAAGTGGTTTATTACACAAGTCATACTCTTTTAGACTATGAAACTAGGTACAACCATGCTGAAAATATTTTCTTATCCTTTTTTTGTCACCACTAAACTTTGTCATTACCTACTCAACCACAAAACCCTTGTTGTCACTAACTTAGATCCCCTACATTACATATACGCCAAACCCTACCAAAGATCAACGTGTTACATGTTTTCTCATGCTTCTTATAGACCTTGACCTTGAATTCATCCATCAAAAGTATGTCAAAGGCCAAGCCATCACCGACTAACTAGAAAACACACCTCTTTTTGGGGATCAACCCTCTAACATCAATTTCTTGGACGAATCCATTGCTACCTCTCTTTAGATGCTACCACTTACCAAATGACTTGATTATTTAATGGTTCCAAATGTCGGTGTGGAGGTGGTGAAGGTATTATCCTCATTCCCCTTGATGATGAACCTATGACTTTATCTTTCAAACTAGATTTTTATTACACTAACAACATCACCGAATATGAAGCACTCATACTAGGCCTTCAAACCGTAATCTCCTAGATGTTAAATTAATTAATATCTTTAGTTACTCTCAACTGGTTGTAAGCAAATTCAATGGTATATACCACTTTCATAATGAAATAATCCAAAAGTACAAATGTCACATTGACATAATTTTGACTACCTTTGACCATTATGAACTTCAAACCACCCCACGTTCTACTAATAAATTTATGGATACCATGGTCTTCCTAGATTCTCAGATACCCACTTCGTTGACCGACTCCAAAATCATTTTTACAATATAAAGGTTATAATCACCCTCTTATTTATCTCGAGATGTCAACTTCATCGGAACTATTGCACCTGACCCACATGACCTTTGGTATAAGAAGTTTACAGACTACCTTTCCCTTTCCATTCTTCCTCTTGATCTCACTCATAATGGACAACATGCATATCTTAAAGGTGTCTCTCAGTATGTCATCATGAGTGGTCTCCTTTATAAGCGTGGATTTGATGGTATTCTCTTACGATACCTTACAAGTTCTAAAATTCCTTACACCATTAAGGAAGTTCACGATGAAATTTGTGGAGGAAAATTTAGTGTCTTAGCTATGTCTAAATGCATTTTTCACCTAGGCTATTATTGGCCAACCCTAAATCATGATTGTTGTGACTATGTCAAATTTTGTGTGAAATTCCATCAATATGCTAATATTCATGCCTTACAGTCACACTAGACCTTTGGCCTTTCTCTCAATGGGGTTTGGATCTTGTCGGAGAGATCAATCCTCATTCTTCACAATGCCATCAATAGATTATAACTCGCTCTTTAATACTACACTAAGTTGATAAGCCATTCCCTCATTTCTATAAAATCTAAGACAATATGTGAATTCATCAACCATCACATCATTTGTCTCTTTGGTGTCACTCACCGCCTCATCATTGTTAACAGAAAGCAATTCAAAAACAAAACCTAAGAAATATTTATGATGCTTTTGGAATTCAACTCGGTTTCTCATAACCTTATTACCAACAAACAAATGGCCAAGCGAATCAACAAATAAAACCTTGAACACAATTCTTATGTAAGTAGTAGATGATACTAGGAAGGATTGGCATACACACATTCCTTTCACCTTATGGGCTTACCGCACTAGTATTCACACTTCCACTACTACCACAACTTTATCTTTGGTCTACGGCACCAAGGTTTTCTTGCCTCTCAAAGTCTAGATTCCATCTCTCTGCATCTCACTCCAAGAAATGCTCAATGATGATTACTTTCACTAGGACCATTTGGCACAACTTGAGTTATTAGATGAATTTCATTTCAATTCTCTTGATCATCTCCAAATCTACAAAAATGGTATCAAGCATGCCTATGATAAACGTGTCCACAAACAAACCTTCCGTGCCGGGACCTCATCCTGAAGAAAAATCAACATGTAACCGAAGAAGAGAGAAAAGTAAATGGGGAAAAATTGCTCCTAATTGGCTTGGAACCTATATCATTACTCATGCCTTTGGATCGTGTGCTTATCATTTTTCTTTACTTGAAGGTAAACCAAAACCCGATTCCCTCAATGCCTTGCATCTTAGACCATTTTATTGTTGAAATCAAGTCCTATATCACCTTTTGTCTATTGACTACTCGTCCCTTGAGCATCCCTCACCTTCCATGTTACCCGTTTTGAGGATTAACGACTAAACAAGAATCATGTGATTACTCGTCACCTTTCTACCTTATCTTCAATATGAGTACCATGGATCTACTCATGACATGATTCTCATGGATACTTTTTATCTATTTTAAAAGATGTAATCCCATGGTCATTCATCACTTGGAAGCATCTCTTTTATAATTAACCTTTGTGTGTTATGGTTTTGTCTTCTAAACAAGAACCTAATCTTCCTCTATAGTCTTGTCCATGACTTAAAACGTCCAAAATAAAAATGGGATTCAACTCCTTGATTCAAACTTCCAAAGCAAAAATATGACTCCCTTAAAAAGGACATCTCTTCTCTCTATCTCACCGCTATAAATAGACTGCTCCCTCGAAGGATAGCCATATCAAGTCACCGCAAAAATACAATAAAATGTTTATAAGCTTCTTGAATCAATTAGCTTCACGAGGACCTCAAGGATATAATATACTCATCCCATATAGACTTCCCGCATCGACTCGTCTATCAAAAACAAAAAAGAAAAAAATGATAACTTTTGTCATGGACTTACCTATTTTTGATCATGGGTTTATTTCAAGTAAACACGTTGTCGTACACTAAGTTACACTAAGCCACCTATTTTCACCTCATTACATTTTCACCCTACTGTTCTATCTACTAAAGGGACTTTCCACAACTACTAAATTTCATGATCATGTGACTTTCTTCACCCTTAGAATAGTCCATTATGCAAATGCCTTTTGGGTCTCACTTTCATAACCAATATTTGGTATGATAGACTCATTAGGGTTCTTATCAATTAGGCGGATCTTTTACCACCTCTTACCATTCAATATTTTCATTACTTATTTATTCTCCTATGTAGGACTAGACCATCAAAAAATACATTTTAAAATATTTCCACTATCACCTAAGACTTGACCATGCCTATCACCTAAGACTCAACCATGCTTATGACCTAGACTCAACCATGCCTATGACCTAGACTCAACCATGCCTATGACCTAGACTCAACTTTACCTAAAACCTACTAACCCATTCCTCTAATTCATCATATTATTCCTTAGATTATGGTAGAACTACATCATCCTATGGTAGAACTACATTAGCCTAAGGCCCCTTTTCATGAGGACTATGTAGGCAACACACCTAGGGCATGGGGACCTTGGAGGTTAGCTTGACCACTCTTTACCCTAACCCATTTCCTACCACATGTTTGTCTATTAACATTTTACCGTGATTAATTCCCATTTTTATAACACTTGGAAAATTACAAAACATACATATCTACCATGTTATCACATTATAAAACATCAAATTAATCATTTCACATTTCCATGATATCATAGATTTTGGAAATTTACACCATAACATACATATACCTCATCATTTATTTCCCATGTTACCAATAACTTGGAAATTGAATCAAAATTAAACACAAGACTCGATCATTCCTAAACTGACCTGACTCCATCATGCCTAAACCGACCTGACTCTATCATGCCTAACCCGACCTAATTCCTTCATGCCTAAACTGACCTAAATCCACCATGCCAAAACCAACCTGACTCCATCATGCCTAAACCAACCTGACTCCATCATGCCTAAATGGCCTGACTCCATCATGCCTAAACCAACTCGACTCCATCATGCCTAAAATTACCCGACCCCACCATGCCTATTTCACCTAATTCCCATCTATACACAAATAACATTTGAACTTTTCAAACAAAATTACATAATCCATATAATAAACATCATCAACTATATAAATGGGAGATTATGTGTATCAATACATATATACAAATAAATACAAGATCTCAAAACCTCTCATGTACAACCCCACCATATTTGGCATGCAGACAAGTATATGATCACAAATATAAAAAATATCACATACAACCTCACTATTATCAAAATTTAGGCCAATATATGTCAAAAATACTAATAAAAATTATGACATCAATCGTCAGCCCATTTGATGTCCATGTCATTCTCATTTGTCTCCTCTCCTCTAGCTCGACACCTTGTCATCATCTCTCCCCCTCTATGGGTCAAGCACTCACCTCATGTTAGCCTGCAGCTGGGCCTAACCTCCATGAACTAGTGGCCTCACCCTAATCTTATCTCTAGGATTTCCACCCCCTATACTCTCTGCACTATGCATGTGAGATCTCGTCCTCTCACTCAAGGCCTACTATACCCTTTACTATGCATAGGAAGGGGCATCTATCCTAGTAGTAGTCAAATGATCCTGGTAATATCTAGCCTCATTCAGGGCATCATGCGGGGTTCCATAGGTCTAGTAGTAACCTACAAGTTATATCCCGATATTGGTGGCCTTGGACCCTATACCTATTACCCCCGCCTCCTCCATGTACAGGTGGGACCCCCGTCCCGTTGCTTCCTATAAAATGGGAGCCTATCCTTGGGCCTATGAGGGTGCATGTGCTATGGTATGGGCTTGTAGGGCCACAATTTGAGCTCCGTGAAGTGCCCAACTCGACCCACAAACCATTACCTACACTTATAAGGTAGATATTTGTCCCCCATATCCATCTCCACCATGTGCAGGTGCCTATCCCTATGTAACTTGGGCCTAAAGGGCTACTACCTGTGCCTATAATGTGGAAAATTATGCCTTAAATATTGTAAGATTCCCCTACACTACTCCTAGTTGTGTTAGAAGGGTAGCCACCTAACCCTGTGATGTGTCCCTCTAAACCGTAACCGTGGCTAGTTAAGGCTTCCCTAGCCTCGGTGGTGTTTCCCGTAGCTATGCTTACCACCACCGCATGTATCTATCGATAAATACAATGTCATCAATCCATCACCACCACATTCTCCCCTACATTGATGGCATCATCGACGTGGTAGAGGCATAGGCCTCTCCATGTTGTCTTTTTGTACTTGAGGGAATGGTGGAGGCACATCCTAAGGTAGCCCAAACTACCATCTGACCCTATCCACAGTATCATCTTGTGATTTCTGGAATGGTGTCCCTCTATCCATCTGAGTAGCTGTATCTCATCTAACTCTATTTCCATCTTCCTGTATGAAGGGAAGCCAACATACGACCTCCAAATGATGTCCACTCTGGATAGTCCCTCTAGTATGTGCCTGTAGTATGGTACATCATGTTTAGCCCTGACATCCCTGTGCTCTCCAAAAATAGGCACCCAACTCCTATAGCCAACTAGAACCATGCCCACCTTAAATTCATCGAGCTTGGGCATACCAAGTGGACGCACACATACGATGTGCTCATATTCCCAACAATGAAGAAGAAAGGTACAACAAAAATTGAACCTACGTAGCCTCCCATATGCCCATAACTCCTTGTATAACTGCACCAAGAATGTTGGTGCCCAAGAAAAATGGGTCCTATCCTCCATCATGTTATGGAGAACCCCCATCGTTGTTTGTGAGAATCTCCCACCCTCCACATCCGGTAGTGAAAACAACACACCGCCTCGATAATCGTGACAACCAACATCATCTCCCAAGGATGGGCTGCATATATATCTCCATAGCTCAAGTTTTTACTATGGAACCTCATCTCTCTATCCCCTCTCCAAAAACCACCAACATCAGCTCCTCTGATGCCTTTGAATAAATACAATACACCTTCTCTCCCACTTCGGTATTCGCAGGATCCTGTATACATCCTCCAGGGTGACTGTGATCTCACCTATCGATAAATAAAATGTGTTGGTCACTGAATCCCATTTGTCGATGAGTGCAATCATCAAGATCAGATCCTAAACTATGTTCCTGAAGTGTCAGACTCCAATCAGGATAACATCCATCACATGCCTCCACTCCTCGGTGGTCACACTCGACCGTACCACTAGCAACATAGGTTGTACTTTGTCTCTCATTTGCAGCTAGTCCCTAGCCTACATCCAACAAACCACAACATTTTTAAACCTTAACCATACCCAACGTAACTCTTAACCAACCAACCTATTCCCAAGACCCTCCCTACTTATTACCCCATAACCACACCCCAACCCTAAATACTACCCCTTTTCCCCTCATCCCAATTTCCCATCCCTCAACAAGTACCTATTTGAACATATTACCCTACCCATTCTCACTAAACCTGCTATTATATCTCATTTCCTACCTTTCCCTCCCACCCTGTCTTGTTTATTGACCTATTTTCCCCTAGATCCAACCGACATCGGTCCATCATAACTGAAATAGGTCACCTAAAACTTTACTCGATGTTATTCAGACCAACCAATGTCGGCCACCCCCGAGCGTCATCGGTCATTGTCACAGTGTCAAAATCCACAGACCCCTACCCTTTTTCAAAAATTCACAAAAACTACCTAAATACCTACTCTAACCCACCCAAACCTATTCTAGATTCATTCCCAATCCTATTTAACCTACATTGGAATTTTTCACCCCTCATTTCTTTCATTTTTACACATAATTTAAAAAAAAAATACAATTACACCCAATTTTTCACCCAACCCAATTTCAACAAAAATGAAGGATTGGGATAGAATCCTACCTCATCTCCATGCGATCATTGTGGTGGTACATTTGGCTACTACACTGCCTTTGGTGGCCCACCCAATCCCTCTCCTACCTTTTCCATCACCAAATCAACTCCCCACCTCGTAATGAATGAAATTTCTCGAACCAATCTCATGGACCTGCGTACTGAATGCCACTCACTCGCTATGAGGCTCAAAACTCGAGATCTCTATCTCATTTTTTCACTTTCCAAATTTTCACCTCTCCTATGCCATTTTCTAATTTGGAAAATGACAAATGATTCTGTAAAAGTGGAATTTTCCTTTTTAGCCCCAATTCGACATGACTAAAATCACTCATATTTTTTTCCCTAGCCAATCGATGTCGAGTCACCATAAAACTGAATCGGTCAACCCTTATAGTTGTTTTTAATTCTATGCTTCTTTTTCCTACAACCATTATTGCTCAAACACCTTTTATCATTATGGACACCTATTGAACCATACCTACAATCCCAAACTACCCCTACATTTCCTTAGTTGCATCTCAAGATTTGTTATTTTACCTATACCTTGGCCTTACCTATGCCATGACCTATTTTCCTGAACCTGACCTACTTGGTGTGACCATTGACCTTATGTACTTGCTATACCTTGTGATGTTGTTACCTATGTTATTTTATCCTAACAACCATACCTTGCCTATTTTCATGCCGTTTATCTTGACCAAACCTTTGGTGTACCGGAACATACCTAAATATTCCTACACCTGACCTACGTTGTGTTTCTAGACCATATCCTATACCTTGGATACCTGAATCACTTCACCCTTGTTTGGATAAACCTATCAACCTTGGACGATGTATAGTTTGCAAGCTCTTCAACTTGGTACCGTATTATAATCTATATGTGTGCATGCATTTGATTGTCATTGCTCATTACCCAATTTTGAAATTTTCCTATTACCTATTACCCAAGTGTACCATCCTATTTTCCCATAGTACTCATACCCGTCCTCACCTACCTTCACTTCCACCAACTACACATTTGTGAAACCACTCGCTGATATCATATTACACCTCATTAGTGCCTGGTTTGAGGGGGATCACCTTCACCCACACATGGGGAATTCAATTCCTATTTTTATCAGCGTCGCTTACCAATAAAAACTACGTGACAAAAAGGGGGAAAATGTAGACACCAAATTTGGGTCACACCCCCCCTTTACCCCACATGTATATTAATTTAATTACCTACAATTAAATTAATTCCCACTCTCACTATATTTATTAATAAATACCTTAATTAAATTAATTTCCACCTCACCTAGACACCTCATCACAGACCTATTCTTAGCATGTTTCCTTTTAAATAAGACTTAGTTCAACCCTAAACTCAAATGCCTACTCTTTCTCTAACCACATACCCACTTATCTAAATGCAACATTCCATTTTGATCCACGACAATGGATAGAGCTGGCCAAAAAGATTACCAAGATATGTCATTTTTAGTAAACCTAGGATTTCCCTCCTTAATCGGTATCGGTCAACCCAAAACCAATGCCGGTCACCCTAAACCGTTGTCGGTTACCATATATTCACTTTGGTAACATTTTTTGAGAGATTGAAAGAATTATTCGAGTTTTATAGAAGAGATATTTGCATACAAGCACACACTAGAGCACTCTTACACATCTAGACATCCTGAACCAACACCAAACACTGATATGAAAGGCAAGCATTCATGGTAACATTGTTGGAAGAATAACCATGACACTGACCACTAGTTATATGGATCAACCATCATCTCCATCCAACCACTAGGTATGAAAGTACAAGTAAGTACATTTAGATCTGTATCTTTCCATACTTAGTTATACCAGTTTCTTTATCTCTATTTAGGAGTCTTGGCCTCTTTTGCATCTCATCACCTCTCATCTTCCTATCAATCCCTTTACCTAACTAGGTACAACCTCCTATACTTCTATACATTAGTCCAGGACATCTCTCGAGTACGCCCATCACTATCAACAACCTCACCATTCTCTGTTCATTCTCTATGCAATCATAGAGAATCACCAAAACCAAACCTTATTGATTGTCTATCATCCCAACCCTATCGATGATGGTTAACCCAAATCATCATCAGTATCTTCTCAATCGGCATCGGTCTCTGTATCTAGTAAATCTACCTATAACATTTACCTAAATAAACTAAATCACCAAAAGCTTAACCCTGACCTATCCTAACCACCTTATTTACCTATCTGACTTCCATATCTGATCATAACCTAGCCTGTTAGATTAGATTTTCTTATTGTACTTGAATGAGATACCTAAATCATATCAACTACAGTAGGACATTATTGGTTTACATCATTTCTTGCATTAAGTTGTTTTAAATAGTGGATTGATAGCCATCTAAGAAGTATCACACTTCCTAAATCTAGCATACGCTAGGCAGTCCACTAACATATATTGTTTAGTATTCCTCTTTTGGTCTTGTTTTGTATTCACAGGTAGTTCCTCCTAGTAAAAAGGAAGTTCTCACAATCATCATTGGATCAGAAAATCATAATGTGCACACTCTACCTTCCACCTTCAGTCATATGTATTCCTTCTCACCCTTACCTTATTTGCTTTGTTGTTACATACATAACTATTCAAATAAATAGAGGAGGTTGATGGGTTTGAGTTAATTCAAAAGGATGGGGCTGTGAAGTGATCACATTTGCATGGAAATGGGAAGTGGAGATAAGGGGTAAAGTTTAATTATGTTTTTCAGGTGGAGAAGGAATCAAGTGATACTCTTGAGATGATTAGATAGGGGCACAAGTGACCGTAGTAGATGATGAGGTGATGGGGATAAAAGAGGTGATAGTAGTGTTAATGTGAGGAAAATTAGGGGGAATGGGGACCACTAATTGAGTGGTTTGGTGATTATGAGGGATTAAGGAAGAATATTTATGATGATCAATTTCATTTTGGTCCATAACAAACTCATTCATATCTCTAGTGGAGAATACGACCAGGTTGTGATGTGAGGACTTGCGTAGATTCAAGATTGGAATGATAAGCATAAATTTGTTGCAAAGGTGGTCCATCAATGTTGAGATTAGTAGTATTATGAAGGTGATAGTAATGAAGGGAAACACTATTAGCATCAATTATATCTTGAAATTTTGCACACCCACGAGGGATAATAGGAGGCCCAAAATCTTGAATAAAGGTGGTTGAAGGGGGTGTTATTGGATAGATGGAACTGATTAATGATAAAGTAAGGGATTGGTTTCAACATGAGTGTTAGGTTGGAAAAAGTTAATCTCCTGAAGAGGGGGAATGGAAACCATGGGTTGAGTAATTGTGGAAGAGGTGACCAAAGGGGTGGAGGTAAGGATAGAAAGTGCGAAGTTTGATGGGAAACAATAATAGAAATAGGAATTTTGTTAGATGACATGTTTTTTTCCATTTATCTTTCTTGGGATTGTTTAATAAATGGAATTAAACAAACAATAAAAAAAATATGTTGAATTTTAATTAACTAAAACAAATAACACCAAATTTTTTTTATTATCTTGATTATTAAGGATGTGAAAAGAAATGAAAAATGGGATTGAAGGGAACCTAAGAAATGGCTGATCTATGGAGGGTTTCAGGTAGTATTGGTTGGATTCCTCAATATACCCAATGGTGAGGCATGAGTATGTGATGTCTAGTACTATAAGGTATGGTATTGGGGCCTATGCCCTCATTTCATAGTCCTGCAATGATAAGAGAGTCAGGTTCTTAGCCAATATATCGATAGCTAAAAAAATTGTAACACGGTCAGAACATCATGGAAAATTTCCTATTGGGTGATGAAATCCCAATAGTTCCACATGGGAGGATATATTTAGATGTATAGTTTTTATGTGTGTGTTTTGGGATGTGTATGATGAAAGTGTATGCAAAATTTTAAACCCCTAATCAAAATAGATTTTCAAGTAGATATGAGGGGTTATTTTTAGATCCAAATAAAATGTGTAGATTTGATGAAGACAACATACAAGAGATGTAATGAAATGAAAAGAGAGATGGGGGATAAAAACAAGGAATAAATGGATAAATATGTTCCTTTTTATTTGACCTTATTTTAAAGAAAAAAAGAAAATCCAAGTAAAGCAACCCATGCATGTAAGCAAGTGAGAAATGATCCTTCCTGTGAGGTTATGAGAAGATGGATAAAAGAAAATAGAAATGAAAATACTCACCGAAGAAGGGTGGGTCCTTCCGAGCATGCCATAATGTTATACAAGTTTCCTCTCTACCTATTTTAGACTAGTGAAATCACAACAAGAGATAAAACAACTTAGAATAAGCGAGGGTTTAAGGTACCTCTGGATGGGATGATGATGAATATGGGCACAAACAAGAGATCATTTTCACCACGAGCTAGATGACCTACAAATCCAGAGAAATCAACATTAAAAATGGATTATTAGATAGATGGGTGGGTTGCCTGACAATGTTAGTCTTGATAAGTGAAAACTTCCTAGGATGGATGTCAACCCATGTTTTTGATAAAAATAAGATAAGATATTGATAAATTGGATGTAGTAGAATCTAAGATAAAATAGAAACCTAATATTCAATGAAGATAATGAAATTCAGATATGATCTAATAAAATTAAATCAAACATGTGAAGTTCAATGACGACCTAAGACTGCAGGCCCAATGATGGAAAATGGAGAAGATCAACTCAAATAGTGGTAAAAATGCATATATGAAGGCCCCGAGGTAGATCTAGAGTTGGTGATGAGATGAGATGAAAAATAGAAACCTGCAAGATATATGGGACTAGATCTGACAGAAAGGATGTAAGAAAATTCTAAAATATGAAGGTGAATTCAAAGAAGATAGATCTAATGGAAAATGATCTGATTGAGTCAATGGATACAGGGGCTTAACAGTAACATATCCGAAGTGACAGAAAGGTAGAATGGAAATATTTGAGGGTCCGAGTGACTATAAAATTAGAGAAGGGATGGCTAGGGATTGACGTGGTAGAGAAGATGACAAAATGGGAGTTAGGTCAACAACGACTAGGAAGGGTCAATGATGAATGGGACTCGATATAAGGTTTCACGAAAAAATATGGGCAACAAAGAAGATATGCAGATGGAAGAAAAGAGATGAGAAGGCAGAGACAAGGATCCTAGATCTTTGGATGAACATGCAAAAGATCCGATGGTGATGGTCAGCAAAGGAAAATCCAAACATGTAATGATGAAAGAAGACTTCAAATCTCCAAGAGTGGGAAAACATTCTCAAGAGAGTGATAGTAGCTAAACAGACACACAAAAATGAAATTAAGATAACAAAAGATCTAGAATTATTCAAAATCACATCCTTAGATAAGTAGGGATAAGGGTGGATTTATTGGGTCAACAACGACCTATATGGGTTGCTCCAGTTGTGAGGATCTATTCATTTAGGTGGTGTAATGGTGATGATATCGAGGTAGTGAGCCCATATGAGACAAGATTAGGGTTTTGAAGGGTTAGGACGAGATAAGGTTTCATAGGGAGGATAAATGGCAAGGTGAGAGGTGAAAACATTAAATAAAGGAAAAGGGGAGGTGAAATTTTTAAATGAGGGCCTAGGGAGGATAAAATGGAGGATTTAGGGAGAATAAATGAATTAAATGGGGATTAGAATTAATTAAAGATGATTAGGGAAGATTAATGAATGATTAAGATGGGAAATAATGATAAGTGGGATAAATTGAATTTAGTGGCTAAAAAGGAAATTTGAATGGGAAGAGAGGTATGTATGTAGAAAAAGATGACAAAGAGCGAACACATGGTGAGGGGTAGTGATTCCAAAAATTAGTTTCTATAGGTAGTGCATGAAAGAGCATGTTAGAAATTGGAAGAAGGAAGAAACGCGTGCATACAATTTTTTTAATGATGATAACGTGTAGATGAAGATGTTAGCATGTTAAGGTAAAAATCTTATGGACACTAGTGCATAAATGAATTTGCTATTGCATGTAAGGTGTAGAAGGTGGAAAACTAGTTAGATGGAGTCATGTGCATCATGATGTAGACATGTAAACTATGATGCTAATATATGTAGTGATACACTATCATAGATCACGTGTGAAACTAGCATGTTTATCCCGTAGAAGGAAAAAATCAAGGAAATACGACTAGAAACTTGGTTTTTCTAATTTTCTCTATATATTGCACCTAAAATTATGAAACTTGAACAATGAAGTTAAAAAAACACTAATAAAATAATGAAATAATTAGATTATAAAAATGTAATCTAAAAACTATAAAAGAAGTGTGGATCTCCCACCGAGCATACAAAAATGTAGAGTAAGGAAAATAAAAAACAAGATGGAAAATAAAAACAACAAAGAGTGCAAACCGTCCTTGTAAGAATATTAAGCCACCTCGATCGATCTGCACGAAAGGGTACAATTTTGTGATACCCTTTGTTGGATCTATTGGATTTTTAATCTTTTATGGATTGTGGATTCTCCAAGTATCCCAAATGAAATGGGAAAATCCATAAGAATGTTTGATTAATGGATTTGGCATGTGATGAGACCCATTAATATTGTTTTAATTGTCTCATCTGATATAGTTTGTCATGTTTGTATACCATTGCACTTTGTTATTTTGGTCATCCTGTCAATACATTCCCACCTGAACTTAAGTTTATGGAACTTATATATTAATTAATATAATTATTACTAAGTTACTTTATTTCATGGATTTTGAATGTGCATTTTAATCTCTTTGATGCACTGAATGATTATTGAGTGCTTTATCTGAATGTTGTACTTGTTGAAAGGTGTTGTTATGTATTTTCACTAACATGAAATCAAGAAACTCGCCATAAATAAAAGAGGACTCACCCAAATAAGAATCGTCATGCAACAATCGGGACTCATCCGCAGCAAAGCACATGTAACCAAAGGAATACACACACTTATACACAGCCATGATTATGGGAAATGTGATCAACAACAATTCTTCACCCGAGTTCACATATTCTAGTAAAGAAGTAGTTATGTCAACAAAAGAAAATCTCATGCAAATGTCTAATTATTATTTTCAACTACAACTTGGAACTAGTTGATTTGATTTTACAAATGGTTATTTGAATGAACAGTTAGTGTTTCACCTGATTCTTAGACGTTTCTTTGAAGTATTTATGAAACATATAGGGTAACAATCATAGGGGAATACTTGTTCAAATGCTTGGTTGATGGGTTGTTGTACGCATATGACTTCTGAATCCACAACTGATTGTCAGAGCTTCCTTTTGGCTAGGAGGAACTACCTGTAATGAAAAACAAGACCACCAGAAAGAGTTAAACAATATGTGCAGTGAACTACCTAGCGTGTGCTAGATCCGGGAAGTGTGATACTTCCTAGATGACTGTCAGTCCACTGTTTTAAACAATTTAATGTGGGAAATGAAGTAAATCCTATTGTAATTTGAAATGATTTAGGTATCTCACTTAAAACACAATAAGAAAGATCTAATCTAATAGGCTAGGTTAAAATAAGATCCAAAGGTCAAGTAACTAGTTCTAGGTCTCTGCAGGTCTGACAGAAGTCTCAGGTAGATCACAAGTGAATGAGGGTGATGTAGAATTAGGTGGATAGGTCATTGTTCTAGGTTATATGGGAAAATACAAAACCGATGCCGGTTAAGGGTGACCGACGGTGGTTGGGTGTAACTAACCGCTGCCATCGTGGGAAAACTGGGAATGCCACAAGAATGGGTTTGGGTCACCTTTATGATTGCACAAAGGATTTTGGTTGGTCGAATGAGGTATTTGGTAGCTTGGGTGGGATTTAGTGAGGTTTTAATGGGTATATGGAGGGGGAGTGTTGAAGGAGGTCAATGGGTGGTTAGGTAAACAATAGGTGATAATATAATAACGAAATGAAATGAACCAAAGAAGTATAACATTTTACTTACTTGGATTCTGGTCCTGACACCTATGAATGAGGGATGGAGGTGTTGGTAAGAGGTTGAAGGCTACAGGTGATCACCAATTGTAGGAGAGCTTCTGCATGGGCTGCATGGGCATTCCTTTTTCTTGGTAAGATTAGATCATTACTGGGGTGAGTGTTGGATGGTTGTGCAGAAGAAAATGCTTGATCTCCTTCCTTGCATGCGTGTTCTCACTGAAATTCACTCTCAAAAGATGTGATATCTCTTTGGAATGTGCTAATGTTTGCCAAATTTTTCTAATCTTTGCCAACTTTTTCCAATCTTTGCCAACCTTGAAAATAAGGTTATTTTGGGGGTTAAAAGGGTAATCAAGGTGGTTCCAGCCTAACCGGTGATGGTTAGGGGTAACTAGCATCAGTCAAGGTGGGATTTCCTAGGTTTACTAAACTAAGGAGATCCTCTTGATTTTCTCGATCTCGTGTCATTAACCCGCGGATTAAACTAGAAGCTTCTTGTAAGCATGCGAGAATGTGGTTAGAGGGAATGTAGGCATTGATTTTTAGGGTTTTGGTAAGTCTTAGTTAGTTATGGAAACTTACTAAGAATAGGTCTTAGGGTGAGTTGGCCTGATGAGGTGTCTAGGTGAGGTGTATATGTGGATATTATCTAAATTAAGATATTTAAATAATAAATATGGTGAGGATAATGAATTAATTAAATTAAATTAATTAAATTAATATTTGTGAGGTGAAGGGAACTATGGCTAGGCTAATATGATGAAGGGTGTTTATTTATCAAGGGACCAAAGGGGAGTGTGATCTAATTTTAGTGTCTACATTTTTCCCCTTTTTGTTCCATAGATTGTATTGTAAGCGATGCTAACAAAAATAAGATGTGGTTGCCCCATGTGTGGGTGAAGGTGATCCCCTAAAACCGTGGAACCGACGAGGT
This sequence comes from Taxus wallichiana var. yunnanensis, assembly GCA_018340775.1. Classification (NCBI taxonomy): domain Eukaryota; kingdom Viridiplantae; phylum Streptophyta; class Pinopsida; order Cupressales; family Taxaceae; genus Taxus; species Taxus wallichiana. The sequence continues at coordinate 453,513,401 of CM031240.1, forward strand.
GAAGGTAGAAGCGGTGAGTTGTTTGATAAAAGGTAAATGTGAGAAAAGGGAAGGTGGGGAATGGGAAAAAGGGTTAAAGGTCTACTCGGAAATCGAGGTAATTGGTTAGGGTCAAAGGTAGCAATAGTCAAATACATGCACACGTATAAACCGTAAAGACGCTACCAAAGGGTCAAGAGCAATCAAACTCTACATTGTCTAAGGTTGATAGGTTTATCCAAACGAGGTTGAAGTGATTCCAGATCAAGATATAGGATATGGTCAGAAAACACAACATAGTTTAGGTGTAGGAACATTTAGGTATGTTCCAATACACCAAAGGTAGGGTCAGGATAAACGGTCACGGAAATAGGCTAGGTAAGGTCATTAGGTCAAAAACAAAGGTAATAGTGCTGCAAGGTATAGTGAACACATGAGGTTAAAGGTCACTAGCGATGGTCCATGTCCAAATATCTAGGTCATGGAATGGGTAAGGCCAAGGTAGGGGTAAAATAATGAATCCCAAAAGGAGGACAAAGGGAGGTAGTTAATGATGAGGTCAAGAAGGTGAGGTAAATGGTTTGGGTAAAGGTAGGGTGGGGTAAATGATCAGGGTGAAGGTTGGGTGAGGAAAAAAAGGAGGCAGGGGTAGGGTAAAAGGGTAAAAGTTAGGGCAATATGTAGGTGAGGGTGACTGATGCTTTGGTCAAGGTTAACCAACGTTGGTATAGGTCAACTGATGATGGTAAGGTAGGGCATACGAATGATGCCGGTCAAGGGTAACCAACGTCGGTTAGGTCGGGTTTATTATAAAAATAAAAATCCATGTTTTTTGTTATTCATTTGTCATTTAGCTAAGTGATAAAATGACAAAAAAGAGAGAAAAAGAGAGAAAAGTGTCCGAAAGACTAGAGAATTAAGTTGGCAGTGTGAACAATGGGTGATTGGGTGGTGAGAAGCGGGTCCATAGGATCAGTGTGAGGGATTTGATTGGGTAGAGGTTGTGGGTAGCAATTTGGTTATGGTGGAGGCCGGAGAGGGATTGGGTGGGCCACTAGTGTAGTGGCCAGATGTGCCACCGAGATGACGGTAGCATGACGAGGTAAGTACCCTACTCTATGTGTATTTGATTAGATAGATCAGGGGAGTAGTAAATTGTTTTGTAGTTTTGGTTTGTTTTTGTTTTTGTAGGTGAGAAAAGATTAAATTTGGAAATGGGGGAAAAGTGGGTAAAAGAGGAATGGGGAGGGTAATAAATGGTATAGGGGGATGGGTGGAGGTGCAAGGGTAGTTTAGGTCATTATGGGTGGGTAAAAGGGGCAAGGGGGAGGATTTTTAGAAAGGGGGTTTGGGGAATCGTGAATCGTTATCAGAAAGTGACTCGGCGTAGGTCAATTATGGCCGGTGTTGGTAAGTTTGAACCGGTATCGGTCACCAAACAGGTGACCGATGCCGGTTAAAGGGTGACCGGGGTCGGTTAGGTTGAATTGGTATCATTCACCAAATAGGTGACCGATGCGCATGAAAGGGTGATCGAGGGCGGTTAGGGGAACCAACACCACCAGGTTTTGGGGACACGGTTCAAAAAGTGATGTGGGATAGGTGGTTGAGATGGGCAGGGTGAAAATAGGTTGAGGGAAAATGATAGTAGGTGAGTATGGGTATGGTAAATGTAGATTAATGTTTTTTTGTATTGGATGCAGGGGAGAGATCAGTGCGTGTATGTGGGACAGGGTCTGCGCTTTTTTCGTGACAAGATGCGACATGGTACAGTGACCCCAGAGGAGCTATAACATGTGGAGGTAGTGGGATTGAGTGAAGTCCAGTGATATAGACATGTAGTCTGGTATCCCATTTTGATGTTTTCACTCATCGATAGATGGGATTATGTAACCAACATGTTCTACCCGCCAATGGGTGAGATTACTGTCACCCTAGAGGACGTGTTCCGGATTATACGGTTACCCATATTGGGTACATAGGTCTACTCGGTCTCCTCCGAGGCCTTAGAGGAGTTGATTATGACTATTTTTAGAGAGGGGATGGCCGAGATGAGATTCTATAGCACCAGCTTGAGCTATGGAGAGATGTACCTAGACCGTCCAGAGGAGGTGAGGCTAGTTGTTCTTTTGATGGAGGTAATGTGTTGCTTTGCAGACCGCCGATGCAGAGGGTGGATGTTTTCCCAATCATTGATGGGGATACTCCATGATATGATGATAGAGGAGACCTGCTTTACTTGGGCAACAACATTCTTGGTGCAAATTGTATAGGAGTTGTGGGCATATGGGTGGTCAGTGTGCGGTCTAGCTGTTGCCAGACATTTTTACCGCACTGCTTGGTGTATAAGCACATAGTGTCCGTGTGGCTTATAGGGATGCCCCAAACAAATGTATTCCCATCGAGATTTGTGTGGGTGGGGTATAGGAGATGGGTGTTGGCTATTAGAGAGAAGATATCTGAGAGGCCCACACATGATGTGGCCTATTTTTGGAAGTTACTAGAGGGTTTTTCTAGACTGGACATTATCTGGAGGCCGTATGTGGGATTCCCCTCATATAGGAATATACATGAGGAGCTAGCTGAGCTCTAGTTGGTGAGATGGATACAGGGTTACCATGTCGGGAGTACGAGATGATCCCGGTGGGCATGAGTCTGGTGGCGCTTTAGGATTTTACAGGACATACCTCCACCCTTCCCGCAATACCGGATAGATGATGTGGAGAGACCGTTACCTCTACCACAACCTATAGTGCCCATAGGGTAGGAGGAGTAGGAGTAGGTAGTGGACCAAAGGATAGATGATTCCAGGTCACAGACAATCAAAAATAGTGGTGGGTGGCTCATTTATGAGCCATACCACCCAAACCGAGGTAGCCAGATCTAGCCACCATCACAGTGTAGAGAGATGCCCTACAGGGGTAGGTGGCTACACTGATTACCCAGTTGGGTATACTACAGACATAGCTAGAGAGCTCTAAGGTAGAGGTAGTAGAGCTACGTGTATAGGTGGCTAGTCTGTAGGCCCAGATGGCTGGTGGAGGAGATGGAGATGGAGAGGAGGGTGATGGTTAGGTGGTAGCCTTACATGCTTAGGTGGCAGTTTACAAGGCTAGTTGGCCATATTCTAGGCATATATTGGGGTCTTACAGGCCCAGATATAGGCATAGGGGCAAGGGGCACCACCACAAGCACCGGGACTAGGTCCCAGTTCACAAGAAGGAGTGGGGTAGGGTCCCACAGGATAGGTACAGGGGCTAAGACCTATGGGACCACCATAGACCGTGCCTATATCCAAGTTATGGGATTCCCTAGGTGAGGCTAGATATTATCAGGACTAGCTGATGGTGGCCGAGATAGACTTCATATCCTATGTCGAGTATAGGGCATAACATGTGTCCAGTGAGAGGATGAGATCCCGCACTCACAGTGTGGAAAGAACAGGGGGTCAACGAGCTCTAAGGCTAGATCAGGTAGAGGTGACTAGCATACGGAGACCATCTCTAGTTGAGGTGCTAGTAGGGACCCAGGAGGCCAAGGGTATATGCGATACAGAGATGAAGGACATCCACCGAGATGCCTGATATGTGGTGCCTGGTTTTTGATGTATGATAGTCTTTTTTTGATATATACTACCTTGTGTGCCAAGAGATAATTGTATTTTTTATCACATACTGGCCTATGTGCCGAAGACAATGAGGATGTATGATATTTTTGTATATTTTGATCATATAACGACTTGTGTGCCAAAGAGGTTTTGTATTAATTAATTATTTTATTGTATATATGAGACCGGCCTACGTGCCGATGACATTTTGTATTGTGTATCGGTCTGCATGCTGATGATTTGGAGATGATGGACATGAGGAGATAGCCATGTATATTGTATGGAGATACACATTTATTTATATGATGAGATACATGATATTTTTTTATTTGTTGATGTGGTGATGAGATTTTCAATTTATTGGTGCATTGATGAGATTTTGATTTGTTGTTTTGATATAGATGGAAATTAGGTGAGTTAGGCATGATGGAGTTAGGTTGGTTTAGGCATGGATCGAGTCAGGTCGTAGGTATGGTTGAGTTAGGTTTATTAGGCATGGTGGAGTTAGGTTGGTTTAGGCATGGATCGAGTTAGGTTGTATGTATGGTTGAGTTAGGTTTATTAGGCATGGTGGAGTTAGGTTGGTTTAGGCATGGATTAAGTCGTGGTCTTAAGTATGGTTTTGATTCATTATTTTATGCAATGAATGATAATATGGGTCATATGTGAGATGTGGTATAATATATGCATAGTGATGATAAAGAAAGGTTAGGCATAATAAATGTATGTTGTGATAAGGATTAAAATATGAAGAAACTTGTTTTGTATGCCGTTTAATCTCCAATGTTGGGTATAAAGGGAAACTAAGTGAGGTGTGATGTAATGTGTGGAACATGGAAGATGGATTTTTAGGGTAGAGAATGGATGAGCTAACCCGCAAGGGCCCCATGCCCTCGAGTTCTCGCCTACATAGTCCCAGTGAAAAGGGACCTTAGGCTGATGTAGTTCTCCTATGAACTAGGGAAGAAGATGAGGAGGTATGAAAATGAGTTAGTAGGTTTTAGGCATGGTGTGGGTTTAGGTTTGTTAGGTGTGGGTGGGTTATAGGAAAATTAGTGTAAGTGATGTCAATGGTGATTTTTAATGTGGGAAAAGAAGAAGATAGATTACCCCAAAAGTAAGAATCGAGGACCAAGTCCTGTATAAGGTAATCAAAATGTAAACAAGGATGGCTAAAAGAGAAGAGGGGGAAATAAAGCCACCTGATTGGCGAGGATCATACCGAGTAGATCACACCCTAAAAGAGGTGATGAATGTAAGACCCTAAAGACATTGCATGATTGATTGTTCTACGGTGAAAAGTAGTCACATGATCACCAAATGTCATGGTTTCTGAGAGGTCCCTTGAGGCAGTAGGAAATGGGAATGGGAATGGTAAGAAGGGTGAAAGGTAGTTAATTTTTATATGGTGTAGGTAGCATGCGCTTTAGGCAAGAGAACCTAGGTCACAATGGGAAAGTCCATGACTAAAAGGTTTGTTGTTTTGACTTATAGTTGAGATAGACTGATCAAGGTAGGAAGTCTATATGGGATGAAGAAAATGTAACTCCTTGAGGTCTTCATGAAGTTGATCGATGCGGGAAGCTTCGGTTTCTCTCGTCATTTTTTAAGAGCTTTACATAGCTGTCCTTTGAGGGAGCAGTCTATTTATAGGAGCCATTGTCAAGAGGAAGATGTCCTTTTGAGGGAGTCATCTTTTGAGTGGAAGTTTGACTCAAGGAGTTATATCCCATGTGAGGGATTTGAAGTCATGGAAAAGACCAAGGTGAGGATAGGAATCTCATGTAAAAGGTAAGGTGAAATGACCATGGGATCTCATCTGAAGGTAGACAAAAAGTATCCATGAGAATCATGCTATGTGCAGCGACTGTGGTACACATATTCAAGAGAAGATAACAAGTGACAGGTACTCACATGTTTCTTATTTAATTGTTGGTGAGGTGTATGAAGTGGATAGAACTCAAGGGATTAGCATGGAAAGATACAAGGGTGAGGTAGGACGTAAAAGTCAACAATATAATGGTCGAAGATGGAAGGCGTTAAGGGGCTCAGTTCAGCTTACCATCAAGTGAAGATAAACAATAAACACCTGATCCATAAGTATGAGTCATGATGTATGGTCCAAGCCAATTAGGAGAAAATTTTCCCCATTTGCTTTTTTCTACTTTAGTTACATGTTGATTTTATTTCAGGACAAGGTCACCAACTTGGAAGGTTCGTGCATGGACACATTTTTCGTAGGCATATTTGATATGTTTTTGGTAAACTTGAAGGTGATCTGAGTGTTAAGATGACGTTCGCCTAATATCTCCAGCTTGTGCTAAACGGTCTTGACAAAATTCATCATCATTGAGCATGTCATGGAGAGAAATGTGGAGTGAGGGAATCTGGACTTTGAGAGGTAGAACAACCTCTATACCATAGACCAGAGAAAAGGGTGTGGCCGCAGTGGAAGTGTGAATACTAGTGTGGTATGCCCACAGGGAAAAATGAATGTGTGTATGCCAATCCTTCCCAGTATCATTAACCACTTTCATAACAATTTTTTTGAGGGTTTTGTTAGTGGATTCAGATTGGCTGTTGGTTTTGGGCAATAAGGTGATGAGAAACTAAGTTAAATGCCAAAGGCGTTGCATAGTTTTTGCAATGTTTTATTTTTGAATTATTTTTCATTGTCAGTGATGAGGTGATGAGGAACACCAAAGTGACAAATGATGTGATGATTGATAAACTCACATATTTTCTCAAATTTTCATGGAGATGAGTGGTATGGCTTCCACCCATTTTGTATAGTATTCGATAGCAGTGATGATCCATTGATGGCATTGGGAAGAATGGGGGTTGATCTCTCCAACAAGATCCAAACCCCATTGAGAGAAGGGCCAAAGGTCACAAGTGACCTATAAGGCATGACTGGGTGTATGATGAAGATTGGCATGTTGTTGGCATTTTACACAATGTTTGACGTAGTCATAACAATCATGGTTAAGGGTTGGCCAGTAATAGCCCAGGTGAAGAATACGCTTAGCAACAACAAGGCCACTAAAGTGACCTCCACATATGTCATCATGAACTTCCTTAATGGTATAAGGAATTTCAGAACTTGTGAGGCATCGTAAGAGAATACCATCAAAGCTGCGCTTATAGAGGAGTCCCCCTAGGATGACGTAATGAGAGAAATTTTTAAGGAAGGTGCATTGTCCATTACGGGTGAGATCGGGAGGTAAGATGGAGAATGAAAGGTATTCGAGTATTATTTGTACCAAAGGTCACTCGGTCGAGATAATAGTTTCGATAGAGTAAACATCGTGAGGTAAATAAGAAGGTGATTGGAGGCATTGTATGGTGACAAAGATTTTAGAATTGGTGGGCGAAGCGGGTATTTGGGAAGCTAAGCATGCCATGGTATCTACAAATTTTTGGTTGAACGTGGGATGGTTTGAAGGGTGTAATAGTCAAAGGTGGTCAAAAGTACATCTACATGATGTTTATACTTTTGAAGCAGCTCATTACAACATTGGTATATACCATTAACTTAGTTTACAACCAATTGAGAATAACCAAAGATGTTGATCGATTTGACATCTAGGGCATAGGCAGCTTGAAGACCTAATACGAGTGCTTCATATTCGGTGATATTGTTTGTGCATTCAAAATTGAGTTTGAAAGACAAAGACATGGGCTCACCATCAAGTGGAATGAGGATAATACTAGCCCCACCCCCACATTGACACTTTGAACCATCAAAGAAGAGTGTCATTTGGTAAGGGGTTATTCCAGAGGAAAGGGTAGCTATCGACTCATTTGTAAAGTCAAAATTAGAGGGTTGATCCCTAGAAATAGGTGCATCACCAATTATTTGGTGATAGATTGGCCCTTGATGGAATTTTGATGAATGAATTTGAGGTCAAGATCAGCTAAAAGCATAAGCCATCGTTCGGCATGCTGATTTTTATAAGGTTTGGCGTACATGAAGTGTAAGGGGTTGATGTTGGTCACAACATAGGTTTTGTGGTTGAGTAGGTAATGACGGAGTTTGGTTGCAATGAAAACTAAGGTTAAGTAATTTTTTTGAGATGGGTGTATCAGGTTTCATAGTCCAAAAGAGTATGACTTATGTAATAAACCGCCTACTCTCTATGTTTTTCATCGCGATGAGCGAGCAAGGCTCCCAAGGAGTGATTGGTAGATGATATGTATAGGTAAAAAGGTTTATCGTCTTTAGGCGGATGAGTATGGGTGGTTGGAGAAGGTATTGTTTTAGGGTCTCACAATATTTGTGGCAGTCATCATCCCATTTAAAGGAGACATCCTTCTTGAGTAGATGGTGAAATTGTTAGCACCAATCCAATAATTGTGAAATGAAATGGTGAATAAACTGCAACTTACCTTGTAGGCTATGAAGTTGTTAAAGGTTAGTGGGTGGAGGAATTTTGAGAATAGCCTTGACTTTAGCAGGGTCAACTTCTATACCACGTAAGGAAACAATAAATCCCAGGAGCTTTCCTAAGAGAACCGTGAAGACACTTCTTTGGATGAAGGCGAACACAATATTTAATGAGGCGGTCAAAAATGTTTTTAGGATGGTAAGGTGCTTAGATCGGTGCTTAGATTTGGTCAAGACATCATCCATGTAATCTTCCAATATGTGATGCATGATGTCATGGAAGATGTAAGTCATAGCCCACCGATATGTATCACCGGTATTTTTTAGGCCAAAAGGCATGACTCAATAATGAAGGTCCCCCAAGGGGTGATGAACGAGGTTTTGTGATGATCCTCTAGGGCAAGCAATATTTGGTTGTAACCCAAGAAGCCATCCATGAGTGATATCATCTCATGGCCGGTGGTAAGGTCAACCAGCTGGTCAATACCGGGTAAGGGAAATTCATCTTTTGGACATGCTAGGTTGAGGTCATAGAAGTCCGTGTAAATATGGAGTCCCCCTATCACCTTAGTGACAGGGAAAATGTTAGAAATCCAATGAGGATAATCAATGGGTAAGATTAAGGAAACAAAAAGAAGGCACTGAAGTTCTTCTTTGATGAGAAGAGCAATGTGAGGGTGCATTTTCCTCGCTTTTGTTTGATGGGTTTGGCATCAGGAATGATTATGATATTATGGACCACTATGGTGGGGTCAATACCGGGTATGTTTGTCTAAGACCAAGCGAAAGTGTGGTTATGATCTCTAGAAAAGAATTGATGGCTTCCCGATCAAACACATATAAAGATTGACCGATCTTTAGGATGTGCAGGTCATCCCGAGTATTAATGTTGATCTCGATAGTCGATTCATTTAACATGGTTTTGTCTCGAGAAGGTAATCACCGATCAATAAATGAGTCTTCTACACCAAGCTAGGTGAGTATAGATTCATCATCCTGGACATTGAATGATGTTAATTGAAGGTGTATCATCATTGATCATTTCAGGATACAGAAGGGAAGAGTGGAAGGGGCCTCGCCCTCATGTTGATAAGTCGAGGCCCCAAGGATATGCTGTTTATCAAAAAAAATTTTAGGAGGGATAGATTTAGGATCTATCAAATCTGTCGATGAGGGTGGTGATGAAGGTGGAGTGGGTGAAGAAACTAGAGAAGGGATAGTGTCCTTGATAAGTTCAATGCAGGCCTATTTGGTAGGTGGTTTAGGAAATCCAATACCACTACGGTCATTATGTTTACAGGTGGTACATGGAATAATGGTATGGCAGCCTTGCTCATAAAAGCCAAAACCAAAACCCTTCCATGCACATCGGTGCAGGAAGGTGTGGGAAAAATAGTGATTGGTAAGTGATTAGAAGTCAACGAAAATGGGTGAGTTTGTGGCGGTGGTTTGGGTGTATAAGTGGTAGTATCAAGTCCCCCATAGGTGAGACTAGTACGGAGATGAGGAGGACCATAAAGGAGGCATTCTCATATTCAAAGTGATTGTAAAAATGGTTTTGGTGAAGAATTCCATACTCTTGTGGAGTAAGGAATGTGTTGACACTATATAGGTGGTATTCCCCCAAAGTGAGGCATTGAAAAATACCTTCTAATGGATCAGTAGTTGGTATGTAAGTAGCTAGTTAGAGGTTGATGTGGAGGTAGAGCTGATGGATTGGGAGGCTAATGGGTCAGCCATGGAGGTTGTGGTAGTGGTTGGAATGGAGGACGCATGTGCGGTAGAAGCAGCGGCTATACTGGTAAGTGGAGGTGTAGGTGAAGCATTGGTGGTTGCGGAGGTAGATGCTTTAACGGGTATGAGCACATCATTGGGTTGGTAAAGCATGTTGCATGTTTTGAAAGGTGATGGGTCAGCTGGAATGGTATAGGTGTGTCCTTCATGTTCAAACTTTACACAACGATGCAAAGTGGAAGGAATGCACCCCATGACACGAATCCAGGGTCTGCCAAGCAACAAGTTATATTGAAACTCCCCCTCCAAGACGTAGAATAATTCTGGGACAGTGCGGGGCCCATGCGAATGTGGAGGATGATAGTGCCTAGTGTAGAGGTAATAGCATCATTGAATGAACACAACATGATAGGATGTTTATGCATGTAATTATCAGGTATGTGCATTTGAGCGAATGCATGGGATGAAATGATATTAATGTTAGCACCCCCATCAATCATCACATATTGTACCCGTATGTCATCGATGTGGATAGAGATGAAGAGGGCCGGGTCTAGGTCATCATTTTGGTGTGGTATGATCTCTTCCTCTGAAAAGCTAAGGGAGGCTACTTGGTGAGTAGGTGGAGGTGTGGGTGAAGGTGGTAATTTGGTAAGAGAGGCTACATGATGGGGTGTGATAATGGAGGCTACGGGTGTAGGGTCATTGGGAAAACCTCAATAGATTGAAGAACCTCCATGAGAGCTTGACGATGGGATTTTGAGGTTTGAATGAGGGCATATAAGGACATTTTTAGGGGATACTGGTGTAATTTTTGAGCATGGTGCAATGTGTGATTTTAGGTATTGGTGCGAGATGGTATGTTGGGTTTAGGATTGGTTGGGGGCTACCACCTTTCCTTTACCTTTATCCTTCTAGCACGTAGTGATGTGTATCATGTTGATCGGAGGGGAGTTGGAAAATGGAGAAGGTGTAGGGTAAGTGGTATAACGACACGATGGGAAAAAACCTACCAGAGGAGAAAAACCCTATGAGGTGAGTTGGGCACAACGACATTTGGATGGTGATGTGGCAATTTATCTGATGCGAACCATGTTAATTTCAAATCTTGGCATTGGTTCGAGGAGTTGTGGGGGTGGAGATTGTGGTTGTTGAGTGGGTAGTGTGGGAATGGGTGTCGGTGAAGCAGGGTCCTCATCAAGAAGGTTGTCATCGTCAAAGTTGGCTTCTAGAGGACACAACTAGATAAGGATGATTTTCAAGGCCTTACAGTTCTCCACATCATGCCCTGGCACACGATGGTAGGCACAAATTTTAGTATCATCAAACCCTTTTGGCTTGGGTTTGAGAGGATCATAAGGTCTAAGCGGTGGTAATGTGATGACAAAAGTCTTAAGGAGGTTGGTTAAAATTTTGGCATAAGACCCTGCTAGTGGATCGCAATGGGAAGTGAACGTGGGTTTGGGTGTAGGTGTAGTTGATTGTTGAGGAATGGTCCTTGTAGGAGGGGGAGTAGGTTAAGTCATGATTTTGGGTGCTAGCATGGTCTTGGGCATTGGTCATGTCTGTTTGGGTAGGGGTATGGTGGATGAACTGGCAGGAGGGTGTGTGGTTGTTTTGATTACCTTGTTGTGGGGTAGCAGAGTTTTGTCTTTGGGTTACACCTTCTTGGGTAAAGGTGATATGGGTGTATGAGGTCTAGAAGGAAAGGTAGATGGGGGAAGAGGACGAGTTACCCATGGGGATAATGGAGGTGCTATGAAGGTAGAGGATGTGGGTCATGTAGGAGGTGTAGGGGATAAAGATTGAAGTGTAGTGGGTAGTGAAGGAATTACTGAAGATATTGAAGGTGTGGGTGGTAAAGATGTCATGTGGGTGTGGGTGTAAGTCATGTCAGGTGCCTGGGTACATTAGAGGTTTGTGAGAAAGGAATGGGCTGTTGTGTTTTTGGTTTATTGATGGGTGGAGGTTGCTTGGCCATGTTGGGAAGTTGAGGTCCTAAGATACATAGGACAGGTGCAGGTGTGATTGGTGCGCAAATGGGTATGAGGTCGATGGGTTTGGTTCTTCTGTTTGGGTGTCGGAGTAGGTGTGGTGTTGAATTTGGAGGATGTAGCTAAATCCAATTTGATAGGTGGATGAGTAAGGTTGGTGGTTGGGGTGACCCCTAAGGCGGTAATAGGTTTAGTCGAGGCAAATGCCGTTGTAGGTGTGGGTTTGTGTTTAGATGTAATTTGAGTTATGGGCAAGGGTTTATGTTGACTTATGATATGTGTCATGGAAGGAATTGTGATAGAGGTGGTTGTGTTTGGTTTAATTGGTTGAAATAATTTTGGGTAGATAGTGTAAGTATCAGCAAGTGACATTTGTATCTATGTTGATATTGGAAGCAAAAAGACACCCCATAGTAAAGCCCTTTCCGCATAATCTAATTGATCACCCAAATGTGAGAATGACACGTCTATAGGTGGAGTTGATGAGGACCTAATGGAAGTTCCCGTAAAATGTGTCTTAGAGATGGGGAATTGGATAGCTTCAGCTTTCATGGTTAAGAGATCCAAAAGCAGTCTCCGTGGTCTTGGGTAGCTAATGGAGAATGCTCACCAAGAGAAAGGTATATCAACTGGGTCTCGAGATGGGTGGAGGAGATGATGGGTGCTCCTCAATAGGTGGAGGAATGGATAGGTGATCCTCTATGGGTGGAGGAGATAATGGGTGCTCCTCTATGGATAGCGGTTCTCTAAGTGGAGAAGCCAAAGGTGAAATGGTCTCGATGTTAGTAGAAGACTCCTCCGTAGGTGATGAAGGAGATGAAAGGTGTTCCTTTGTGGGTGGAGGAATAGGTGTGGTGGGTTCCAATGCGGAAGGATGATTTTGGTCTAGGATTTCCTCTATGGAAGGAATGTGAGGTAATTGGGAGGTGACAGGCATGTCATTAAAAATAGCATGAACCTCGTGGGTATGGGTATCATGAGTTGAGGTCTCACAGGTTTGATTAGACAAAGAGGTGTGGTTGGGAAATGGTTTCTTGAAGATGTGTAGGTTTTTGTGGTAGGTGTGTTAGGATTATCCACATTTAACTCACCTTTCTCGAGCATTTCTTGGACAATATTTTTGAAAGTGATACAATTTCTGTAACTATGACCCTTTACTCGATGATAGTTACACAACTCATGTTATTTATACCATTGTGGCATGGGGTGAACAGGGTCAAAACTAGTGCATGGTTTTATAGGTGGAAGGGTGACGGCTCTAGCTTTGATAAGATTTTATAAGATAGAAGAGTAAGGTTCCCCAATTGGGGTGTATTTCATTGTTCTCATTTGAATTGAAAAGTCTAGATGGGTGAGAGATTAGATGAGAGGGTAGCCTGATTTGATGGATGCGCTGGGCCAGCCTTGAGTACCACTGTGTTAGTGGTGCCCTTAGATTTTGAATAATTATTTTGTGGTTTGGAAGAAGAAGAGGTATCATTCAACTTGAATGTCGAATTCTTATTGCATAATTGGATTTTATTCTCTTTGATGGCCTAAATCTCTAACTTTCATGCCATAGTGAATGCTTCATCGAATGTTTGGAAGGTTTGGACCTCAAGGTTTGTGAGATATGTCTAGCACAAGCCTATGTGAAAAGCTTGATGAGCTCTGTTTGTGGTAGTTGGAAGGTAAGTTGGTTCATAAGGCTACGCTAGCAAGCAACAAAATCTATGATAGATTCGTCTTCATATTGATGTGTGGTATATAGATCAATCATGGTAACCTTCTTGACGATATTAATAGAGATGATCCAAGAAGGCTTGGGATACCTAATTAAATGAAAATATAGAGTTTCTAGGTAACCCACTATACCAATCTAATGCAGGCCTAGTCAGAGACATGGGGAAGGTCCTCAATAGCAAAGCGTCAATGTGAGTGATCGATAACACCCATGTTTGAATGACCGAAAATGCTTTGCGGACTTCTTTGCTATTGAACAATTGAATTTAGGCATTTACTAATGCATGGGGTATGGGTGGATAGGAATGGATGGGTGGATGGGCTCATTGCAAATCTTGTCCTAGGTGAGAGTGTTGTAGGAGTAGGAAAATGATTCCGCCAATGTCTCGCATCTTGTCCAACATTAATTTGATTATGTCCTTGGTAGGTTACGATGATTAGGTGCCTCCTATAACATGAGAGGGTTGATTTTTGACATATAACAAAGGTGGTACTCTAGTGTATGGTGTTTCCATGTAGGTTGATTGAGAAGAAGGCAGTGAAATAGGGGGTACATACCTGGAGTGAATAATAGATGAAACAGGAGGCTGTTGATAGTGTGTATATGGAGGTGGAAGGGTCATGGTGACCCTAGTGGTAATGGGAGCTAATGATTGTGGAATAGAAATTACCACCTTCTGAAAAGGGGTAGGGGTCACCGACATCAGAGGTGGTAGTGTAGCTACGAGTATGTGTGAGACATTAGGGGTAGATGAGGTTACATTTTGGGTAGTTGTCAAAGGTATGGTGGATGTGTCGGGTGCCACAGAGGTGGCAGACATGGCAGTCATAGTGGGTATAGGACCTAGTTGTGAAACTACCGGGGTAAAGTAGATGTCGGTAGGACAGAGCCGATGGGGCAAATGCAGGAGTGGGGTGAGAGTTGGGGTGATAGATATAGGAATGCCATATATCAACTGACCCGAGGCATCTTGATTGGACGAGTGGGAAAGGTAAAACTGCAAAGTGGTAGGGTTTTGGTCAAGGAGTCATGTGAAATCCTCATCTCCTATAGTGATAGTGATAGGTGGATGAGATCCGTGGTGGTGATAAAATAGAAGGTGGTGAAGGACTAGGTGGGAGTGGTTGACAACTAACGTGAAATATGAGTGTGCTTGCTTGTCTTTAGGTCAACACCATGTGAACCAAAGATCGATCGATAGTGTTTTTTCTCCGTAAATGACACAAAAAAAGCAGGAATAGGTGAATCTGGTAGTAAAAAGTGTATGAGGTACCAAATGTTGGTGGGAAAGTGAAATAAGATAACTGAAGCTAGTTAGGGGTAACCGCTACCGGTCACTGTAGAAAATGGATAGTGAGTGAAAAACAAGGTATAAGGTCAAATCTGACAGGTATGCCAAATTTGATGAGGTTTACAACATCAATGGGAATGATAGCAATGATAGGGACTGTGAAAAGTGGAAGAAGATGAATAAATAACAAGGATGAAGATGAATAAATGTCCCTTTGAGTAGGTTAACAAAAGGACTTGGAACCGATGCTGGTTGGGTATAACCGATGATGGTAAGAGGGTAATCGATGATGGTCACTAGATGACATTGGTCACTGTGAAATTAAAACAGTTGATGAAAGAATAGTGGTTGTGAATTAAAATCTGATGTGGAATCAAACCTAGAATTCTAAGAATGATGAGAATATGGTCCAGGCACACTCAGGTGAAGCCGGAATACACCAGCTATGATGAGGAGCATGCAAGGATGAACAAGAAAAATGAAGAATGTGATCTTTCACCTCAAAACGTAAGCCAAGCAGAAACACTAAGAAAAATGCGATCCTAGGAGTTCCTTTTCTATTATGTTTGTTTAGCTTATGCTATTTAAGGAATGACACATGAACTATGAAATAGAGTTTTTGGTGAGGATGGCTTCCTACGAAGAAGGAGATCTAAAAGGTGAGGTTTCAGGTATGTTATGGTGGGGGTGGGCTTTGCTCTGAAGTATGACTTGACAGAGCAGCGAGGTAGGGAGTACCTACTAATCCTTAGATCAGTGTGATTGTTGTGGTGTTCCCGTGAAAGATGTTGTTTAAGAATATGTATTTGTTTTGAATTTGTGTAATTTTGTATGACCCAGAGAGAGAGAGAGATGTGCTTTCTATGGTTTGTTTTTCAACCATCAACTAGTCATGACTTCCATCATATAGGTTCCCCTTAATTAATGTGAGCTAATGCGATAAATCAGAATGCAATGCACTTATTTTTAAGCCCAAATCAAAGTGTCAAGTTGGATGACACAAAAAGATGAAGATGAATAGGGATTCTCTTTCACTACAATACAGAAAACATGAAGAAATGGTTCTTTTTATTTACACTAAAAGAAAGGTTTCTTTTACAACAAATAGAAAGAAAAGGTAGGTTACCAAGGAAGAAAATTAATGTGTATGCTTTTCGGAAGGCAAAAAAACACACAAATTTTCATAGGAATGAATAAAATGTAAAGAACCTTGGATGGGTCCCACCAGATGTGCCAAAATGTTTGACTTGATTCTAAGATGTTTCTTTAAAGTATTGATGAAATAGATAGAGTAACAAGCATAGGGGGAATACCGATCAAATGTTGGTTGATGGGTTGTTGCGTGCATATGACTTCGAATCGACAACCGATTGTGAGAGATTTCTTTTGGCTAGGAGGAAATACCTGTAATGAAAAACAAGACCACCAGAAAGAGTTAAACAATATGTGAAGTGAACTGCCTAGCATGTGCTAGATCCAGGAAGTGTGATACTTCGTAGATGGTCACAATTCACTTGTTTTAAACAATTTAATGTGGGAAATGAAGTAAATCCTATTGTAATTTGAAATGATTTAGGTATCTCACTTAAAACACAATAAGAAAGATATAATCTAACAAGCTAGGTTAAAATAAGATCCAAAGGTCAAGTAACAGTTTTGGGTCTCTCCGTGTTTGTGAAGTCTTAGGTAGATCATAGGTGAATGAGGGTGATGTAGAATTAGGTGGATAGGTCACTATTCTAGGTTGTATGGGAAAATACAGAAACCGATGCCGGTTAAGGGTGACTGATGATGGTTGGGTATAATCGCCGCTGTCGATTATTGTGGAAAACTGGGAATGCCACAGAATGGGTTTTGGGTCACCTTTATGATTACACAAAGGATTTTGGTTTATCGGACTAAGGTATTTGGTAGCTTGGGTGGGATTTAGCGAGGTTTTAATGGGTATATGGAAGGGGAGTGTTGAAGGAGGTCAATGGGTGGCTAGGTAAACAATAGATGATAATATAATAATGAAATGAAATGAATTAGAGAAGTATAATGTTTTACTTACTTGGATACTGGTCCTAGATGCCTGTGAATGAGGGATGGAGGTGCTGGTAAGAGTTTGAAGGTCAGCAAGTGATCACTAATTGTAGGAGAGCTTCGCATGGGCATTCCTTTTGCTTGGTAAGATCGGATCATTACGGCATGAGTGCTAGTTGGTCACAAGCGAAATAAAATGCTTGATCTTCTTCCTTACATGTGTGTTTTCGCTGAAATTCTCTCTCGAAAGATGTGCTATCTCTCCGGAATGTGCTAGTTTGCCAACTTTTTCCAATCTTTGCCAACCTTGAAAGTAAGGTTGTTTACTAAACTAAGGAGACCCTCTTGATTTTATCATATCTCATGTTGTTAACCTACAGATTAAACTGTAAGCTTCTTGTAAGCATGTGGGAATGTGGTTAGAGGGAATGTAGGCATTGATTGTTAGGGTTTTGGTAAGTCTTAGTTAGTTATGGCAACTTACTAGGAATAGGTATTAGGGTGAGTTGGCCTCGATGAGGTGTCTAGGTGAGGTGTATATGTGGATATTATCTAAATTAAGATATTTAAATAATAAAAATGGTGAGGATAATGAATTAATTAAACTAAATTAATTAAATTAATATTAGTTAGGTGAAGGAGCTATGGCTAGGCTAATATGATGAAGGGTATTTATTTTTCAAGGACCAAAGGGGAGTGTGACCTAATTTTAGTGTCTACGATTAGTTATGTTGATGTATTAGAACAAATTTTCTTGATTATTATTACATGAATAATAATCTATGGATTTATTGGGAGTGATCGGATGCTTAATCAAAATTTAATTACTAGTTGAACAAGTCTCTTCATGTCTCTATTTAATATAAAGAGAATGATAAGACTATAAAAATATATCGATCCATAGGAAGGAATTTGCTATAAGTTGTATTCCTGTAATCTTCATGCTAATGAATAAATATCGAGGTTCTATCATTTTTCTATAGACCCAAGCGCAGGGCCCACTTTTGGTTTGCTAAACCCCTTTCCTTTTTCTTTGTTTTTTTAAGTTTTGTGCTTGAGTATATTAGAGTTGTAGCATGTCATATCTTTACTTGTGGTTCATTTTTACCTACTTTATTCATTAGTTGTAGTATATCATTTTATCTCGTAACCTAGTTTAAGTTCCAACATTATGTTTTCCAGGTTGTTGTGACAAAAATCCTTTAATTGTATCTCTTGAACACTTGTAACTATGTATACAACACTGATAGTGTTGAAAGTCTACGTCCCTAGGTTTGATGAATAAATGACTATGGATTAGTGGATAACATACTAATTTCTGTAAGTTAATTTGCACCACTAGCGTGATTTGAATAATGTGACAATATGAGGAGTTATTTGATTCATTTGAATGAATATACAAAACAACAACATGAATTATCTTAAGCTTTAATGAATGATTATCAAAGGAGGGCTCATTGATTTATAGCAAAAAAAGAAAGTGAATATTCAAGCTAATGTGTGGTTGATTTTAATTGGGGATAACTAAAGATGATTTGGCTTATTTAGTTGAGTTTCCAAATTTGACCTGAGAGTTATATTATTGTTTTTGAGACTACATAGATTAATCGAGGCTGATTTGGAAAGGAGTTTCACATGATTTTGATTAAATAGGGATACATGAATTAAATAGGGATTATAATTAATTATAGATAATTAGGGAAGGTTAATAAATTATTAAGATGAGAAATAATGATAAGTGGGATAAATTGAATTTAGGAGGGAAAAAGGAAATTCGAATGGGAAGAGAGGTATGTATGTAGAAAAAGATGACATAAAGCGAACACGGGGTGAGGGGTAGTGATTCCAAAATTGGTTTCTACACAGGCAAAGGTGCATGAAAGAGCATGTTAGAAAGTGGAAGAATGCATAAAGACATGCATATAGTTTTGTTAATGATGATAACATGTAGATGAAGATGCTAGCGTGGTAAGGTAAAAATATTTTGGACACTAGTGCATAAATGAATTTACTATTGCGTGTAAGGTGTAGAAGGTGGAAAACTAGTTAGATGGAGACATGTGGATCATGATGTGGACATGTAAACTATGATGCTAATATGTGTAGTGATACACTAGCATAGATCATGTGTGAAACTAGCGCGTTTAGCTTTGTAGATGGACAAAATTAAGGAAATACAACCATAAACTTGGTTTTTTCTAATTTTATCCTTCTATATTGCACCTAAAATTATGAAACTTGAACAAAGTGGAGTTAAAACAACACTAATAAAATAATGAAATAATCATATTATAAAAATGTACTCTAAAAACTATAAAATAAGTGTGGATCTCCCACCGAGCATACAAAAATGTAGACTAAGGAAAATAAAAAACAAGATGGAAAATAAATACAATAAAGAGTGCAAACCCTCCTTATAAGAATATTAAGCCACCTCAAATTAGATCTACCGAAAGGGTAGAATTTTGTGATTCCCTTTGTTGGATCTGATTAGATTTTTAAGCTTTTGTGGATTGTGGATTCTCCAAGTATCCCAAATGAAATGGGAAAATCCACAAGAATGTTTGATTAATGGATTTGATGTGTCTTTGAGACCCATTAATACTATTTTAATTGTCTCATTTGCTATAGTTTGTCATGTTTGTATACCCTTACACTTTTTTATTTTGGTCATCCTGTCAATACATTCCCACATGAACTTAAGTTTATGGCACTTATATATTAATTAGTATAATTATTACTAAGTTACTTTATTTCATGGATTTTGAATGTGCATTTTAATCTCTTTGATGCAATGAATGATTATTGAGTTCTTTATCTGAATGTTATACTTGTTGAAAGGAGTTGTTATGTATTTTCAATAACATGAAACCAAAGAAACTTTGCCATAAATCAAAGAGGACTCACCCGCAAGAATCGTCATGCAACAATCGGGACTCATCCGCAAAGAAAGCACCTACAGCCAAAGGAAAATACACACATATACACAACCGTGATTATGGGAAAGGTGATCAACAAGAATGCTTCACCTGAGTTCACATATTCTAGTAAAGAAGTAGTTATGTCAATAAAAGAAAATCTCACCCAAATGTCTAATTATTATTTGTAACTACAACTTGGAACTAGTTGATTTGATTTTACAACTGGTTGTTTGAATGAATAGTTAGTTATGTTGATGTATTAGAAGAAATTTTATTCAGTTATTATTGCATGAATAATAATCTATGGATTTCTTGGGAGTGATCAGATGCTTAATCAAAATGTAATTACTATTTGAACAAGACTCTTCATGTCTCTATTTAATTTAAAGAGAATGATAACACCGTAAAAATATATCGATCCATAAAGAAGGAATTTGTTGTAATTTGTATTCTCAGTAATCTTCATGTTGATGAATAGAAATCAAGGTTCTATCATTTTTCTATAGACACAAGCCTTAGGAAGGGATAACACCCAAGTCAGGGCCCACTTTTGGTTTTCTAAACCCCTTTCCTTTTTCTTTGTTGTTTTAAGTTTTTACATGAGTATATTAGATTTGTAGCATGTCATTTCTTTACTTGTGGTTCATTTTTACCTGCTTTATTATTAGTTGTAGTATATAATTTTATCTACAACCTATTTTAAGTTCCAACATTATGTTTTCCAGTTGTTGTGACAAAAATCCTTTAGTTTTATCTCTTGAACACTTGTAACTGTGTATACAACACTGATAGTGTTGAAAGTTTACGTCCCTAGGTTTGATGAATAAATGACTGTGGATTAGTTGAAAACATACTAATTTATACAAGTTAATTTGTACCACCAGGTGTGATTTGAATAATGTGACAAGATGAGGAGTTATTTGATTCATCGAATGAATATACAAAACAACAACATAAATTATCTTAAGCTTTAGTGAATGATTATCAAAGGGGGCTCATTGATTTACAATGACTAAAGAAAGTGAATCTTCAAGCTAAGGTGTGGTTGATTTTAATTGAGGATAACTAAAACTGAATTGGATTATTTAGTTTAGTTCCCAAATTTTATTGGAGATTTATAGTGTTGTTTCGAGACTACATGGATGAATCAAGGCTGATTTGGAAAGGGGTTTCACATGATTTTGATTAAATAGGGATACACAAATTAAATAGGGATTAGAATTAATTAGATATTATTAGGGAAGGTTAATAAATGATTAAGATGGGAAATAATGATAAGTGGGATAAATTAAAATTAGTAGGGAAAAAGGAAATTTGAATGGGAAGATAGGTATGTATGTAGAAAAAGATAATAGAGAAACGAACACAAAGGGGTGAGGGTAGTGATTCCAAAAATTAGTTTCTATAGGTTGTGCATTAAAGAGCATGTTAGCAATTAGAAGAAGGCATAAACATGTGCATATAGTTTTTTTAATGACGATAATGTGTACATGAATATGCTAGCGTGTTAAGTTAAAAATTTGTTGGACAATAGTGCGTAAATGAATTTGTTATTGCATGTAAGGTGTAGAAGGTGGAAAACTAGTTAGATGGAGGCATGTGGATCATGATGCCGACATGTAAACAATGACGCTAATATGTATAGTGATACACTAGCATAGATCACGTGTGAAACTAGCGCATTTATCCCGTAGATGGAAAAAATCAAGGAAATACGACTAAAAACTTTGTTTTTTCTAATTTTATCCATCTATACCGCACCTAAAATTATGAAACTTGAACAAAGTGTAGTTAAAACAACACTAATAAAATAATGAAATAATCATATTATAAAAAATGTACTCTAAAAATTATAAAAAAGTTTGGATCCCCAAATGAGCATAAAAACGTAGACTAAGGAAAATAAAAAACAAGATGGAAAATAAATACAATAAAGAGTGCAAACCCTCCTTATAAGAATATTAAGCCACCTCATATTATATCTACTGAAAGGGTACAATTTTGTGATACTCTTTGTTGGATCTGTTGGATTTTTAAGCTTTTGTGGATTGTGGATCCTCCAAGTATCCCAAATGAAATGGGAAAATCCACAAGAATATTTGATTAATGGATTTGGCATGTGATGCGACCCATTAATATTGTTTTAATTGTCTCATCTCGCTATAGTTTGTCATGTTTGTATACCCTTACACTTTGTTATTCTGGTCATCTTGTCAAGACATTCCCACCTGAAATTAAGTTTATGGCACTTATATATTAATTAGTATAATTATTACTAAGTTACTTTATTTCATGGATTTTGAATGTGCATTTTAATCTCTTTGATGCAATGAATGATTATTGAGTGCTTTATCTAAATGTTGTACTTGTTGCAAGGAGTTGTTATGTATTTTCACTAACATGAAACTAAAGAAACTCTACCATAAATAAAAGAGGACTCACCTGCAACAACTTTCATTCAAAGAATCGGGACTCATCCACAAAGAAAGAACCCGCAACCAAAGGAAAATACACACTTATACACAACCATGATTGTGGGAAATGTGATCAACAAGAATGATTCACTTGAGTTCACATCTTCTAGTAAAGAAGTAGTTATGTCAACAAAAACAGATCTCATGCAAATGCCTAATTATTCTTTGCAACTATAACTTGGAACTAGTTGATTTGATTTTACAACTGGTTGTTTGAATGAACAGTTAGTTATGTTGATGTATTAGAACAAATTTTCTTCAGTTATGATTACATGAATAAGAATCTATGGATTTCTTGGGAGTGATTGGATGCTTAATCAAAATGTAATTACTAGTTGAATAAGTCTCTTTATGTCTCTATTTAATATAAAGAGAATGATAAGACTGTAAAAGATATTGATCCATAGGAAGGAATTTGCTATAAGTTGTATTCTGTAATCTTCATGCTTTGATGAACAAAAATCGAGGTTCTATCCTTTTTCTATAGACACAAGCCTTAGGAAGGGATAACACCCAAGGAAGGGCCCACTTTTGGTTTGCTAAACCCCTTTCCTTTTCTTTGTTGTTTTAAGTTTTTGCATGAGTATATTAGTGTAGTGCCTAGTTAAAACAACCCACTTGAGACCCATGAACAACCTATGTTTAGTTAGAAAATTAAGGAATAATTTTCTTTTATTAGGAGTTAACAACCAAATTCTCAAAGACAATTAAATTCATCTAATAAATTTTCCCATTATAATAATTACTAATTTCCCTTTATAAAGCAACAAGTGTAATAAGTCCACACCTAGCTCAAATCTCCCTAGGGATTAATTTAAATATGGATTGCACTGAAATTTTAGCTAAATATTCCTTGATTAAAAATTTTAGGGTTAAGGGACCCGAAAAAATTAAATACCCAAGGTATTTAATTCCACAAGATCAAGACAAGAGCAGGGTTAAATTACAGTGAGGAAAGGAATACCTATTTAAAACAACAAAGTAAGGTCTCACTTACCCACTCCCTGAACTCGATTAAGAGTGTCTATAACCAAGTTACAAGGCAACAACTGCCACTAATAGATTTCAGAACAAGTCTAAAATTAATAGATCATAATTTTCATTTATTAACAATTATCAAGGTTACATGGTTCAAATTTTAGGGTTAGAAGTGTTAGTTAGGTTCAAAGAGTAATTTACCCCCATACCCAACTCTCTAATAGGATCAGAGTTTTAACTTAATTTTTCTCATCCCTAACACTTCCAAAATTTCACTAAATCATTTCCATTGGATAGGAAATTTTCTCACCTTTCTGGTGATATAAAGAAGTCCTCCTAACTCCTTCAAAACTCAAGATATGAGCAAGAAAACTTTAGGGCTCAAATTTTCCCCAAGAGGACACGTGTCAAGTAGTGGTGAAGGGAAAATTTGAGTCGGTGGGTGGTGTTTGAAAATTTTCCTTATGTGGGAGAAATTTCCTAGTTGTGCCGTGCCTTTGTAGGTCCTCCAAGGACATGTGGCAGAATCCGAGTCCACGTTGGGGAAAAGGGGAAGGGCGGAGTGGTGGAAGAATTTGGGTCATTTCGCCCAAGGGGAGAGAAAATTCAAAACCATTCCCCCATGCCTGTAGGTCTGTTAAGGACACATGGCACTCAACAAGCCACTTTGGGGATGAAGGAGAGGGAGAGGCATAGAGTGGTAGGAATATTTGATGAGTTTTGCCAAAAGGGGAAAACGAGGTGAAAGGCGCATGCGGGTCCGCGCGCCCGTAGAAGAGAAAATCCCAAGGCAAGGCCACGAGGAATTTTTTCAAAAATTTCCAAAGAAAAATTTCAAAATAACAAAGGGTTTGACCCCTCCATTAGCACCCAAATCTACCACGTGGTAGCCTGTGATTGGCCGTAGGCCGATGGGGTGATAAGGAATTTTTTTTCCAAAAATTTTCAAAAGGGTAAAAGGGTGAAAAGATACCATGCCTCTTATGTTGCCCTGTGAGGACACATTGTAGCCTTTAATTGGCTGTTGGCCAGTGGAGGAAAATATGAAATTTTTACCTGAGCCAAAAAATTTCAAATTTTTTTCAATGGCAAATCGACGGGAAATTTTTGGGTTGCAGGCCCACTAGGGAATATTTTCCCAAATTTTCCCGCCAAGGCACAAAAACTTGAAAGTGCCATAAATTTTGCTAGAAATATTAGTTTTGGGAAAATGAGGACTTTTTGGAAAGCTCTCGATTCCCTCTTTGCACAGAAATCATAAATTTTACTTTTTGATAAAGTGTAAAGTGTCAATTTTACAAAATCGATCTATAGGATTTTAATTAGCAAACCGGTAATTTCCGCTTCCAAATTTGATTAAATTGGGTCTCCTCCTTCACTCAACATGTCAAAAAGACATGGAGAATTTCTCTAGGAAGGATTTATAATGTTTTAGGGAAGTAAATTTGTTCAATTTCTTCAAGTTGTATTAAATTGGGTCTCCTTCTTCACTCAACATGTCAAAACGACTATTGGAGGGATTGGATTCGATTTTGCATTAATTTAACTTGTCTTTTTAAGTGTTCTTTGTCAATTTGAGTTCATTTATGATACAACATACTAAATTTTAACATCTCCAAGTTGATTAATGTGTGTAGGTCTGAACTGTACATTTTTATTAAAATTAATTACCAGTTTTAAGTTTGTAACAGAAATCCCATTTCTAGAAATTTGTTTATCAAATTCATCCTTCAAATGTGGCATTTCATTCCTAAACTAGTCCAATACATTCAGTTGTTTATAAACAAACCATTTCAAAGCTAAATTGCAAATCTGATTTCCACTTTAATATATTTCAAAAAAAACAATACAATATAATTCCCTCATACGTATTTCTTCTTCTTTCAATTTTCAAAACAGTGATTCCAATCACAATTTAACATTCCAACTCAACCCAACAATGCAATGAGAGGTAAACTTGCAATTCTTTATTAAATCAAAAGGAGATACATCTTTACATATTCCATTCCTTGAATGTAATTAATAGAGTTCTATTTCTTT
Source organism: Taxus wallichiana var. yunnanensis (assembly GCA_018340775.1). Classification (NCBI taxonomy): domain Eukaryota; kingdom Viridiplantae; phylum Streptophyta; class Pinopsida; order Cupressales; family Taxaceae; genus Taxus; species Taxus wallichiana. The sequence goes on from CM031240.1 coordinate 453,538,554, forward strand.
CCAATAACAATACAGAATGTACATGTCTTTCACAATTCCAATATCTAACTTCATAATCAAATTACATACATCTTTCCTTCACAAATACATATTACAATTTCATCCACTACAAGTGGGAAAGGTTACAAATGAATGTGTTTTCACAAGGGACTATCAAACTGTATTTTCCCTTTGCTCCAGGACAGCAACATGCACATTTTCTCTTTCTCCAAGTTGATCACAACAAAAGAGGGGGAAAGGAAACACTCTCCTACTAACCAAGACATCCAATGAAAGGAGAAGCCTTCCTTCATCATTGGCCCCCGAGCCCCAACCAAAATACAATCAAAGGTGTGATTTAACCCATGGTAACAACTTTCTTCCACATCATACAACATTCTTTCAAACATGCACATTTCAATAAAAACATAGTTCAACACAAAACAACAGTATATAACTGCAATAGAAGACATTTCAAATCAAAACTCAGGCTTGAGCATACAAGCCAAAGGAGCAAGGTCTATGGGGGAAGCTACTTATGCCTCCCAATTGGGAATTAAGCATCCACTAATAACAAACCACTAAAATAAATCACCACACACATTTCCTTATGCCCCCCACAAAGTAAGAAATGCAAGCTATTTATTTTCCATGGTGGATCCCAAACCCAAACTCCCTCCACAAAATTCTGATACCAATGGCATTCCTTATCCCCCACATGGATTCCCCATAGCCTTCTCCTACACCATCCCTATGGTAGTCTACCCAACTAGCCAACAAATAAAACAAAGCATGCACTATCCACACAACACAACAAGAAAATGACAACATATAAAAAGAGAGTTAAATTCCTACCTCTCCATGGTTACTTTTTTCTCCAAACAACAAGCTTCAAATGCCAAAACACAGTCCAAAATAGAAAAATCCAAGCATGCAAAGCTTTCTCCAACTTCCTCCAAAAACAAGAGCTCCACACAAGAAAAATGTGCCCCCAAGGAAGTTGCAAAATGATTCAACAACCCAAAAACAAGGCAATATTTTGAATTATATAGAAGAGGAAGAAAAGAGTATTATGTGGATCCATGTACAATTCCACATCACACATCCTACAATTCAAACACAAAAGACAAATTCCATTCTCCCAAGCACAATAAAGAGGTGGTCGATAATATGACAAGTTACTTGCACACTCCAAAAAGCCCACACCTCAAGGGACAACAAATTAATTAAAATGTAAGAAAGTGCAATTAAAAACATGTAACAAGACTTATAAAATTCATTATAAAAGTCACAAATCACTTCTCCAACCATAAGTATGGTTTTTAAATTAAATTTAGAGGTATGGGACAAGTTTTACATGTCCCACAAGCCTCCAAAACAGCCCCAAGGAAAATTTGAATTTGTCATGGAGGTGGAGTATTTCATACTCCAAAACTGACTTACACAAGCTCTTACACAACTTACACATCCCTTACAAATTAAATACAAATAGGAAACAACTTTCATTATTACTTTCCCATATCCCAATTTGATTTATTTAAATTTTAATCATGTGATTCTCACATTAATTCTATCACAATTTAATTAATTAAAAGAAGGGAACACTTTACTAATAAAATACATAATACCCATGGTCACATGTAAAGATAATCCCCCCATGGGAATCCTTAACAAAACACAACACACAACACAATAAAATGAGTTGCCATGGTGACCTTGTTGAATTCACCTAGAATTCCATTGTGGTTGGTCTCTGATCCCCAAATGTTTTGTTGTGATATTTTTAACCTGCAAAACACAAATACCTCCTTCGGCCTCATGGCCATATAAGAACATTCAAAATGAATATAAATAAAATAAAAAAACCAACCATATAAATGAATCACAACAACATCGAAGTAATAACTACATCATTTACATTTTTAATCAACAACTATATCATCATCAAATAATTTCCATTTTCTAGGTTTACTCTAATTATAAAATATCACATGTCTGAACAACATCTACAATATAAACATGTCCAAAATCATGTCAACATCTATATAAAATGTCTCCAACAATCCTCATGCATCATATATGAATCAGATCCAACAATAATCTAGGATCTGACATCTAACACCATACTAAATCCAAACTATAAGGATGTCCATCATATAGTCTACAGTATCATGATCAGTAATAAAAGGTGCCAAAGGGAAGTGGGCACTACATCCCCCTCCCCTTAGACTTGACTTCCTCCTGGAAGTCACAGGAAAGAGAGATAGGAATAACTGCAATAAAAAAGGATCACTCCCATTATGGGATTGTTTTCTTCAAACAAGTGTGGGTCTACAGAACTCTAGTTTGGTCCAATGTATTTTAACAAGGAGAAGGGAGATTGCAAGGGATGAGTTCTAAACTTTTTGCATGCAAGGCTACGAGCATTTAAATCTAAGGAGTAACTTTACACTATCAAACAAGATACAACACATAACAATATAACATGAAGAGTTCCAAAAGATTATTAAGAGTAACCACCAAGTAAGATAATTTCAGGAGAATTTCCATAACTTGAGATGACCACACAGTTTCCTCATGATACACATACCACATTAATAGAAGTTAAGGTTTCTACATGTCTAAGCCATGATTTCAAGGTTCATTGTTTAGACAAGGCTAGCAAAATCAACTATGACCAAATTTATACGAGGAACAAGTCTACTCAAGGTCCCACAAATTGAGATCACACAAGATGAGGTTAACCAACAAGGACACCTAAATCAGCAAGCATTTAAAAACAAGGAACTATTCAAGGAAAGCACTTCTATAACTTGAGAGGGCACAATTAACTTTTCATGGTAATACTAAGCAAATTCATGACCACAAGGTTTCCTATTATTTTTACACTTTTGTTTTAAGAATCGAACACACCAAACAACCAAACTAAATAAGTCAACCATTTAGCAAAAGAAAATATATACATATACATTTATATCTCCCCTAACAACTAACATAACAATACAAGTACCATACCTTATATCACAATGAGATTTATTTATCTTATTTCCTACTCAAGCTCGGAATAACCATAAAATGGAGTACAAGAAACATCAAGGACCACTCAAGGTCACTAGGGAATAACAAGTAACATCAGGTCCAATCAAATCCAAGGATGAATAACATTATCTTGCACTTTCCATCCTAATGGGAAAAAGGGCTACAACAACAAGGTGACCTAAGAAAATATGAGGAAAAGAAGACTTCCCAAAGTTATTTTATATCCTTAAGATATGCTGCCTTAAAATTACAATACTTAGGTCTCCAAGGACAAGATAAAATGCAAGGAGTTTGCTTCTCAAACAACGAGATAAGTCTCAATACAAAAGCACCACAACTTACATCCATTGAGCTACGGGACGATAAGGGTGTGATGAACCAAAAATCCCACAAGAAAGGAACATACATCTATGGACAAGAAGTAATAAGTAACTAGAACACATTAATATCCACTTTGGGGTTTCACAATTTCGGTAGACGCAGTAACTACAATTTCAACTATACATTGCACTCAATACACATAAATCTTAATTATTTTATGAATCAAATTATTTAGTCAAAAGTTATATCTTTTCTTGTTAATAACATTCCTTTCATGTTTCCCTAGTTACTATCTTCCTTCTACCATGACATCACCATCTTACGTTATAAAGAGCACCACTAAGGTGGGCATGATGTCTCACCATTCTATATAGGCAAGGATCATTTAGTCTTACTTGTAAGGAAGGTGGATGGACAAGGTTTCCTTTCTATTCTTCTACATGGTTTTAATTTCCTCTATTAATCTACCAAGGGTATAACAAGGATCACTTCCCTTTTCTATGCTCAATTTTAATTGTTTAAGCTTCAAGGTCAAATATCCTTAATTATAGTTTCATGGCATTCTAGTTGAGTTGTCTCATCAATCAAATTTTAATGAGAAGGAAGGTTCAAACATACCACATAATTACTTCTATGGGAAAGAGATATAAATAAACACACCACATTTTTAATTCTAAAGGAACAAGAGACATTCATTATAGAAATCACATTTTTTTTTTTTTATAAGAACTAGGAAACAATAAACCCACACGAGTCACACCAAGATTTTAAAGATTCACCCAATAATTTTAAGCATCATGAACATTCTTAGTGGCTCTCTGTAAGTATCACAAGAAATTTTCAAGGAAGGCTCATTACGGAGGTATAATCTTACTTTTTCGAATCTATTAAGGTTTAACAATTTTTGTTGTTTAGGATGGAAACCTTTTTACTACCCTAATAACCCAAGGAGGTTTTCCAATCAATTCTCATGTCCCCAAAATATACCACTAGCCAAGCAACTAGATGGCAATGGAAATTTACTCCAAGGACACCACATCCACACTAGAAAGCATCAAATGTAATGGGGCAACCAAATAATTTACCAAATCATGGACTTTACAAACAAGAGTTACAAGATATTTTTAAAGAGGAAGTACAATATAAGCACCATGGAAATTAACTATTAAGATCTACCAAACTAAAATTTCTAAGAGGAAGATCCAAAAGACCCAAAGCATCCATAAGTGTTTCCAAGTAACCCAAAGATTAATAGGTCATAGAATGTTATCCATAGTAAAGGAAATTTAAGGTAAGGGTAGACCTATTTATAAGTCAAGAGAGAAAAACAAGTACACTTAAATAACTCACTTCGCTGAAAGGGCTTAAATCTTTCCATAATTACCAAGATGCATACATTCCATGAGTCAACACTTTCTATGATGCAACCAGGAACCCATGATACAATTTAACATGTCATTGATGAAACAACACTTTTCCACCAACATTTACAGTCAACCAAAAGGAAATCCAATCCTAACAAAATATAAAAGCCCATAATAAAACACTCCTACTCCGATGAGGTCAAGCTCTTACTAGATTGTAAGAGAACCACCACTACTATTGTCAGACTGCCCTCTAGACCACACTACACAACAAACTTTCTTTCTAGCAAGGTCAAGCAACGAAAGGGTCACTCTAAGATCTTAGACACACTTAAGGTTCTGCATCCATAGCCAAGAGAAAATGGCCATTTTTAGGATAATGTTTAAAGATTTTAATTGGATTATTGGTGGAGACTTTAATATTCCTCTCATCCCATTTGAGAAGAAAGGGGGTATTAATGTCTTCACGTAAATTATGAAGGACTTGGGTAATTTTGTGGGTTGGAATGCCTTAATTGACTTGAATCTCAGTGGCTCTAAATTCACTTGGTCTAATAAGAGATAGAGAGGGATAATCTTATTTAAATAATATTGGATTGATTTTTTGTCAATACTCAGTGGATTCAGCAACAACATTACACTCTCTCCACCCTTCCTAGGATCGGGTCAAATAATAATCCGTTAATCCTCAATACTGATGTCGAGCTCACATGGTTGGTCATCCCTTTGGGTTTGAAAAGACATGGAAAAATCACCCCGATTTGGAACAGAGACTTCAAGAATGTTGGAGCATTGAAGTGAGAGGTAATAGTATGTTCAAGGTGACCACCAAGCTCAAAAATATCAAAGTTAATATGAAAGTTTGGAATAAGGAAATTTTTGGAAAAATTTTCCTTCAAAAAGCAAAATAGTAGAGGATTTTAGGATTCTTGAATAAAACATGGAACATGGAAGGTGGAGCCCTAAGGAAAAATCCAAAGAAAATACCCTACATTTAGACTCCACAATATCCTAGATCGGGAAGAGATTTACAAGAAGAAGCAATCAAGAATCCCATGGCTTAAGGAGGGGGATCAGATTACCAAATGTTTCCATATCTCTATTACTATTAAAACTAATAAAATATGTATTCAAGAGATAAAGAAAGGAAATGGGGATATTACCATGATGATAGGGATATTGTTTATACCATTATGGCCTTCTTCAAAAAAAATGCATACTGAGGATATTCTTAGCGATGAAGTTACTAAGGAAGAAATCCTTAAACTTTTTGAACCTGCTATTAGTCCCGAAGAAAATCGGGAGCTCATTTCTATCCCCGATGAAGAGGAGAAAAAAGCTATTTTGGATGCTATAGAAGGTGATAAAAGTTATGGACCGAATGGATTTATGTATTTTTTTCAAACTGTATTGGGATATCATTAAGATGATGTGGTTTCTACTGATCAAGAATTTTTCTGATAAAGCTACTTTACTTAAATAGATTAATCATACATTTATTTAACTCTTACCTAAGAAACTTAGTGCTAAGGATCTGGGGGAATTTAGACCAATTAGTCTATGCAATACCATATAAAATCTCATCTCTAAAATTATGGCCTTTAGACTTAGGGAGACACTTAATAGCTTCATTTTTCCCAACCAAGGGGATTTTGTGCATGGTAGACAAATTTTAGACAATATTATTACAATTCATGAAACTATCCATTCGGTGGAGATTTCTGGAAGGGAGGCCATGATTTTGAAGTTGGACATGCAAAAATCCTATCATAGAATTTCTTGGAATTTTTGTACTCTCTTATAACGCCCTGATTTTTCGCACACAAACACAACAATAAAATACCAGGATAATTTTTTTGACTTACATTGCTCACTACACAACACCGCAAGGGCTCCAAATATAGAAACTCGACATATGACACTTACATAATTCATCGAATCACATAGACACATGAAAACACCATAGACATGTCGATGCCACACTTTTCCCAATAAATGAATACTAGCAATGACCCAACCACAAGAAAAGGACTCAAGGATTGGAAAACCCACAACACATCTTTTCTTTAATTGCATTTTATTTATGACCAGCATTCCAAAAATTATTATGTAAGGAAAACTTTCTCCTTTTTCCATCTATAGATTCTTAAGTTCATTCCACATTTAATTTATAGTTCGACCATTTTAAGTTGGATTTTTATCCTTTACGGAAATTTCCATAACTTACATAGTTGTTTGGCATAATTCAAATTGCAAATAAAGTAATTAATTACCTTATTTTTATGTTAAGAATATTCTTCTTGAACATTTATTCGATGTCTACATTTTACCCTTAGAACTCAAGTGAATCTGACTTGATGTCCAGAAAGAAATATTAGGATTTAAGGGAGATTTAGATACAAGATAGCTTTTTCCAAAAACATTCTTCGATCACGGTATAGTTATTTCCCTACCATAGTTATTCTAATTCAATGACTTGTGGAATTCCATTTTGATTTATATATATATATATATATATATATATATATATATATATATATATCTTTTGTTTTCTCGAATTTTGATCACACCAAGGCAATTCATATTCTTTGTAACTCATGAAAATGTTTAATTAAGTTATAAGGACTCCAAGAGTGGCATTATTCCTAACCTCAAATCTCTTTTTTTTACTCTTCTATGCTTTACTTTTTTCATCGCATTAAGGTCTCATTATTACCATCTCTTTATAATAAAAGATTTACGAAAGTACTTGTTTGAAAAATTAAAGAAGTACATGCTTAGAAGCATTATAAACTACACATGCACCACAAGTGATTTGTGTTCAAGGTAAGGTCCCATGTTTCTACATTTCACAATTCCACATGTGAAATATTATTTATTTCCTAATGTCATAAAAGAACAAAACAAGGTATTATAGGACAAGATTTTGGTTTCTTAGGTCCTCTAAAGTCAACATCTTTCAAAACAGCTTTTTTTGTAAAGAGTTAATTATAATTTTATACCCACATGTTAACCTCCTAATCAACTAAGTTTTAGCTTAATTCCAATTTTCACCCAGGGCTTTAATCCCTATTATAGACTAGATTAAGGTTAAAATGTATTTACTCTATAAACCCTTTGTGAGAGATCAAGGCACTATATTGTCACAAGCCAAAGATAAGACATTTAGCTGCGAGGGACTAAAGAGTTCACTAAAAAGAATGCAAGACATAGAACAACTATATCACGATCTCCATTTATTTCATCTGAATCCAACAGGGATTTCATTTGATGAAGAAATTTAATTTTAAATCTATCTTCAAAAGACAAGGTAGTCCACTAGGATATGAAGGAAGAGATAGCTCTACTTACTCCAAATAAAGTTTGACTGTGTCACTCCTATCAGACAGGTTTATGACAATGTCACTAAACATACCAGACTAAGACGATAAACCCATTATTGGGCTCTTTTTACCCTAACTAGGAGGTTCCATCAAGTGTAGAGTTTAAGTTCATTCTACGGTTTTCAATGTCTTCTACGGTAAGAGTATCACACATGAAGACAAGTTATGCTCCAATATTATACAAGGGTAGAGTGTTTTGATTAAATCTCTTTATTACATTTACAAAGTAAGAATGCACAAGATGATTCATTAATCATTTATTAAACACTGAATATGCACTATAAGATATTACTTCAAATTCATTTACCTTATATATATATATATATATATAACATTTTTACCATGTGTACTATGAATCAAATTTAACCTATGATTAGATACACATTTCCTAGATATCCCTAAAAAGTAGCATCTCATACATATTAGCAAATTATCTAATATAACCTTCTGTAACATGAGACTATACATATATTCATTTTACAATGAACTATATAAATTACAATGATAAATAATGAATTACACATCACCTTTTTGCCATCATTCTTGCATCCTGTAAAACCATGTGAGGATGAAATCAGTGATAAATCGCTGGCATGGCATCCACCCTAATCTAACATAATTAACATTGTTCAGTTTTCCCATTTACATATAATAATAATTACAATTTTCATTCAAAAGAAAAGGTTTAGAGACATGTATTCATTTCATTTCATTTCACTTCATTTCGTAACCAAGGAGAGAGAAAGAGAAAGGAAGAGAGAGAAACACCATTTTGTCAAAAGTTCTATTTCACACAACAAGTTACACTATAGAGTTTTCAAATAGTTATTTACATGTGTCAAAAGTTTCCACGGTGGTTTGGCAACCCGACAAGGGTCCCACAACTTTCTATTTTTACATTTTCTTGCTAGCTACAAAAATGTTCAAAATGGGCTCGGAGGCTAAGAAACTACTTTTAAACATTGTCTTCTGATGAGAAAACACACCACGATTAAATTTCTACGTGTCCACTTATATACCAAGAGTTCATAGCAACTGATGAAATTTAAAATCAAGCTTTAACGGTTTACATTTGGCAGCTAGTTTTTGGGGCCATCGATTGTAATTGACCTAGTTGCAAATGAATAAAAGTTAGCTCGAGGGCTCAAAAACCACATCCAAAATTGATGTTCGATGGATGAACATGTAACGAGAAAATTCTTACAAGTTCCCCTATATAATAAGAATTCATCAAAGTCGATAGGACTGAGAACTAGAAAACCAATTTTAAATAGCGACAAGTTTTTGGAGCAACAAGTTGTAATTGGTCCAATTTGACCTCGTCAAACTATGGCCGAGGCCTACAAAATGGCTTTTCCAAACTATACATAATTTTTTTTCCCTAAACTGAATGTTCCATGTAATTATTTAGTAAAAACACTAGAGGTTTGTGAAAATGGATAATAATTTCTCTATGTAGATTTCAAATGGCGGTTAAAAAAAAAAAAACCAACTTTATAGTTTTAGTAGCTTCTTACAACTACAAAATGGTGTAACATTGCTCCCAATATGGCATCAAAATATCACAAATGTTCATTCGGGGTCAAACCAAAGGTTAAGGTGACTCCTCACATAACCAGTACACGAATGAAGCTTAACATCCCATTTTTAGAGTTACAAAGGGTACTTAACGAGTCTCTGAAAAATGCAAAATTATCTATTTAAACAGGGAGATGGTCAACATTTTTATTGGGAAGTCAATTTCGTCTTGTCAATAAAACAATATTGTAGTGATCTAGTTGGGTAGGAAGTTTTCTAAATCACCTCAAAATGAGGGTTGAAGTTCATGGTTTAATACAAAAGGGTTATTTTGATTTCGTGAGTTATGATATGACATTTTATTGTTTTGCAACAAGTTAATGTAAAACAATTAAATCTATGATAATCCCAATCTTTTAAAATTATATTTCGTTGCAAATGAAAAACTAAAGTATGAGAATTATGAAAGATAAGGAGAGATGAACCATTCCTGGGAGATATTTTTGTCTATAGAGTGTGAGATAATTGATGCCATTTCACTCACACTCAAATAAGCTTCATCTCTCTATCAGGCATTCTAACAAATGGTTTGTGTGCAAGACGAAACTCCTCCCATTTACTTTTATCCCATTTACAACCATTTTTATCAAGGTAATGACCACTACAAAGAATATTTCCTCAGTTTTTTTATCTCATACTTAGAATCCAACATGTCATCAAGCTTATCTTTGCTGAAAGAGATTCATCCATAACTGGTAATGAAACAAACCAATTAGTTGGAAGATTTATGAGGATTGTTGTATAAGTGAAGAGTGCATATTCCATTGTTCTGACCAGCACACTACTCATTCCAACTACCCAATTTAATGGAACCACTCATGACTAGGGTATGCATCCATAAGTGGCTTAAAACCAACTACACCACATAATGTTGTTGGCATTCACACAAATCTCCCACCAATGACACCAGTGCAATAGGGCATAGTCCTGTAGACACAACCGCAATAGATCCATTGGAAGAGCCCCCATTTTAATACAAAGCAGACGACTCTGGCTACCATTTTGGATTTTGGATTTACACCTAAAATTGCATTTTCTTTGAAGTTACTAAAGCCTTTTCCAAAAAAACGCATTTTAAATATATCTTGCAGTCGGTGAAATCCATGACACCACATTTATTTTAGACGTTCCTTCTTATAGTTCACATGCCAAAAATGTACTTCTACATGTTGCGGTAGATCTTCCAGGCACTTACAACTACAAAAATCGGCAAAATATTCCATTTTGGTGCTTTGGTAGGAGGAAGCTAGAAATATATTCGAATTTCCATTATGCTTTAACACAGTCGGAGTAAACGTGTACATCCTTCTATCATTGTAGTCCAGGATGCCACATTTATTTCATGTGTTTAGTCAAGCAGTTCACATGCCAAGTGCATGCTTCCCATTTTCCATTCATGTATACCGGAGCAATTACAAATACAACATCTAACAAAATTTCTCAATCTTTTATGCTTTGATGGAAGTTCCTCCCTATCCCGAACTCACATGTTGTATGCAAATGAGAAAGGTGGGTAAGGGAAAGTCATATTTTCCATTATGCTTTGATGGGTGTCCATGCTCTTCCACATGCCTCCCTCCTAAAAAAAACCTGCCACAATCAACCCCCCGCACTCATCCAACCCGTAACCTCCTTCACCAAAAATCTCCACCAACTCTTACTCGCCTCCAATAACACCCACTTCCACTCCACTACTCCCTCAACGTTTTCAACCACTCTTATTAAATTTCTTCCCCAAAGATTTATCCCTCCCCTTTGTTTATAGTTACATTTTATTTAAAATTTGGGGTGGCACTACATTTCCCTCCCCTTATAAGAGCATCGTTATCGATGCAACACAATACTTGAAATTCAATAATGACACATGTCATTTTTTTTTTAGAAAAAAAAACTCGCGTCGATACAATACAACCACAAAGAGGCAAACTAAATTTGGCAATATCTTAAATTTTAATGTTCTATGAAGATTGGTAGTTAGTTATCTTTTACTTTACTACTCAATTAGTATTTTATTTTACAATATTTCTTAATCTCAAGCTCTTAATATTGTTTGATTTGAATTTCAATTGTCTTATGTTCATGGGTACCAAACAGTAACTAACATCAAGATGTCACACAAAACTTAACACAACACAAACAACCCACGAGACATTTTGCTACATACTTTCATGACTGTATCACATCACAAGGCCTTTAATTCCACCATGGAAAGACAAAAAGTTATTCTAATTCAATGACTTGTGGAATTCTATTTTTATTTATATATATCTTTTGTTTTCTCGAAGTTTGAACACACCAAGGCAATTCATATTCTTTGTAACTCATGAAAATGTTTAATTAAGTTATAAGGACTCCAAGAGTGGCATTATTCCTAACCTCAAGTCTCTTTTTTTTTACTCTTCTATTCTTTACTTTTTTTCATCACATTAAGGTCTCATTGTTACCATCACTTTATAACAAAAGAGTTACGAAATTACTTGTCTGACAAATTAAAGAAGTATATGGTTAGAAGCATTATAAAATACACATGCACCATAAGTGATTTGTGTTCAAGGTAAGGTCCCATTTTTCTGCATTTCATGATTCCACATGTGAAATATTATTTATTTCTTAATGTCATAAACGGACATAACAAGGTATTACGGGACAAGATTTCAGTTTCTTGGGTTCTCTAAAGTCAACATCTTTCAAAACAATTTTGTTTTGCAAAGAGTTACTTATAATTTTCTACCCACATGTTAACCTCCAAATCAACTAAGGTTTAGCTTAATTCCAATTTTCACCCAGGGCTTTAATCCCTATTATAGATTAGATTAAGGTTAAAATGTATTTACTCTATAAACCCTTTGTGAGAGATCAAGGAACTATATTTTCACAAGCCAAAGATAAGACATTTAGCTGTGAGGGACTAAAGAGTTCACTAACAAGAATGCAAGACATAGTACAACTATATCATGATCTCCATTTATGTCATCTGAATCCAATATGGATTTCATTCGATGAAGAAATTTAATTTTAAATCTATCTTTAGAAGACAAGGTAGTCCACTAGGATACGAAGGAAGAGATATCTCTACTTACTCCAAATAAAGTTTGATTGTGTCACTCCTATCAGACAGGTTTATGACAATGTCACTAAACATACCGACTAAGATGATAAACCCATTCTTGGGCTCTTGTTTACCCAAACTAGGAGGTTCCATCGAGTGTAGAGTTTAAGTTCATTCTACGGTTTTCAATTTCTACTACAGTAAGAGTATCACACATGAAGACAAGTTATGCTCCGATATTACACAAGGGTAGATTATTTTGATTAAATCTCTTTATTACATTTACAAAGTAAGAATGTACAAGATGATTCATTAATCATTTATTGAACACTGAATATGCACTACACGATAATATATATATATATATATATACTATTTTACCATGTGTACTATGAATCAAATTGAACCTATGATTAAATACACATTTCCTAGATATCCCTAAAAACTAGCATCTCATACATATTAGCAAATTTCAAATATATCTTCTGTAACATGAGACTACATTATACATATATTCATTTTACAATGAACTATATAAATTACAATGATAATTAATGAATTACACATCACCTTTTCACCATCATTCTTGCATCCTGTAAAACCATGTGAGGATGAAATCAGTGATAAATCACTGGCATGGCATCCACCCTAATCTAACATAATTATCATTGTTCAGTTTTCCAATTTACATATAATAATAATTACAATTTGCATTTGAAAGAAAAGGTTTAGAGACATGTATTCATTTCATTTCATTTCACTTCATTTCATAACCAAGGAGAGAGAAAGAGAAAGGAAGAGAGAGAAACACCATTTTGTCAAAAGTTCTATTTCACACAACAAGCTACACTATAGAGTTTTCAAACAATTATTTACATGTGTCAAAAGTTTCCATGGTGGTTTGGCAACTCGACAAGTGTCCCACAACTTTCTATTTTTACATTTTCTTGCTAGCTACAAAAACATTCAAAATGGGCTCAGAGGCTAAGAAACTACTTTCAAATGTTGTCTTCTAATGAGAAAACACACCATGGTTAAATTTCTACATGTCCACTTATATACCAAGAGTTCATAGCAACTAACGGAATTTGGAACTAGCAAACGGTTTATGTTTGGCAGCTAGTTTTTTGGGGCCATCGGTCATAATTGACCTAGTTGCAAATGAATAAAAATTATCTCAAGGGCTACAAAACCACATCCAAAAATGACGTTCAATCGATGCACGTGCAACGAGAAACTTCCTACAAGTTCCCCTATATAAGAAGAATTCATCAAAGTCGACAGAACGAGAACTAGAAAACCATTTTCAAACGATGACAAGTTTTCTGGAGTGACAAGTCGTAAATGGTCTAGTTTGACCTTGTCAAACTGCAACCGAGAGCCTACAAAATGGATTTTCCAAACTATACAGAAAAATGTTTTTCCCTAAATTGAATGTTCCATGTAATTGTCTAGTAAAAACACTAGAGGTTTGCGAAAATGGATAATAATTTCTCTATCCAGGTTTCAAATGGTGGTTCAAAACAAAAGCCAACTTTATAGTTTTAGTAGCTTCTTACAACTACAAAACGAGTGTAACATTGCTCCCAATATGGCATCAAAAATATCACAAATGTTCATTTGGGGTCAAACCAAAGGTTAAGGTGACTCCTCACATAACCAGGTACACGAATGAAGCTTAACATCCCATTTTCGGAGTTATGAAGGGTACTTAACGAGTCTCCAAAAAATGCAAAATTATCTATTTAAACAGGAGATGGTTAACATTTTTACTGGGAAGTCAATTTCATCTTGTCGATAAAAAAATATTGTAGTGATCTAGTTGTGCAGAATTTTCTAAATCACCTTAGAATGAGGGTTTAATTTCATGGTTTAATACAAAAGGGTTATTTTGATTTCATGAGTTACGATACGACATTTTAATGTTTTACAACAAGTTAATGTAAAACAATTAAATCTATGATAATCCCAATCTTTTAAAATTATAATTTGTTGCAAAAGAAAAATGAAGTACAAGAATTATGAAAGATAAGGAGAGATGAACCATGCTTGGGAGATATTTGTGTCTCGCAGAGTGTGAGATAATCGATGTAGTTTCACTCACACTCCAATAAGCTTCATCCCTCTATCAGGCATTCTAAACAAATGGTTTGTGTGCAAGAAGAAACTCCTCCCATTTACTTTTATCCCATTTACAACCATTTTTATCTGGGTAATGACCACTACAAAGAATATTTCCTCAGTTTTTATCTCATACTTAGAATCCAACACGTCATCAAGCTTATCTTTGCACGAAGAGATTCATCCTTAATTGGTAAAGAAACAAACCAATTAGTTGGAAGATTTATGAGGATTGTTGTATAAGTGAAGGGTGCATATTCCATTGTTTTGACCCGCACACTACTCATCCCAACTACCCAATTCAATGGAACCACTCATGACTAGGGTATGCATCAATAAGTGGCTTAAAACCAACTACACCACATAATGTTGTTGGAATTCACACAGATCTCCCACCAATGACACCAGTGTAATATGGCATAGATCTACAGACACAACCATACCAGATCCATTGGAAGAGCCCCCATTTTAATACAACGAGGAGGACTCTAGCTATGATTGTGGATTTTGGATTTACACCTGAAAGTGCATTTTCTTTGAAGTTACTAAAGCCTTTTCCAAAAAAACACATTTTAAATATATCCTACAATCGGTGAAATCCATGATGCCACATTTATTTCGACGTTCCTTCGATAGTTCACATGCAAAAACATACTTCCACATGTTACGGTAGATCTTCCAGGGCACTTACAACTACAAAATTATAGCAAAAGATCCCATTTTGGCGCGATCAGTGAGGAAGATAAAAATATATTCATATTTCCATTATGCTTTGACATAGGTGAGAGTAAACCCGCAAATCCTTCTATCATTTTAGTCCAAGATGCCACATTTATTTTAGGTGTTCAGTCAAGTAGTTCACATGTCAAGCACATACTTCCCCATTTTCTATTCACGTATACCAGAGAATTTACAAATACAACATTTGACAAAATTCCTCAATCTTTTATGCTTTGATGGAAGTTCCTTCATGTCCCAGAACTCACATTTGGCATAGGACGAGAAAGGTGAGCAAGGTAAAGTCATATTTTCCATTATTCTTTGATGGGTTTCCATGCTCTTCCACATGCCTCCCTCCTAAAAAAATCTGCCACAATCAACCCCCTGCACTCATCCAACACGCAACCTCCTTCACCAATAATCTCCACCAACTCTCCTGCCTCCAATAACACCCACCTCCACTCCATTACTCCCCTCAACATTTTCAACCACTCTTATTAAAAGAATTCCCCAAAGCTTTCTCCCTCACCTTTGTTTATAATTACATTTTACTTAAAATTTGCGGTGGCACTACATCTCTTCTTTCTAAGTAGGGATATAATCCTCTTTTTATTAAAATGATTCAGGCTTGTACTAAGGATCCAAGATTTTTAGTTATCATAAATGGTAAACCCAATGGTTTTTTCAAAGCTGAAAGGGGGCTAAGACAAGGAGATCCTTTATCCCCCTTCCTGTATATAATTATTGCTAAAAGTTTGTGCAGATTATGCCTTAAATCCTAGAGAGAAGGTCACAGAGAGGGGATTAATGTGGCTAGAGGTATATAAAACCAATGTCTATAGAATTTTGTCTATTATACGGTCCTTCTAGGTCAAGTTGTTGTTCAAGAAGATAGGACTATCAAAGACATTACTAAGAAGTATGAGAGGGCTACATGGTAGAAAATCAACTTTAGGAAAAGATATTGTTTCTTCATAAATGTGGGAAAGTAACAAATAATCGATTAGCTACCATCCTGGACTTCGATATCAAATTCCTTCCCGATTCCTATTTGGGAATGCCTCTCTATGGGAGTAAAATCAATGAAAGAGTGTGGAATGTTCTCTTAGATAGATTTCATAAGAATTTGGCCTCTTGGAAAGGCTCCTTCTCTCTCATCTTTGGGGAAGGATCAACTTGTTCGAGTAGTCTGCAAGGTATTCTTGTGTTTATAATGTCCATATTTATTATTCCAAGAAAAGTCAAGAAGGCCATTGAAGGGATTTAGAAAAGGTTCTTATGGACTGGATCTGAGGATAAAAATAGAATCCCTTTGGTTGCATGGGACAAGGTTACCCAATCCAAGGATAAGGGTGGTTTAGGTCTTAAGAATATTCAGTTTATGAACCATGCCCTCATTGCTAAGGTTTGGTGGAGGCTCCATAAAGAAGTTGGTATCTGGTGACTATTATGAAAGTGAAATATTTACTTCCATTTGGAAAAATGTTGGATTTTTTCAGTGATTTGGTACTACGAAGAGGTTTTATTTTCTAGAATAATTTGTGTCAAACTAGGAAATTACTTATCAAAGGGTGTAAATGGAACCTTGGAGATGGATCTAAAATAAAATTCTTGGAGGACCCTTTAGTGGAGGATGTTGCCCTAAATTTGAGAAATCCTTGGAGATAAATTTAACATTTCTACTCTGATGAGAAAGGAGATCTTGTGAGCAATTATTGGGATGAGGAACACAGATGGTCCCCTATCCTTCCCCCTCCTTTATTTCATGGGGATATCCAACATTTTCATGAGTTAAATAGAAAACTAAGGGATATTCATATCCCTCTTGATAGTGTCAAGGATGAGCTTATTTGGAGACTCACTAATACTGGGGATTATGAGGTTAAATCTAGATATTTGACAAACTTTGACCATATGGATTCAAATGTCATTTGGAGGAAGGTTTGGAACAAACATCTTATCCCTAAGATCAATTTTTTTAAGGAAATCATCAAAGTTATGATCCTTACTAGTGGCCATCTAAGAAGGAAAGGAATGATCATTATTAATAGATGTGTGTTGTGTAAGGACAATTAATAAACTATCATGAACTTATTTCTGGAATGCCCTTTCTCTTTTCAAGTTTTTGTTGTGATCCCGAGCATCTTCAATGTGCATTAGGTCCTTCCCGGTGATGTGGCTCTCTTACATGAATAGTGGAAATTTAACTTTTAGAATGACATGGGTAAAAAAATGTGGAAGATGGCCTTGCCTCACATCTTTTGGGAATCTGGATCGAACTTAATAACAAGATTTTCAAAAACAAATTAGTTATCTCAAGCATGGTTTCGGAAAAGAGCTACGGGATCTTAAGGATAACTCCATGATCCTTAAATCCAAATAGGTTAGAGGGTGCCAAAAGTGGAAGATGGGTGTGCTTAGAAACTTAGAGGTTGAATTATCCTTCACCATTAAGGAAAAACTAAAACTCATTGTCAAATGGATAAAACCATTGGATGACAAATTCAAGTTAAACTTCCACAGTTGACTCATGTGATTGAAAAAGTGGCTAGAGGAGGGGGCATTTTTCATGACCATAAAGGTATTTGAATTTTCATCTATGCGGGCCCATAGAAACCAATCAAACAATGAAGCGAGGCCGGAGCCATGCTTTGGGGAGTTAGGCTTTATCGTGGCATAGGATTAAAAATATGATTATTGAGGGTGAATCCATGTGTGTCATTAATGCTCTTAAGGACAACAAAAAGTGTGGCTGGAAAATTAATGATTTAATTACGGAGGCATGTGATATCCTTACTTATGTGATCAATTGGTAATTCAACACTCTTATCGTGTGGGGAACAAACTAGAGGATGCATTGGCTAATAAAGGTATGGCCATGGTGGATTTGGAGATGTGGTTTGGGACATGTACTCCTTGGAGTCAGGTGAATAATCTCATTAATGATGATGTAATGTAGGAAGAAGGGTTTTGATGATAACCTGAGGTTTGTATGCTCGGGATTATGAGAGGAATTTCCTTTTTGGAAAACCAACCTTGTCAATTTCATTTGTTTCTTGATTTAGTGTCTCTCTCGGCTCTGTGAAGGTGTTTTTCTTATAGGTTTCATGGGGGTGATAGGGTGAGAATGGAGCCCACTACTTTTCTCCATCTCAAAAATGACATGGGTCTATGGAAAGTGTTGCATAAAGGGGGTTTTACCAAATTCATTCAAAGGCTCAAAGATAATGACCCTATCCTATCTGTTGAATTTATAGCTTCCTGGAAGGATGGTAGTTTTTATTTTCATGGGGTTTATATTGATGTCTTAGAGGTAGCAATTTCTAAGTTTACTGGGTTTAAAATGGAGGGCCTAAAAAAATTTATAAATAAAACTAGGGAGAAGCATGAAAATGCAAATTTCTTTAAGGTGGGAAAAAAATATTTCTTATGATGATGGGATTTCCTAAACTTTCTTTCTAGATAGGTGGGAAGATGTTTTTATGGTTATCATGAAGTATTTGACCCTTGAAGGGAAATTTTGAAATTTTTTTACCTATCATCTATCTTTTCTCAATCTCTTCCATCGGGATCAGTCTATGAGCCTTGCTTATTTTCTTTATCATTCATTTCTCTCGACCATCAAGTATTTTAAGAAGGAAAATATGGATATCCCCCTCCACTAGGGTCTCATCCTCCTCATGGTTCAAAGAGGTAAAATGGATATCCCTTGCTATGTTACTGATCACGATTCCGATTAGGAAACCCTAGCCTCCTGTATTAACAAAATTAAGAAATAGAAAGTGATTGACCCAGAGAAGGGCATTGTTGTTGCCTTATGCAATCTAAAAAAGGGTATCAAGAACACGGATGATAATCCCACCAAAATGTCCCAGGAACTTGCTAATTGGGAGGCCATAATTATGAGGGCCGAGACCACTAATGAAACCATTCTCACCATCAACAAAAACCTCATTCAAGAGCTAAAATATTGCCATCAGGGGTATCCAAGTTGATTTCATTATTCAAGAGTAACAAATCTCTATTTTGTAGGATTAGGTTGCTAATCGAGGAGGGAAAACAAGATGAATTTAATTTTGTACATGTCTGATAGTGAGGAATAAAAATTGTAGATAGCTCGGCTATGGTGACTAACTAAAATTAAAGAAAGGATCGGAGGGGAGAGAAGGTGGAGAACCAGATGGAGGACATGGTTGTTAACTGACCAAAAAGGGTCATTATCAAGGTGGTTGGCAGGAGGGATGGAGGTCCGAGCACTAGATCCCATAGTAGGGCCATGGTGAACTAATTATGTTCCTTTTGCTGCCCTTTTTGTTTGGTTTGGTTTTTGTCTCTGCCCCTTTGGGGTAAAAAAACTCTGTTAATTTTGTAAACTCTTGTAGTTTGGCCCATCTATGTGGGGGCCTGTTGTCAAGTTCTTTTGACTCTGCCTTCATGGCCTTGTTATAGTTTTTGTTTCTAAAAATTTGCTCCTCTATGTATGGGGTTTTTGGTCCCCATTTAAAACCAAACTTTTTTATCTTATCTAATTAATATGTTTTACTTCCAAAATTATAAACAAAGAGAAGTTAAATATCTAAGAATGAAATTAGTATAAGGAGTATATGATTTTGAGAAACCTCACTAAATGACCTTCAATTTTCCTTGAAGATATGTCTATGGTTAATTTCATCATGTGTATTCCTTAGAAGACTAGTAGTAGGTATTTGAATGTATGTAAGCATAAATGATGCAAGTTTTCAAATGGTATATTTTAACATTTTAAAAATACGGAGTAAAAGTGTTTAAATAACACAATTGAATGGTGGACTTTGGAAAACTAAGTTATCACGGAGGGGACTAAATAATGTAGTTACATAGGTTCATGGTTGAAATTAGAGTGAATGCGAAAATGTGACATTAAATTTATCCAATGAAAAATAACTAATAATAAGGTGGAGGTGGGACCATCACGTTAGTACATCAATATAAATACTTAGTTTTAACCAATGGAAAATAATTCATACTTGTTATTTAAATAGAAACGAGGGTGTTGTTCTTGTATGTATGTTCTATTGTAATGCAAAATTTTAATAAATTTTATGAAAACCTTCACCTTAAGAATGCATCAAACTAAGAAAGCCAATAATACCATAATATAATGGTAGATCTTATCTTATTAGGATGATATGAACACATGAATTTTCATAAAAAGAAAGTTGGTGATTTGTTTTCTTCTCTACTAGTATATTGAGGAAGGTTGCTTCATTAGATCCATCTTACAATAGCGTAGTCATACGAAATGAATAAATGAAAATTTAACCCTATGTCGATATGGGACTTGAGTGCTAGATTAAGTGTATTAATAATATGGATATAGGGTATAGAGTGAAAGGATGATTATAAGGGTGTGACCTATACCATTTAGGAGTGCTCTAGAACCGTACATGTTAAACCTCCTAATGAATTATTTCATGAGTGAGTTATTGGCATTGAGTGGCCTATGTGAAAAATAATCCCCGAGAAATGAAACTTATATCAATGTATATGAGAATATTAGGAAATTATTTAAAGAGATATAAGGGGCTAGTAAGCCTTATTGCATGCTTAACCCCACCTAAACGTTTTTGTAAACTAGTTAAAGAAAAAATTTATACAAAAATGTATTATTGCATCATTGATTTATTCAAATGTAAGAACTCATCCGATAATTGTGATGAATCTTTCCTAATGTAAAAATAACTATTGGGGTTATTGTAATAAGAACTATGTGTTTCTTGTCTCATTATGTTTGACATAAGGTCCTATATTGAGTGTGATGGCTAGAGCATGTTTCAGTTTCACCCGAGGTCACACATTTTGAAATCAACCCTTTAATGATAAACCAAACTGAAATTATTTGAAATAACTAAAGATAAAGAGGATTTGAACTAAAATTTTGATAAAATCCAGTTTTGATAAGGATTCATATTTGATATATTGGTTTCATGTGCCTTGGTGATGTTCACTACTTATGTAATCAATATTTCTTATGTAATGAAGAAAAATTTATATGAAATTTTTTTTTTTCAGCAAATTATGCATTCCATGGTTAATGAAGAATTTTATTGTTAGTTTTATGTGGGCTTAATGTTGTGTGTCTTGTGAATAGTACAATAGTAGTAAGTGTTTTCCAATTTTTTTCTAGTTTTACTTTTGTAATTTGTGTTGTGAAATCATGGGGTGTTACAATAATGAAGATATGAAGTATCCTTTTATCAAACTATGGAAAGGGAAAATCCATTTCACACTTAACACTAGTCAAATGGAAGTGGGGAATCATGGGATTGGTAATTGAAGAGAAAATTGGAGTGGGGAAAACCCAAGCTAAATATATCACCTGAAATGAAGGAAAGGATTTTATAAATATGTAAGGTGGTGGATGCATGTGGAAAGTGATAGAATAATTAAGCGAAGATGTAGATGATGTCACCTAGGGAGGAGGGTAGTCATAATTAAGAAATGTCTGCAACTAATGAAGATAATTTATTACTAACTTAATGGGGTGGGGGTTAGGAAGATATTTCACTAAAAGTTACCAAAGGTTATCCGAAGGATACAATATTGTTTATAAATGCTTCATTATCTTGGGAGACCCCAAATTTGTGATATGATTTTCCACCATATCAGATTCTTTATAAAAATGATGAATTTCCCACTTAGAAAAGTTGAGAAGAAAATGATGAGATTGAAAAAAATGTTGTCTATCCTCCAAGATTTGAAATTTCTAGATTCAATGACATTGAAAATAACCATAGAATCTCCCTCAATGTAGACACACTCTATGCCACAATTTAGAGCCATCTGAATACCCCAAACCAAATCCAAGGCTTCCAAAAATTACATGTATCCTCCGACAAATGAAAATATCTAGCTTAGATTAAAGAACATGATCAATCCCTCGATGATATAAATAACCTCAAAGGCACTCATATTTCCCTTAGAAGCCCCATAAAAATATAAAAAAACATTGAGGTAGGAGGAATCTATTTTTCAATAACTCACATATATGATAGAAACATTAACATGGGGAAAGTGAAGAAGAGGGTCTGACCATTTAAAATGTCAATATCCCAAGATGAGAAGAGAACGCTAACATGATCCAAAGTGATAAATGTCTCGAGATAGTAGAATCTAATTTTTTTATTATAAAATATATAAAATCATGATCACCCCTAAAAACTCCACTTGTTCGTCCCACCAAATGTTCAAAATCAAGATCAAAGGGGTAAAAATATAAATTAAGGTGAAGTGTCCCGAGATGTAAAGAATATTCCAGGACATCAAGGATAAAGAAATGGATTTTGAGGTCCCAATTGAATATTAAATTATAACAAAACTAGTCCCATCATCTGTGAGTAAATATATATTATAGATGAAATTGATCAATATATTCTTTAGAATTTAGAAATAGGATGCACACCGGGCCACATAGTCCTAGATGCGACACCTTTTTGATGTGAAAATTTACCCTTGATCCTGATCCAAGAAAAAAAAACCCACTTTTGAAAATCACTCCTTAGCCCAAAAATCATTCCATGAATCCACAACGTTAAATTCCTCCTAAAAATAGAATGATAACCAATAATTTTGTAGAAACCCAAATGAATGAATCCTCATCTGGATAGAAATTAAAGTTACTTATGTTGAGGTTGTCTTCAAAATAATCCCAAAAATCTTGAGGGAATGGGATAGATTTCAAAGACTTTCAATGATCATTCAAGTATTATAGGTCTATAAATCCCAATAATTAACCACCGTTTATCCCCATGTGGTAGACGTGAAGGCTATTAAGTATTGGAGCTTGAGGATATCACCCAGGGTGGATGTTTGCTCCATGAATTCATCCAAAGTCAATTTTCAATACATTCTTGAATTTCTAAGAAGCATTACCACATTTTTACTAAAATAAGTAACAATTTACGTCATTATTAAGTTATCTTTAAGTCCTTTTTAAGTCACCAAACATGTATTTTTTAAATTCCAACACACTACCCTAAATTTAGATCTAATGTCACATAAATGAATTAATAATGACTTAAAATATAACTTTAAATGAAATGAATTGTGGTTTAGAATTAAAACACCCTATTGATCTACACAAAGATACCTTAACCTCCTATTTAATGTCACCCTTAGGTGACATTA
This sequence comes from Taxus wallichiana var. yunnanensis, assembly GCA_018340775.1. Classification (NCBI taxonomy): domain Eukaryota; kingdom Viridiplantae; phylum Streptophyta; class Pinopsida; order Cupressales; family Taxaceae; genus Taxus; species Taxus wallichiana. The sequence continues at coordinate 453,562,274 of CM031240.1, forward strand.
CTAGACATTAAGTGGGGTGTCTTATTATGGGATGTCAGGGGTGTCTTAGAAGGGTAATTTGATATAGATTTAATTCACATCTTTAATTTGACTTAATACTCACCTTAATAAGAATATTTATATTCATCTTTACTTCTATCTTAAGTGTGCCTTACGAAGTGACTTTACACATGACTACAAATCTAACTTTAATCATGAAACTAATCCTAACTTGAATTATAACACTATTAATGAATTCAATTAGAACACTATATCTGAAGTAAGTTTTGACACTAGCTTCATCTTAAATTTGGACTATGGTCTAACCACAATTGTGACTTAATTATGTCATTATTAATGACTTTTTATGATTCAATTACAATGTTAGAGTGAATTCAATTATGAATTGCATACGAATTAAAAATTACGACTTAATTATGACTTCAAATATTAATTCAATCAAACTTAAGTAAGACTTATATTTCAACTTTAATCATTAAAATGATATAAAAATAAATATATTTTTAAAATTTCATTAATTATTAAATTGTGTTTTACAATTTTAGTTATAAAATATTGATGTTAATTTCAATTTTAACAAAATTGAATAAGAGTAGATACTTAAAAATATATTTTTGAATACACACATACAAAAAAATTAAGGAAACAATACTAAATTAAAAATGATAATAAAAACACTAAATAATAAATAAAAATTAATACTAATATAATAATTAAAATAGCTATAAAGTTGTAATATATGATTGACCCCATATAATACTAAGATCAACATGCTCATAAAACAATCAAAATATTCAATGTCAAGCCAAGACACTAGGGTCCTTGTCTTCATTTTCCTCATAACCTTGATCCATACTAGGCTAATGAGTAACATTACCATCAACTATAGTATATTTAAAACCTCCACAACCATTTCTAACATCTAAATCCCTTATGGATCCAATGCTTGAAGCATATGCTCAATGATAACCCCATTTGTGATGTGGATCCCATTCATTTTTCAAGGCATTTTGTCACTTACTCTCGTGAATGACATCGCATGTCCACTAAATAAAAGTAAAATAATCCATTGTTAAAGAAATCTCATCAAAATTAATAAAACACAAAAATCATTTGAAAATATCTTTTACAACGAATTTAAATAGGGTACATGCAATGGTTGGGTTTTGTTGGAAACCATTTGATTTTGTAGAGAAACATACCCATAATTACATATATAATCCTTATACCAAGATTAGATAGGTTTCCTATACTCATCCTCATGTTGGAAAATACATATATAATATTAATCTATATTGTAATTAAAAATAAAGCTTGAACAATTTTTAACAAAAATCATTTAAATTATGATCCTTTCAAAAAGAGCTCATGCTCTATCAAGCCAATAGGACAAGTGGATTTGTGACCCTTTCCCCTATTATAATCAAACATTTACAACTTGTTATTAATGGATTAGTTGACATGAATCACGACTATCCCAATAGTTAATTCACCTACACTAAGGATCATGTTTGTACCTTGTCAGCCTATAAATAATTTAGAATTACAAACTTGGTTAGAAAAATATTTGAAAAAGTAAAACTAATTATGAAATAAACAAAATTTATAAAAAAATACCCGACAAAATATGACTTAGCCATCAAAATTTACCTCTCACTTGTTTTCCACTCATCATGGTTGTAATACATCTTTAGATTTCTTTTCAAATTATCTATCTATCTCTCTCTCTCACACACACACATGTAGACACACACAACATGTTTTCGAGGCATAAATTTGAACCCGCCTATATTATAAAAAAAAAGTTAGAGAACAAAATGTAATGTAGTAAAACATTACAAAACCATTGAAATTAATTTTATTCAAACTATTTTATACAATAAAAAACTCAACCTCATCCAACAATAGACCATACATTTCTTGAATTTCTTTGAACACCCAAATTTTGTGTTTCTTCATGAAATAAACACATATGACATCAACATAATTTTCGCATACCTTCTTAGCTAGCATGATAATGGTCTGTTTACATTGTATGCATTGAAATAATTTATAATCATTTAAATCTTGTCAATATAAACCATATTAAAAGATAAATTAAAAACTTGCAATTAAAAGAGAAAATTTATGTATAATTTTCATTTAAAACATATTAATATAGATTTCATTATTTTTGGGGGATATATACCCAAAAGCATCCTAGAATATGGTCTTGTTATTATTTCCATAACAATACCTCTTATAAATTTATTTTATTAACCCACGAGGCATAATATTTGGTCTTGCATCAAAGTGTGGGGAATAAGGAAAAGAATGGTTGCGACAATAATCATTCATGAAATCTCATGGAATAATATTGGGGGAGTGTACACTAATACATGTAGGATCGGGGGTAAAAATATGATATTAGCATCATTTACAAGAGAGACAAGGTGTAGTAAGTGTGTTGGCGAGAGGGATCCATATCATAAGAATTTGCGTGAATAGAGGGAGAAAACATAGAGGAACCTCAAAAGGTGGAGGAGGAGGCATAGAGGAATACAAGGGAGGCATATCATGTGCATTTCCAACCGTAGACATAAATTTTTAGTCATATATAGAATTACTTGAATTTGGCTAAGAAATATATTAAATAACTGAAAAATGATAAAAAAAACAAAAAATAAACATTAGAAATTAAAATAATTTATGTAATATTAAAAATTATGACATTATATAAAATAACAAATGCATTTTTTTAAAAAAATTCCCTATTTTTTTTTTTTTAATTTTCCATAATTTTATTGAGTGAGGAAGATTACTTAAGGGATATAAGGGTATTGGATTTTAATAATTCACCATATTTGGGAAAGCCAAATGATATGAAAAAGTTATTTTTTTCTTGGACCCATGGGGAGGATATTTTTAGGGAGAGTGTGAAAATAAATACAAAAATATTAGCAAAAATATAGGGTGGAGAATATTAGTGCAAATGTGTGTTAGGAATTCAACCTATAAATATACTAAAAAAATATTTATAGAGTAAAAGGTATAATATGATTCATATGAATGACATTATTGACAAGACTCATCACATACCAACCTAATAAACTTCACAATTAACCATCTTCAATCTGTACATTGTCCCGTATTGATTATATATCATAAGAATTCATCACTATCATGCATAAGAAAAATATTAATAAAATAAAGATGAATTTCACCAAATATGGGGTGTAAGAAGAAAATATTTTTAGGAGGTGAATTTATAAATAGGGTCATTTAATTTTTAGGAGCTCAAAATCCCTAAAAATGTTTATTTTGAAGTTTCCACATAAGAAGAGAGGAATATGAATAATTATGAGGTGCACTAATGTGGTAAAAATGTAAAAGTGGTATAATAACATGATTTTCACATCTAGGAAATGGGATAAATTTAGAACTAGTCCATGAATATTAACATCATAATTATGTATTATGGTACATCCTATCACGACTAAGTTAATGAGAGTTGATTATAATTATAAATTTTAGATGTTGTCAAATAATTTAAAATTTATAGTTATTAGGTATCATTGTGTGTTTTTATTACATTGTAATTATAAGTTTTTCCTATGAATTTAACATCGTTCTTAGTATATTAGGTGACCTAATTATAAATAATTTTTACATTTTTATACAAATTTCATATGTTTAATGAGATATAATCAAATAATTATTTATTGATATTTTAAGATGCATATTCAAGTGATTTACATCATTTCATAAGGTGCTAGAGATATATTGAGTTATGAAACATTGGTCCAAATTTACAAGACCATATTTATTTATATATTAGGATCAAATATATGTAAATAGAAGAAAAAGTTTCTGATGTTGTTAATGAAAAATTATAGGGAAGATAAATCATGGTATTTATTCATTTGAATGTGTTTTTATATCTAGTGTAATGAAGGTATAAATGGTCATAATACACATAAGAATTGTTATAGAGAGTAATATGAAGGAAAGGAACCATAATTTTATTACGTTTGCTCATATTTGATCATTTGTGATGGAAAGGGAATGATGCATATTTTTTTATAGGACACCATATTTAGTTCATCATCTATATTCAGGTGTGTTGATTAATCACCAATAGTATTGGACTATTTTCGGGATCAAACATCACTAAAATTATCCTCTCCCATTTTTGGGAAATTCCTTTATAATGCATTAATCATGTCAATTTTTTAATGGTACATTTTATCATGATCCTAGTTTAGGTGATTTTGGGTATGAATCTTTGAGTGCCTATAAAAATAAACTTATTTAGAGATTAATTTCAAAGATATGAACATAAAGAGGTTATTAGAATATTTATCCTTGTGGATATATTCCATCTATTAGGGCCTTCACTATTCTTTTAAGGTAGTTACAAGTAAAGAGGATGCATCATGAATTTATTGGTCAAGGATAAATGGTGAAAAAAATCAAAAGTGGTGAAGTGGGTAGGATATATAGGTAATACTCCTAATCCTTACAGATAATAATTCTTGTTATTAATAATATTGCAAGTTCATCTAATAACTGGGATGGTATGATAAATGAAGATAATGTATGATAAAAATATTCAAATGCATATGAATTTTTCTATATGTACAACTCATTATAGGTTAAGGAATCCCTTGTTCAAATTTTATCCTCGTAAAAAGAAAATATTATAAAACATTGAAAATTTCCAACCACTGAATGAACTCAATGTATTTTGAATGAAATTTTAGAACTATTATTTCTTGTTTATAACAATGGTGTCGTTTTATTATAGATTAAATATTGACTTTCAGATTGAAGAATTAGAGAAGGTTGATGCTGAAATCAGCAAAAATATTGAAGAGGCATTAGAGCGATCACAATGATGTCATTACCAATGCTTATTCTTAATTTCCGATTTTTATGCATTTTAATAAATTAAACTACACATTTTTAATATTTAATGAATAAATTATAATTTAAAAATGTCACTTTTTTATAAAATAAAATATAATTAGTTTTTAGTTTCCTTGTTCATCATATTCTTCCTCTTACTTTTTAGTGTCATTTCTAGCCTCCGAATTCATCCTCCATTTTCAAGAGTATTCCTCATCTCCAAAATCTTCCCTTTGGGGGTATACAAAATATATTATTCTTCCTCCAAAGAAGTCACATCTACATATTTATGTGTATTCCCTTTTCAAGGATGTATAAGTATGGTACCCCAATCTTGAGGACATTCTATAACATTCATTCCACTTAAGGAGTTCTCTCCTTTTATCGCTCCTCTTATCACTAGTTTTTCTCTCCTCTTATGATTTTTGATTTTCATCCTCTCAATGGATTTCCTTTCCCATACATATTACTTCCAAAAATATAAAAATCCACAAAAATATTTAAATGGCACATAAAAATAAAAAAATTAGATTAAAAATCCGAAATAGCTAACTAAATAACCATCAAAAATTAGATTTATAAATACTTACATAGATGTACCACAAATTTACAAAATATACAACACAAATTGCCCATAAATATTCGAAAACTATGTAAATGAACAGAAAATATGCAAAAACTATAGAAATGACCCAAAAATATGCAAAAACCTATAGAAATGACCCAAAAATATGTAAAAACCCTTTAAAAATTGCCCACACAATCTAAAAAACCCACAAATGCCAAAAAGTCATTTTTAATAGTTTTTGTAGACATTAATATTGTTCCACATTTCCCCAAAAATAAAAATGATATGGAATGACCCACAAAATTGGAATAAAACATTCCATCCATAGCTTTTGGCATTACATTTATTTTTAAATTTATTTTATTTATTTATTTATTAAAGGGAAATAGTTTTGAAGGGACTATAACCTATTACAAAAGAGGATCAAAACTTAGATAAACATGATAAAGTAGCAAAAAAGGATCTGAATCCAGATATTACAATAAGCCAAATAGTAGTCAAAAGAGAAACTACTAAGAAAAAGCAAGACAAGGATAAAACTGTAACTAAACAACATACTATCAGCAACAAAATAGTAACTTGATCGCATCCAGCCTACTCAGAAGATTTTATTTCTTTGAATCCCTATCAATTCTTAATTTGATTGTCTACAAAGAGGTAAAAAGTGCCAAATTGGTGACATGTGTGGGGTCATTTACATTCAGCTTGTGAGATGACTTGGTTTCTTTCCTTTTTGTACCCCAAATGTCCTCAGGGACTCCACTCAACATAGTGATGCTTTTGACCTGTTGATCAAGAAAATCACATATAGCTTTGAAGATGGCCATATTGTGATCATGTCTATCCTTAGATTTCCCAAGTCTATTATCCAAGGAATTCAATTTCTTATATATTTCATCTTTCTGATTTATCCCAATACCAACATCCTCATTCAACTTTCTTTTCCCCTTTTGCTTATTTAATCGATACAAATCCTTTTGATACTTTCCACCTCTTTTTCCAATATTTCTATTCTATGGAGAATATTCTTCTTCTCTTGCTGTGTAACATTGTCTTCCCCTATATTACTGATATCCAATAGATTGTGTGTTATTCCAATATCCTTTCTACTCCTAAGGACACAACTGGGGGATGAGGGGGTCACAATAGAGAATGAAGGGTTTTTAGTCTTGACATTTCTATGACTGGGATTGGTGGACAAGTTAACAAAGGGGGAATATTGTGAATGGGGATGGGTGGGGCATCGGGGGTAATGGGAATGGTAAGAAAATTGATGAGGTAATGTATGTGCGGAGAAAGATAAGCCCCTGATGGAGAGGAATGGTCCTGGTATGATTTCTAAATTCAAGAATATAATGCTCCATTGAATTCATGAGATAGTGTGGGAAGCAAATAGAAAATTTCTCCTAAAATTATTTTAAAAGATCAAGTGTTTTGTGGGGATAGTGATGTACCATCTTTTAAGGGAAATAAATATAACCATAATTGTGGTAATTTCATTAAAGGGTTATGGTATGGAACTCACCTTAATGTTATATGTAATAAAAAGGATATCCTCCCCTATTTCTGCAAACTTCTTCACTTCAGCATTTTTGTCTACCCTTTTTCTAAAAAACATGATTCCATCTAATACTAGACCCATAACCTCGGCAATAAGATCCTCATTCACCAAAATTTTTCCCTCCATACCTAACCTTCCTCTCTTTCCAATTTGTGGAAAAATGCACCAAAATGTTCTGGTCATGACCTTGGATTTTCTCGATAAAGCTAGTGACACCCCCCATCTGAAGATAATTCCATAGATTGATGTTATCTTTCTATGCGGGATCATAGTTAGGTTATAATTGACATAGAGCTCCCCCATCTTCCTACCTCTGCAGTTTTCTTGCTTGAAACCATCCATAAATAAGTTGTTTTTGGATTTCCTAGACCATTTTTAACCATCCAATTACAAATCCATGGAGCATGAAAATTTTTATGATTATAAATATAAGTACTCCTATCACATTTGCTAAATTTATCTTCTAATAAATCCCATGAAATCACCTTAGTGATTCTATATAAGATGTAAATTCTCATAATTATCCTTGGTAATAGAATTATGTACTTCCATAGGGGTGTTTTTCTCATTATTCCAAGTGATGAAGTTATAACTGATACCATAATGAGCTAAGGTGTCTGCCACCCTATTTCCTCTCTATAAGTATGGCCAATTTTAATACTATTAAAGGTATGGCATATACCGATAGATTCCTAAATTAAATATTTGATAGTCCAACTTGAAGGATGTATCTGATTAATATGATTTATAACATTTAAGGAATCTCCTTAAACAATAATTTTTTGAATGTTGCAATCATTAACAAGTCTTAGTCCCCATAAAGCTGATAAAGCTTCAAAGATAGTGATTGTTTTGATTTCCCATTCTCACAAAGATAAGTAGCAATTAAACAACCTTTCGATCCTGAATTATTCCTTCATCAAAGAACTACCCCTAGGTTGCCCTTAGAGGCTCCATCAAAATTGAGTTTATACCAAGAATTAGGAGGAGGGATCCAATGTATTGAAGACCTATCAATGGTTGGAGTTCTCCATTTCTGGACATTTTCAATGTCAATCTTCCAATTTAAAAGTATAAACTCTTCATATTTAGGATATTTCTTATTCTTGGGTGGTTTAAATATTTCAATATTGTCTTTAACTGCATTACCAATTTTAGTAAATCTTGTCTTGCATGTCTATCTGTTGTTTTTGAATATTATGTCATTTCTGTCTTTCCAAATCCTCCATATAATATGGGGCATAACTAGTTTCCATAATATCCTAACAATACAATGCTTATAAGGAGGATCCTACTATATCCAAGTTTGAGTAAATTCCTTTGGCACTGTCCAACAAACATTGAACTTTGAGAAAGCATAACTCCAGATATTTGAAGTGAAATCACAATGTAAAAGAAGATGCTTGATGTCCTCAACCTTTTTTTTACATAGGCAACACATGTTTGGCATTATAAATCCTCTCTTGATTAGGTTTTCATTTGTGAGTATTCTTCCTTTGAGAATAAGCCAAAAAAATAAATTTACTTTAGGAGTTAGTTTAGGCATCCAAATCCTGCTCCATTTGAAATCACAATGGATATTTTCAAAACAAGAATTGTATCCTGATTTGATAGTGTATTCTCCGTCACATGAGTTATTCCAAACAAGCTCATCCTTGACATCAATTTGATTCAAGGGTATGTTATTCAACTTCTTTCGAAGTGAGGGGATTATGAAATTTAGATCATTCCTCTCCACGTTAAGTTGCTTCCATATTTTTCTGATTACCCTCCATTTCAATGTAGTATTTGACTTTAGTTCCATACTTTTGAACTAAAATATCTTTGATAGAGCCAAATTTATCATTTAAACTGAAACTAGTCCAGTTATCACTCTAAAATTGAATATCCCTGCCATTTCCCACTTTCCATTTACATTCTTGTTTGATGAAATTTATTGTTTGAATCAAATTATTCCAAAAAATAGAACCTTGAGGTAGTTGATCATCATAAAGGAAAGAATTCACTTTTTGTTGAGCTAGATATTTGGCCTTAATTAAATCAATCCAAGGTTTCTCCTCTGTAAGCATTCTCCAACCCATTTTTGCAATTAAAGCCATATTCATTTTTCTGATATCCTTTATGCCTAGCCCACCTATTATTTTAGGTGTACATACTTGATCCCATGCCACCAAGTGGTATTTGAATATTTCCTCCATTCCTGTCACAAAAAGTGCTTTTGTATCCTTTCAATTTTGTCCCTAAAAACAACAAGAATGTTGTATAGAGACATAATGTAAATAGGTAAATTTTGCAGAGTGCTTTTGATTAGAAGACATTTTCTAGCACTAGATAGTATGGCCCCTTTCCATCCAACCATTTTCTTTTGAAATATTTCAAGTAAACCATTCCAAACTAGTAGTAGAAATTTTTTTAGTTCCAAGAGGAAGACCCAAATATGTTGTGGGTAGAGAATTGATTTTGCACCCCAGAATTTGAGAAATTATTTTTGTCTTTCCAACAGAGTATTGAAGAAGAAGATGGAACTCTTATCAAAATTTATCTCTTTCCCTGAGGAAACCTCATAAAATTTCAGAATAGACTTGATAGCCTTAGCTTCAAGGATAGAGGCCATCAAAAGTATAATTGTGTCATATGCAAACTGTTGATGTGAAGCTATTTGGTTTGTAGAAGTAGGCCTAATTCATTTTAAAATCCCATCATTAACATCTTTGGTAATGGATATGTTAAGACTATCATCCATTAGAATGAAGAGTAAACAGGATATATGATCCCATTATCTTAATCCCCTAGTGCTAGCAAAGAAGCCCACCGGCTCACCATTAACGACCACATTAAATCTAGCTGTAGAGATGCAAGCCTTAATAATTCTTTTGAATTTATTATGAAAACCAAATTTAACCAGAACATTGTCAAGAAAATGCCAAGAGACTTTGTCAAAATCCTTGTTCATATCAAGTTTCATTACCATACTAGATTTTTTGTTATTATCCATTGAATGAATGATCTCATGCACCATGATCACCCCATCTTGAATTATCCTCCCTTTTATAAATCCACTTTGTTGCTTTGAAATTATATTGTCAAGAATAGTCTAGAGTCTTGTTGCAATAATCTTAGTAAAGATTCTATAAATAACATTTCCACTGACTAATAGGGCGGAAGTCCTTAAAATCTTTAGCATCCATTTTTTTAGGAGAAAGCACAATGTGGGTGTTATTCAGATCTTTTAGGAGATCACCTATTCTATAGAACTCATTCACTACCCTTAATAAATCATCTGAGCATATTTCCCAAAACTTCTAAAAAAATTAGCAAAAAACCATCAGGACCTGGTGCCTTATCCCCTTCAAGAGAAAATACAACTTTTTGCAGCTCCTCCAAAGTGACTGTTTTAGAAAGGTTTTTGAATATTTTCTCATCTATTCTGTCATTTGGAATGGCCTCTAAAAGAAAAGAGGCAACCTCTTCATTATCCACACTATTCTCCTTGAGCATATTTTCATAAAATCTGAGAGCTTCAGCCTTTATATCCTTAGGATATTTGATGAAAATACCATTTCCTTTTGAAAATTCCGTTATCCTATTGCAAGCTCTATGTTTCATAGTGGTCATATGAAAGAAATTTGTGTTTCTATCTCCCTCTTTCAGCCAAATTGCCTTGGATTTAAGCCTCCAAAAATTTTCTTCCCTACTACAGACTATATGCAGCTCAGATAATTTTTTTTTCTAATAATTGATCCTCCAATGACATGCCCTTTGTAGTTATTTGAGATTCAAGCTCCTGAATTTTTTTCTTTAATTCCTTTTTCCTTTCAAAATATTTCCAAAAACTTCTTTATTCCAGATTCTAACTTGCTTTTTAACATTTTTTAATTTTTGAATTAATTTGTATTGAGCAGTTCCTCCTCCATCCCATTTCCACCATTCTTTAATCTGATCAGAAATGTCATCATGCTCCATCCACATATTTTCAAATTTAAATGAGCACTGCATTGGTTTAGCCCAATTGAAAATATTTAAAACAATCGGATTATGATTGAGCCAATTCTTGGTAAAGAGGATAGATGAAAGTCCTGATGTAGAATCCAATTAGTAGAAATAAATGCTCTATCTAGTCTAACCTGAATCATGTCATTTCCCACTCTTCTATTTTTCTAATCAAATTGATTACAATGAAGTTCCACATCCATGAGAATTTAATCAGAGAAAAAATCAGCAAAATCATCCATGCCATTGGAATATCTAGAAATGCCCCTTGCTTTTCTCCAAGATTTAAAGGGGAGTTAAAGTCTCCCATAACAAGCCAATTGTCATTTTTATGATGAATTCTAAAGATATTTAAATCATTCCAAAGATTCCTTCTTCCATTTATAGTATTAGGTGCATAAATGTTTGAAAGGATCCAAGTAAAATTATTATCAATAGCATGAAACTTAACAACAAGATGGGTGTTGGTGTTAGAAATCACCATACTAGTAAGAATATTTTTATCCCAGAAAGTAGCCAAACCACCTAAAGCTCCCTGAGAATCAACAACAACAATTTCTGAGTTATCCCAAAAATCTTTTTGCAATTTTCAAGGACATTTGTTTTCATTTTAGTTTCCTGCAAAATCAAAATATTAGGTCTACTTGAAAGTCTTAACTCTTTGAGTATTCTTTGCTTAGAGCTTCCATTCAACCCTCTAATATTCCAAGAGATTATATTCATCTAAATAATATGGGGGATGTATTTTCTGGATGGCTCAATTGACTTTGAATTCCATCTACAATATCTTTTTTTGTTTCCTTTTTTTTGAGTTCCTTCTTTGAAGGTCTACCTTTTTTTGAATTGCTTCCAAAATCTATTATCCTTCTAGTAGATGATCTAGTTATTTTGGATGTTGAGGCCCCCAATTTCCTATTTTTAATCATTATATAGCATATTTGGGATCTCCTCAAATCTTTTCATTATTTTATTTATTTAACCTCTATAAACCCATTGATCGAATCAATATCACACTCAGAAAGTATCTTTTCTAGGAATGGTGTAAATTCACCCTCCTCCTTTTCTCCTGTTCTCGATCCTTGTATGCTTATGAAATTGCTTCTATATTACTGAAAAGAAGTTGCTCACCTTCAAAGGCGAGATATTTTCTATCATAGATAATTTTTCCTTCACGAGGAGGTCTGTTTCCTTATTTTCTTTTTTCATCGTACAACTCTTCCTCTATGGTATATAAGGAATCATTCTTACCCCCTTTATCTCTTATATCTCTAATGTATATCTATTCTCATTTACTTGATCCATCAATCCAGTTTGATATTTCATGTTCAACATGTAATCTGTATCCTTGGAAATGAGATTAACTCTTATTGTAGTAGTCTTTTCATCTACATCCATAATCACCTTCAGAGGTGTTTCCATTGCTAGACCTCCTTTTAAACTTGGGATTTATCCTACTAGTGGTTTTAGCACTTTGGGGTTTTATGGCGCTAAATTTTCCTACATACCAAATGTTTCTTGATCAGAGTTTGGACACAATTTTTTCCTTTCTTATATTTTTGATATGGTCTGGTTCGAGTCATCACTTCCATTTGTTTTTTCCCCCTCCTTCAATACCATCTGCTGGGATCCTAGGCTCATTCTCTTTCCTTATTTCAAGTGCCTCTGTAGATTTAACATTTATCAAATTATTTTTACCCATCATATTCTCCTAAAGTATCCCTTCATCCTTGTGCTTGGCCAAGGTTAGGCATTTTCTGGTGAAGTGTCCTATTCTATGACATTTTTACACCTCAAATGAAAAGTTTCATATTCAATATTTTGTTGCCATGTACCAAATTTTGATTGTAAAATGATATGTTCTAGGAGTTCCTATTCCATTTCAGAAGAGATGTAGAATCTTGCATAAGCAAGTCTGGATCTATTCCTCATTGGTCCATCAAGCCTAATTAGAGATCCAATAGATTTAGCAACATTTAACAAGATCTCATCATCCCAAAATTGAAGGGGTAGCCAGAAGTCTACACCATACAGGTATAGTGTGTATATTCTCAGTATTGGGATCAAACCTTGGATACCACCTTTTCAAAAAAAGACCCATATTACCCATGCACCAGGGCCCTCCTAGAAGCATCGATTCCAAATCAATCTATTGGTTGAATTTAGCCAAGAAAAAACCACATGACATGGTTGTAATATTCAGAGCTCCCTTTGGTTGTCACCTTCCCGTGTCCCATTTCCTGATAGCATCAATATTAGGTCTAGAGCCCAAAAAATTATCCACGAGTGTAAGATTCACTTTACCCAATGACCGATATAGATAACCATCTAGCATAATAAGGTGGGTCATGCCTTCCTTATCTTTTATGCTCGTGAATTGCACCTTTACAGGTGATTGAGGACCCACATTCTTGTCCAGAGGTTCTTTGAGAATAATATTCCGGTAATAGGTGTGGATTCTTTTTCTATCTCAAACTGCGTGAGTGACTTTTCAACCGTCCAAATTTCGAGGTAGTAAACATGCCCTTTCACACCAAATCTTGCCGACAAAATAGACATTCTATAGCGAACCGCTGAAACAACACTCGGTGTTCCTCCATCACTCTCTATTGATTGTTTTGATGTAGGGTGATTTATGAAATTAATGGGGATATCGATAACATACCCCATTAACATCATGCTTAATTTATGGAATGTAGTTCAAAAAAATGTTCCATAAAACATTTCCGTAACATCCCAAGGGATTAAATCATAAATATTATTTGTATTTTACTCAAATTTTAAGTAAACTATCAACATAAGTTATCTCATTAGGTTTTTATAATGAATATGTTGTTGTATTAGGATAATTTTATAACCTAATGTGATTTTGGACTCAATATGTCTTGATTAGGGTGTTGTATTACATTGTTACATTAGGATGTACCATTAATAGGGTGTCACATTTACTACTTAGGGTTCCACATTTATTGTTTATAGAGTCACATTGGGGTTCGGGGTGTCACATTTATTAATTACAATCTTACATTGGGGTTTAGGGTGTTATATGTTTTGTTTAGGGTGTCAATTTTGTTATTTATGGTGTCTAAATAGGGTGTTACATTTTTTTGGGGGTCATGATTGTTATTTAGGGTGTCACACTAGTGTTTAGGGTGTTACATTTTTGTTGAGGGTGTCACATTTTTTGTTTAGTGTGTTGCACTAGGGTGTATGGTGTCCCATTTATAAGGTGATACATTAGGGTGTCACATTTTTATTTAGGGTGTCATATTTTTTGTTTAGGGTGTCATATTGGGGATTCATACTAGGCGTCACATTTGTTATTTAGGGTGTTGCACTAGTGTTTGGGGTGTTACATTTGTTTTCACATCGGGGTGTTACGTTAGGGTGTTGTGGTAGGGTGTCACATTATGTTGTTGTGTTTAGGGTGTCACATGCATGTTGAGGGTATCAAACTATGTCAACTTATGATAAAATTGGCTAAATTATGTGTAATCGGTCAAATTCCAAGAAATTAGGTCAAAATAGGGGGAAGAAGGTCAAATTAGGAGAAATTATGGTATAGTTGGTCAAATTAGGTCAAATTAATAGGGTATCATATAAGGGTGTTTTTTGGAAAAGGTAAATGTTGAGGGTGTTAAAAGGACCCACATCCTTTTACACAGAGCCCTAAAGGACAAATAAAACAATAAAACAAAGAAGAGAATATGCCCGAAAGAAAAGGAGGCAAAGGACTAGGCAAGCCCAAATGAAACACATAGAGGAAAAGAAGCACCAAAGAGGAAAGAAAGGAGATGAAACTGTCCAGAAGCAGGAGTAAGTTACAACAATCCAGTATGGAAAGAAACAAATACAAAACTATTGCAACAAGTAGCAAAAAAAAAAGACAACAAAAGAATGGAAGATCGAGCCCAGGGGGCTACAAGACCAAGAAAGAGAGCAATAGGAAAGAAAGGGGAAGAAAGGGGAAGAAAGAAACCAAGGGAATCAATGGATCCCCTTCTTTCCTTTCTTAGAGCACACTAATTTCCATTTATCCTATGCAATCATTTCGAAATAAGGGGATTATATTCTGTTAATTCCAAGGCCGAGGAACCCACAAGGGGGAGGCCACAATCCTTATCCGAGTCAGAGTGGTCAGATTCATGAGGTTTTTTCAAAGTGCTAATGACGGTACTTTTGAAGAGGGAGTAGTAACCAATGACTTCTAACCTCTGTAGAAGGAGTTGAAGCAGAGGGTCTCGTAGTTAAATGTATAAAAACTACAACAAAAGGTTACGTAGCTGTAACTCGGGGATTGTAGCTGCAACTGAAGGAGTTGTAGCTAGAATTATTTGAACTTCTAAGTCAACATTTTCCTCTTCTTCTAAAGATTCATATTCTTCTATATATGATGTTCTCCAATGCTTAGGGACTAATCATTTTCTGTGAGGAGATTGGGATGTCTTTTGAGGGTAGGTATCATGGAGATGACTTGGCATTCTATAATTATGAAATATAAAAGCAAGATTTGCATAGTCTAAATCATGGGGATAACCAGTGTCACCCATTTTAAGGGACATCCTATCTAGAATTCCCTAGTAAGATAAAATTCAATAAAAATCCTGACAAAAGTATACAAACCACTATGTAATATATCGACATCTACCTTGATGAACCTCCCAAGAAGGTTTCCAATATCCTTCATAGAAGAAGTAAAGTGGAGGGGTAGATTTGGAAACCTCACCCAAACTAGAACCCGCGTGATGGAGAATGTGTTAGGGTAAAAATATGGAAACCATGGGGTAGTGAAGAGTCCCGCTGAACCCTAGAACCAAGGGCCCTCTTCCAAGGCTCTTTGATAATCCTATAGTTCATTAAAATAGACAATGAAGAACCCCAGAACAGAGAAAATATTTACAGTTATTTTTCCATTGGGTGTGAATCCACTGGATAATTATGTTTGACGATGGCCAAACACCATTAAATTTACATATCAAGGATTTTGCTTTAATGTCCTATAGCAGGTTTAGATATTCTTCATCCTTGATCTCCAGTAATAAAGTTTTAGTGGCTTTCTCAACAATGTAGGCGGGAGGCGGGGTAAGGGGAGTTGTTGGGGATTTCGAGGAAGAGGAATTTTTAAATAGTGCCTCCTTGAAAGAGGTAGGGTTATGATTATTAGTTCCTCTTGAAAGGAATCTAGTCATATAAATCAAGGAATAACGAGAAATACCATGGGAGAAAAGAGGTAAATCATTCACAAGTAATTTTCCCAAAAATTTAGGCCAAAAGAATCTAGCTTATAGCATAATTTTTTGATAAGCAAATGACTCAAATCTAGAGCATGAACAAGTCTACGAAGTTGTAGGGACAAAGTGTTATCGAAAGAGTACAAAAAAATCTAGAGATGGTGAGCATTATTAACAAGCAGCTAGGGTATTATGTGTTAGGGCATCATACTCCACAGCATCGAGCATTTATAAATTCCTTGCTTTCATTATGGTCAAATCTAGCGGTGAGCCTCTGCTGGTGGTCCTTTTATTATGACATGTTAGGAAGAATCCCCTTTTTCCCTAAAAACCCATGCCAAGCGCGACCAATGGAAACAAATGCTTATGAAGGAGGTCTACCCGCGCCCCATATTCCATGGGGCCCTCCCCAAAGTGAAAACCATCCACCATTCCTAAATGAGGGATCTGCGAACTAGCACCATAGTGAGCAAAACCATGACCGCTACGAGGAGAGGGAGGGAGCTTAGAGATCGAGGAAAATTTAGGGTTATCTGCAAAAATTACCATCAAGAGATGGATTTAGGACATATGTTGAGACTAGATATGTTTTCTATTGTATCATATAAGGGTGTTAAATTAGGAATTTGTTCTAGTTTTTCACATTAGGGTGTTGAATGAGTGCTTAGGTTGGTATCACATTTGTGTTTGGGACATATTAGGTTAAATTAGGCCACAATAGGGGAAGCCTAGGTAAAATTATTATAAAGTATGTCAAATTAGGGAAAAAGGGTGTCACATTAGGTAAAATTAGGTGACATTAGGGTAAATTATAGGAAATTAGGTCAAAATAGGGGAAAATAAGTCAAATTAGGGGACATCATATTAAATTATGCCAAATTAGTGTAAATTAAGGAAAAAAGAGTCGTATTAGGGTGTTAAATGAGGGGGTCACATTAGGATATCATGATAGGTTGTTATATTAGGTTGTTGAAATAATATATAAATTGTTGCCACATTTGTGTTTAGGGAACATTAGGTAAAATTTAGGGGATATTAGGGTAAATTATACTAATTCAAGAGAAATTAGGTAAATTTAGGGGGAAGTGGGCCAAATAAAGGGAAATTAGGTCAAATTACTATAAATTAGTGTAAATTTGGTCAAATCAAGGGAACGGGTATCAAATTAGGGTGTTTTATTAGGGAGTCACATTAAGGTGTCACATTTTGTTATTGTGCTTAGGTTGTCACATGTGTGTTGAGGGTATCACACTATGCTTAACTCTATCAAATTACAAGAAATTTGGGTGAATTATGTCCAATTAGGTCCAATTTGTTGGACCACAATTGTCATTACACCAAAACCCATAGGTGTTAGTCTATGCTACAATCACCAGAGTTAGGATCTATGAGAGGTGGTTAGTCCATGTCACGAAACTCATGGAGAGCATTGAACACATGCCAATAATCTCCCCCTTATTGTTACTAGAGTGAGTTTCAAATTGGAGACCTATCACTTTGATACCATTTGTTGGACCATGATTTCCGTTAAACCAAAACCCATAAGTGTTAGTATCTATTATAATCACTAGATTTAGGATCTACGAGAGGCGGTTAGTCCATGTCACAAAACTCAAGGGGAGCACTGCACACACATGCCAACAAAATTAGGGGAAAGTAGGTCAAAGTAGGGAAATTATGGTATATTTAGTCAAATTATTAGGGTGTCAAATTAATGTTTAAAAAGGTGTCACAATTGTGTTTAAGAAACATTAGGTCAAATTAGCGGATGTTAAGGTAAATTATGTCAAATTAGGGGAAGTTATGGTAAATTGTGTTGAATTAGAATAAATCAAGTCAAACGAGGGAAATGGTGTAACATTCGGGTGTTAAATGAGGATGTCGCATTAAGGTGTCATGCTAAATTTCTATATTATTGTTTAGGTTGGTATCACATTTGTTTTAGGACACACTAGGTAAAGTTATGGGACAATAGGGTAAATTATGTCCATTTTGGGGAAATTAAGTCAATTTAGGATAAATTAGGTCAAATCATTGGGGAAAATAGGTCAAATTAGGGGAAATTATGTCAAACTAGTAGAAATTAGGGTATATTGGGTCAAATTAGGGAAAGGGTATCATAATAGGGTATTGCATTGGGGTGTCTAATCAAGGTTATGTGATAGGGCATCACATTTTATTGTCATGTTTAGTGTGTCACATGTGTGTTGAGAGTATCATACTATGTCAAATTATAGAAATTTTTGTTAAATTATGTCCAATCATGTCTAAGTAGGGGGAAAGTAGGTCAATTTAGGGTAAATTATGGTATATTAGGTCAAACTAATAGGGTGTCAAATTAAGGTGTCACATTAGGATGTCATGTTAGGTTATCACATTAGGGTTTCAAGTTAGTATTTAGGCTAGTGTCACATTTATTTTTAGGGGAAATTAGCTCAAATTAGGGTAAATAGGGAAAATTATGTAAAAATAGGGTAAATTAGGTTAAGATAGGGGAAACCTAGGTCAAATTAGGGAAATTGTATCAAATTAGAAGAAATTAGGGTGAATTATGTTCAATTAGGGTAAATTAGGGGAAGGGTGTTGTATAGGGTGTCACATTAGGTTGTCAAATGATGGTTTCACATTATATTTCCTATTATGTTGTCAAATTAGTGTTTAGGCTAGTATCACATTTGTGTTTAGGGAACATTAGGTAATTTTTGTCACTTGAGATTACACCCTTTATTGAGGCCAAACTTAGAACCATAGTGAAACAAGGAAATACCTCCAAAGTATGTGATAATGACATCTTTAAGGTAAATCCCCGAGAGAAGGCTAGTTCCTTCTACTTTAACTCGATACAACTATAATAACCAACACTAGAAATAATAATAACTAATCCTAATATAATATTTCTAATGTACTAGGGTTAGAGAGAATGCATAAATAAAGGGATTTGATGCACCAAACTAGAACATAGTTCAATTCTAGATCCAAAGAAACATATATAATGTTGTATGCAAAGGTCCAAAAGAATGCACACAAAACTACAAAAGAAATAAAAAGAATAAGACTAGAAACATGCAATAAGATAGAGATATTAACATCAAACAGAAACACATTATAAGGAAAGAATAAAACTTACATATGCTATCAATATTTTTAATTTATAACTTCATAGAGTAAAGGAATGTGAAATCTTATAGACACATTACGAGGTCTACGAGAAAAAGATTTGGGCTCAAAATTTTAGAGATCTTAGAATTAACACTTATTCACACCACAAAAGTATTGAGTGAGGGAAAATCATTCAGTGATCATAGAAAAACAAAATAAAAGACCCCCTAAAAATAGAAAATAAGAGACCAACTAAACCTACTACATATAAGGTGAATCATGACCCTCTCAAAAAGAGGGTTTAAGATATATTCCATTAACTAGGATTTGAAGTACTTCCCCATTGAGATTTTAACAATCAAATGAATTAACATACTTTCATGTTGTAATAACACATGGTCCACTCCAAAGTGCATTAAATTTAGAGTTCCACTAGCTTGCTCTATACACGTACCATTTTAAAACTAGGTCCCCTATTTTAAAATCTTGCACACCGGCCTTCTTATCAAACCATTTTTTGTTTGAATTTTTATGTTCTTATAATTTGATCATGGAAGACTACCTCAATTCTTCTATCTCGACCAATTATTCCATTCTAACTATCCTCATATCTCATTCTTCCAATTCCAATTGATTGGTTAGTTCCAATAAAGGGAATTCAAGAGATAATAAAGCTAAACTTATCTACCATATACCAAAATTAAAGAATATTTACATGTTTCTCTCTTAGTTGTAATTATGTCTTCCCAAAGAACTTTCTTGAACTTTATATACTAGTACCTCTGGTTCATCTCCATTGTTATATTCATTATTTTGATTAGGTTCTTGTTGGTAGAATCAATAAGGCCATTACCTTTAGGGTAATATCTAGAAGAATTATTTATATAGATACCATATTTGAGATCCATATCAAATATTTTTTAACCCAAGAAATCCTTAGCATTATTAGAAATTATGGTTTAGGGGACCTCAAACCTTGTCAATACATCATCTACAAAGTCTAGGATGGATGACTCAGTTACTTCTTTGTGTGCCTAGCCTCTATCTACCTAGTGCAATAATTATTCGATGGTAAAAGATATATGTTACCAACACTTCAAACTATATTTATCATTCCGATGAAGTCAAGACCCCATTAAGATAAATTTTGATCCACTTAGATTGGGTGAAGTAGAAGAGACAATATATTATTATTTATAGTAAGGAGAGCACATTCCTTGCATTTTTGGAACCATTTATGTGAATCCATAAATAATTTGGTCTAGAAGTGCCCTATTCTTAAATTTTTCATTTTTGTGGCTCCTCGGGAGAAATGACCACCGATAATCCATTACGAAATTCTCTAAGGACCTTTTTCACATGTTCTCCTTCAATGAACCTTAGTAACAATCCATCAAGATTATTTCTAAAGGTAAATTTACCTATCAATGAATAGGGAATGGATTGAATATTGAAGTTCCTCCTCTTAGATTTATTAATAATAAAAGGATATTCAACGGTGGACAATAATTTGGCCATATTATAGATCAAACTATTTACATTACATGTAATTGTTCCTGATTATTATTCCTCTTTCTCCAAGACATTATAAGTTTTTGATCAATTCCAACATCAATTTCCAAATTTTCACACAATCCACTATCTCTGACCAAATTTTTGGCCTTGATAGTCATGTTATATTACTTAATTTTTATCACTCATTTAACCCTCTTTTAACTGATCTCAACTCCCATTATGAAGTCTCTCACACTAGGATGAGAGAATAATAATGTGATATGATTGGTCGTGAGCATACACTTGAACATTTTGAGAGAGCTCATGATGAAAAATACTTAATACTATAAGTGGATATATCTCAATTATTATTCTTTCAATGTATGAATAAGGAAATCTACCTATTTCTCTAAGTCATTATCATTTTACTAAGTTATCAAAATAAAAATACTAACTTTTGATCCATAGTTATATAGAATGAAGTCTTATGTATAATATAGGCTAATGAGACTAGGTGCTTGAGAAATTACCTCCTTTATCTTGACAAATAAATCCTTTCCTTGGTCAATTTGAAAATACATATCCTTGTTAATAATCAAGATGATGTGCTTGACTAATCCCACAAAGTTAGGAATCCAATTCCTAACAAAATTAATTATACTAAGGAAATTTTGTAGTGCCTTCTTGTGAGATGGTAATGAAAGAGGGAGAATGGATGATATCCTCTCCAAGTCTATGGAAATAGATTCCTTTAAGAAAACATGACCCAAAATTTTACTTTATGTATTTATTTGGGTTAAGTGACACCCCAAAATATCTACACCTTTCAAACACTTTCTCAAGATGCTTGATGTGATCTTCACCCATTGTTGAGAAAACTATGATATCATTGAATTAGATAAGGAAAAATATGTTTATAAAGCCATTAAATGCAATATTCATGTCCCTTTGAAAGGTAGCACCAACATTGGCTAAACCAAATGAAATCATATCATAGGCATATATTCCCCATTTGGTCATGAATGTTATCATGTGTTGATCTTATTATTTGACTCTAATTTGGTTAAAAATAAAATAACCATTTTTTGGAGAAATAATTTGTCACAAGGAAAAAATAGTGGATTTTCACCAATGATTTGGGGATAATCCCCTTATTATTTTGTATGGGGATGCTCTAATAATTGAATGTAAACTACCTAAAATTGTAGGGTAGCTGTGAGGTTGGGGATACAACAAGGATACTCCAAAACTTGTGGCAAAGTGCTTATAAAAAGTATAATCGATGAGTTCTCAATGATTAGAGGTAAATGGGAGCTAGGGAAATAAGGAGAGAGAGAGGGTTAATGTCATGGGTAGGCTTACAAAATTCACATACATCAACCATAGTAGTTTTAAGTTTAATTATAAGGACACAACAATGCTAAAAATGCTAAAACTAAAAATCATAGCCATAAAATCTATTGATAAATGAATTAATAGATTTTGTGGCTATGATTTGTTAGTCTTATAATTGTTAGCATTGTTGTGTCATTCTAATTGAATTATATTCCCTTGCACCTTCTTGATCATCTCAGGGTAGAAACTATTGATTAGAGAAATATCTTTCATAGGAGGAGGAGGCACTGTATTGAGTTCTAAGAAAGTTTGAATGTATGTAGTGGGATTTCTCACATGCTCATTTAATTGCTCAATTGTTTGTTTGTATTCTTATTTTCAAGTGAGAGTGCAGAAAGTAGATTTTTTAAATGAGCATCACCTTCATGTGTAGCTTGACCCAAAGAGATGTGAGTTAACTCATAGTCCTCTTAAATCATTTTCTCTGCATGTTTTGTAAATTTTGATTGGGAAACCTCTACATATTGATTACTAGAAAATCCATTAAAAAAGTGAGAAGTTACCTATGCCTTCTTACCTCGTTTGGTCTTAAATATATTTTTGATGACCCAAAAGTCACTCATTATAGCTTGTTATATCGCTCTTGGATCACTCAAAAGAAACTCTTGGATCCATGGGAATGGATATTATAGATTAGATATGATGTTAGTCACATGAATACTTTCAAGATTATGGTGAGGGATCACAATTTACTTATTATGGGAAGGTTCCACCACTAAGGAAGACATACTTGAATGCCAATGAAGGATGGGAAACAATGATGGATCAACCTCACATGGCTTAAGAACCTATATAGGATCCTCAATGATTATGACCTTTTTATGAATCTTTCTAGAATAAGGAACCTCTCTATGCTCTCTTTTCATCCTCTTTCTTTTCAAAGGATCTTATTCAATGAATCTTTCTAGTACTAAAGTGACATTTGGTTGCAATTTTTCTTCCTATGAGGAGTGACCCCATTAATAGGTATTGAATGAGTGTTTAAGAACACTACCAAGTGAGTGACATCAAATTATTCCTCTAAAATTCATCACGATGAAGATTTATTTGAGTGTAAATATTCCTCTACAAAAATTATTTGTCTTTAACTGAATGATATGCTCACTATAGATTTCTTACAACTCTAACTAAAAATTTAATGAAAACTCTTCCTCATTTTGAATGAACTGACTATTTTCTCATCATAATCTAAAACCTACTAGCTCCCCTTATTATTTGGAATGATGATATAACCATAATCTTAACATGATTCATATTACTTTAGATGAGGTCCTCAAGTGGAGAAAATTATGATCATATAGCCACCATCTAATATGCTACGGTATTAAACCTCCTTGAAACCACTTGTAGGTTAATAGCATAAAAATTTCCATGGTATCCCACACTCTATGCTTATAATATTTTAGAAGCTTGTTCTTAGCAGTAAAGATTTCCTAATACTTGATGTGCAACTAGCTCAGTGTCCATAAACACTTGAAAACTTGTAATATGTCTTTTTGTTTCCAAAAATAGTCCATAGATCAATTCCTTATACTCTGGCACATTGTTGGAGCATGTAAACTATGATATATGGGTAAGGAAGGACTTATTAAAAGATGGAGAAACTAAAACCACACCTACTCCAACCCCATTTATGCTCCTAGAACCATCAAATAACATCTTCCACATGATTGAAGTGTCATTTATTTCTTTGTGTGACATGGGGACACCATAATATTGTTCATGGATACAATAAGTACTTAAACTAGTTTCCTCAATTATGTCATATGGGTCAAACTCATAATGCTCCTTGGCCCATTCATCTAATAAAATATACGGTGCTTGAGTTAGGTGGGATAGTTTGTTATATTGATGTTGATTCATTTTCCTCCTCTCATTGAATTATGTAATTAGAGTTGATGGGGATAGGGTCATAGAACTCAATACAATAAGATGAAATTGGCTCATCTCTCGAAGGTAAATATTTTTCCATATCTAGGTCCTTAAGAGCATATGAGACCAATCATAAGATAACTATCCACTGATTTTAGATGTAAAATATATTGATAAGGAGAGGGAAAATAAAGTAGGAAATTCAATGACTAATATATCTTACGTGATGGTCAAGATAGGATAAGTATGAAATTTTAACTCAAGATTATTTATGAATCCTAGTATTTTTACCATTGAACCATCAAGTTGTAAAAATCCCTTAGAAGTTAGACTATAATCAATGTATAAAATGTTTGATATTTTATTAGAAATTACAGAAGTAATAACATGTGAATCTATCATACAATTATGTACTAGATGTTTTCCCATAAGCAAGGACATATAGAAGGGCGATGGTTTATTCGGTCTAATTACTTGTTCATCCTTTAGTTTACATAGGTTAACCATGGGATTTAACTTCCACATAGTTGGTTTAAATTGGAACAATTGCTTTAAATATTCCTATAAGATATACCTATACAATGGGATATATGGGGTTGTAGACACCCAAAATTGGGTTACAACCCTCTAAACCCCTTTAATTAATTAATTCGACACAACCCCGATTATGGCCCCTTCCACACATTATAATTAATTTAATCACTTATATTAAATTAATTATTACCTCACATTATTATTAATTTAATTACCTAAATTAAATTAATTTCTACCTCACCTCTCCACCTCACCTTGGACCCATTCCCAAACCCTAACCACCTAACCCTAACTTAAAAACTTGTCTTATTCTAAACCTAGCTAAGACTTATTCTAGACCTTTCATTAATGACTAACCACTTGCTCCTATAAAAATCCCACCACTATAAGAAAGAATCAGTCTTCTTGACCTAGACCATTCTCAATCACATTAGAAAAGGGAAAGAATCAACAATTTTTAGAAAAAAACAACCATATTTCCCTAACCGACACCAGTTTTCCCTCGGTTGGCATCGGTCATGGAACCACCGTTGATTCCGTTAAGAAGATAAATCCAACTCATTCACCCATTTTGGAATTTTCTCTTGATAATTTGGGCATTCTGGAAATGATATTCTCAAGCATCCAAGTGACCTCACGAAAAACTAGAGATCATTCCAAGCATTCACAACCTCCACCAAGCATCAACAGTGTGTTCTAGAGAATTAGACCACTCACAGGGGGAAGTCCGAGCCTTCGATCTTTCGATGCGCTACATGGGATATGGAATTGTATCTCCTTCAACCACCTTTATTATTTCTACAACCATCTTCCAATTTATAAGTAAGTGATTTTTACCTTGTCATTTCAATCAGTATTTCAGTTAATCATTTATCTACTTTCTTTCACCTTCTACCCTTCCCGGATCTCTTCTTCAGTATCACCTACACCTAAGAAATTTCCCATTCGACCTTTGTACCCATCCCAAATGCCTATTTCTTCATCTCGATTCTTTAATAAAATCCTATCACCTTACCTAAGTCTCCCCAACTCTTTGTGCAATCACAGAGAGCTCAAAACCACCTCATTTTAATCTTTGTACCTAATTTCCCCTACCAGCATTGGTCATCCAACTGACATAGGCTATTATCGGGTACTGGCATCACTCACCTACCTGATATTGGTCTCTATGACTAGTGATTTATCTCAGACCAATGAGCTCCTAACTTCCCAAAAAAATTCCAAAACCTCATCCAATCTCATCCAAACCTTCATAAACACCTCTGCCACACTTTCTAGCCTTGAAAACACCCTTCCTTCTCTAGATTTAGTTATATATTCAATATTTATCTTAAATCTAGTCTATTGTTAGCATATGAGATACCTAAATCGTATCGTTACAATAGGACCTTTCTTTTATTGTCATTTCTTTACATTAAGTTGTTTTTAAACAGTGGATTAATGACCTTTCTAGGAAGTATCACACTTCTCAGATCTAGCATACGCTAGGCAATCCACTGTCATATACTATTTAACTCTATTTGGTAGTATTGTTGTGCTTTTATAGGTAGTCCTTCCCATCCAAAAAGGATATTTTCACGATCAACCTGGTCTTCTCAATGGTTCAAAACCTTATTTAAATTCACATGTATTCATCCTCACTTGTACCTTATTTGTTTTATAAGAAATATCATGGTGAAACATTTTGGCATGCTTGGTGGGACCCTCATTTGTGGGTTTTTTTATATTCATATAGGTTACATCTTATGTGTTTCCTTTCTAAATTGTTATTCACTAAATCTTCTTCTTTGGTAATTTGTTACTTCTTTCTAATTGTTCTAAACAAAACACTTCTTTTGGTGTATTTAAAAATAATCCTTCTTCATTTGCTATTCTTGCATTAGTGAAATTAATTCTTCTTCTTATGAACACTTTTTTACATCAAATATCATACTTCGATTTGGGGCTTAAAAAATTTACATTTCATCCCTATATGTTTGCATATTTAGCTCACATAGTTAAGTAGCAATCATATGATGGAGGTCATGACCATTTTGTGATTGATTAATAAAGTGTAGTTCACATTTTTGCACACACTCCTTATCCAAATCACTTAACACAATCTACAAACTTCTTAAACATTCCCTTCTAGGAAGAAGCCATCAAGGATTTAAAACCCATTGATGGTGGGCCTTGCTTGGTGTTTTGGATGGTTTATCATATCAGAGCTCGAACTCACCTAACATAAGGTATATCGAGGGATATTTCACCAAAAAAAAACCTGAAACCATCCATAGATTACTTTCTAGGTACCTTCATTATCCAAACATTCTATATCATTCACAGTCAGTCTTAAGGCATAAGCCAACTAAACACTAAAAATATAATCCTAAGATAACATGTTTATTTAGTTTTTACTTGTTCAATTGTCACCTTTCTTTCTTGTCTTCTATAGTTTGAGTTGTGAGGACGTATTCACCACTTTTTCTTTTTTTTTTCACACTCAACCATCACAACTAGTTAATTTTGGTTTTTCCTGAGTGTGTTACTTCAAATTTGTTATACACAATCTCTTTCAGAGCTTATTGTGACTAAATATTTACCCAAAAATCTTAATTTATTCACTTCCATAGTTTTTATAAATAACCGACATTGGTCCCATGACTGGGATCAGACTTTCTACCTAGCTGGAACCGGTTTACTGACCGGTATCGGTCTCTGTGTTTTTATTTTTATCAGAAACAACAACCTATTTCTATTCTCCAGACTTCACCAAACATCTATTTCTAAGTTTTGTTAGTTCTACAGATCATATAATACCTATTTTCCATATTTCTTATTGTTTGGACTCACCAACAGGCACGAGGTTTTTCCTTTCACGCTAGTTTCATACCATTAACTACTTTAACTTCGTTGCCATCTATTTCTTCACCAATGGACCCCAAATTTCTTGTAACTATACCTACAGGTGATAAGGAATTCACTAAATTCCTCGATCATAATGTCATAGCCTTACAACATTACCTCTCCCACTCTTCTACCCATGACTCATTGGGTTGGCTGCTATTTGGTATGCCTACCTCCATACCCCCGCCATATCCATGAATGCTACTTTAGCATTACCTACTCCCGCGTCAATGCCACCTACTGCACCCTTGACATCTTCACACCTTCGGTGTATGTTACACCTTTGAATTCTCGCAGTGCCCGTAACCTCTGTTAGTGCCTCGACATCTACCATATCCTCATCCATGAATCCTAGTATAGGGATCCCCACATCATCAATACCTATTACTTCACAACTACTAGTTGTGTCAACATCCTATACGCCTTATCGAATTTGGTTATCTCGATTCCTCCTACTCTGCCACTGTTATACCGAGGATATTCCCACAAGATCCTCCCACCTACACCCCACCTCAGTCATAGCCTATAGCATCTACCTTGTATTTAGGGTACATGCCCTCATCATCTATTCCTACCTATATACCCGCTTCTCATTTCACATATTCGACACCACCATACACTATGATGTAGTCTATGACCTATTCAAATCATCCACCCCTTATACAATAGGGGGCGCTCCTAATCTAATAATACCATGGATATTATCAAGATGATGATGTATAAGATGCAAGCACTTGAGGCCTCCATTTCCAGATCTCGTAATGTTCTAACCTCCGATGAGATTTGCAATGAACCCATTCACCCATCCATACCTATTCATCCCTATCTTGTGTAATGGGAGTTTCCCTTATTTAACCATTTTAATAATAAGGAAGACCCCCAATAGAATTTGCATTCGTTCAAAAAAAACTTTTATTTGATAGGCCACGATGATTCCTTACTCCTTCGAACATTTCCCATGTTTTTGTCAGAACTACCCTAAATTGGTATAGTTCTTTACCCAGTGCACTCGCCTTCTCCTTCAACCAATTGTCCAAAACCTTATTTGATCACTTCTCAATCAATATTTCTAATAAGGTCTCTATGACATACTTATACTCTATTTTCCAATACAAGGAGGAATGTATCGCATATTTTGTCTCGCGTTGGTGGGGACTCATCAATCAACTCACTTTCCAGCTACCAAAAGCATATCTCATAGAGTTATTCACAAGGGCATATGCTAGAAACATTTTCCTAACTCTCCAGGTTCAAACATTTTTCATGTTTGACAAAGCCTTCACCATGGCCCGGAAACTGAGATCCGTGCCCTTGAAGAAGAGAAACTTAAGTTACGTAACAAGAATGCTAACTTCAAATCAAATGAATCTTCTTCTAAACCACCGAACAACCATTCTAATAACCATTCCAAGGCCAAAGGATCTGCCAACATGGTGATTCTAAAATCCATCCCCTCTCATCCGTCTAATCAACCAAAACCACCTACCAACCTCTCTCCTATTCAAAACTTCCAATACAAGTATGAACAAAGGGCTTACACTCCTATCGGAGAACCATATTCTTCTATGTTGGAAAATCTTTTAAAAGATGGAGCCATCACCCTTCCACCTATCAAACCAAACACTGGTTTTGATCCTTCTCATCCTACACTGTCGTGGTACAAAGAAAATGACTTCTATAACTATCACCGAGTTAGGGGACATAATGACGGAAATTACAAAACCTTCAAGAACATTGTCCAAGGAATGATAGATAGTGGTGATCTCATCCTAGATAACCCTAATGCACCTGCCAATGCCAATATGGGTGTGTTTAAGAAATATTTTCCTAATCATACCCCTTCATTAAACCAAGGTTTAGATAACTCTACTAGTGACACTAATGTGTACAAGGTTCATGCCATTTTCAACAAAGTACTGTGCTCCATCTAGACAATTTCCTCCTTATCGTCTGTTGAGGAAATTCTTGCACAAAATCCTCTACCCATGGAGGAGGCTATCACACCTACTCTTCTATCCAAAGAATATATTATCACACCTAGGACCCTACCTCACCTATTTTTATACCTACCTCAAAGACTATATTTTGTGTTCCTCTACCCAAGGAGGAACTAATGCTATCCACCTTTCTACCCGCAGAGGAGTCAAAATTTAGTGTTTTTCCTTCTCCTCGACCCATAGAGGAGCCACTCTTATCTCCTCTTCTTATAGGTGATGCTTCTCCTGGGCCTTCCAAGATCCTGTCAACCTTCTTACATCACTCCTTCCTACTGAATCAGAGGTGAAAACCTTTCTTGTATCACAGACTCGATTTTCTGGATGGGTTTCACCACTGGTTTGTCATCTTCTAAACCAAAACCATTCTCGTGTTTGGTGGAATGATTAGAGTATGTTTATTACTCCACACTTTGGGGGTGCCTTCAACTCTTATTATCCACCCAAATATAGATGTTGTTCCTGGATACCTTAACTATCTATCCTAAGGTATTCAAGGCAACTAAAACCATGTCACCTGATACGATCATATTAGCCCCTTCTTCTTTAGCCTCACCTTCACCCAAACCCCTATCCGCACCTAAACCTATCACTTCCTTAGGGGTCCTACCAACACCTAGCCTACTACATCCTGTAGTGAAACTAGACTTGTCTACTCAACCACCACCCATCACAAAACGATTCCCACACCTAAGAGGAAGACCCAACCTCTTAGGCCTCGTACCCTGGTCTCTCCCACACCTTCTCTTTCACCTTTTCCTCTACCTTCGATTTTAGGTCCACACCCTTCCACCTTGGTCAAGTTACCTCTTCACCAAGGAAAATCCAAGGTGTGGCAACCCGCACCTATACCTTTACCTTCTCTTTTTCCCACACCTTCACTTTTATCACCTTTTTTTTTTCCTACATAGTCTCCATTATCTACAACCACACTATTACCAACATTGTCACTCTTAGTTTGGATTTCTAGGGTACCCCCACCTTCTACCTCTCCTTCTACCTCATGCACCCCTCCTGCACCTTTACCCAATAAGGTGCAATCTAAACTAAAACCAAAACCTTCACTACCTACTAGAAAGGTAGTCACACCTAATCCATACTTCACTACCTACCAAGAAGGCCCTCAAAAACATTATCCTTCAAATCTATACTTTGTATGGTATCTTTGACAAAGATGACATGTTGGAGAAGAATTCAGGTCCCCTTCACCTGCCACCACACGGTCTAGCCCTATATCTATTTAGCGGCCTTTACCTGCATCTCCACAACCCTCTTTTCCTCCTTTGATATTTGAAATAAATATGGTCTCAGTAGCCACTCGATCACAAAAGATAAAGGAAAAGAGAAAACTGGTAGCCCATCCAATGCACCTTCACCCACCATTCCACCTACACTTTCCCCAAGGTAACCATCTATGGGCTGACTTATCATGTTTCGATGGAGTCACACATTGCTCTATGATTAAACAACTTCATCAATCTCCTCTAAATATGTCCTTGTATGACCTAATTCAAACCTTCGAGTCTCATCATCGCCCCCATAGATGTCCTTCAATCTATTGAGGTTCCACCAAATGATCCTACACCTATGGCTGCCATCTTTACCCCTCATCATGTGGCCACCCTCACCACTCCACCTCAAAATTCTACCCCCATTACCTCTCCTCAGGTTTCCACCATCAATTTCTCTGACTCAGAGATTTCCCCTCTATAATCAGATGATCCTGATCCCACCCTCTTCATCTCTTCCTACATAAATGATACTTACGTTGAATGTGTTATGATTGAGAGAGGCACTAGCATTAATATTATTTCTTCCCATGCATACAAACAATTACACATACCCACAAACTGCATGCATAATAACCTTCTATGTTGTGTTCTTTCAATGATGCCATGACTTCTACCCTTGGCACCGTCATCCTCCACATCTATGTGGGTCCCCGCACCAGTCCCAAACTATTCTATGTTCTTGAGGGGGAATTTCAATATAACATGTTGCTTGGCCGACCCTGGATTCACGCCATGGGGTGTGTACCTTCAACCCTTCACTATTTCCTAAAATTTGAATATGAAGGGCACCCTTACACCATTCGGGTAGATCCTTTACATTTTAAAACCTGCAACATGCTTTACCGACCAAATGATGTCCTTGTTCTAGTTAAGGTATCTACCACCCCTATTACTTCATCTTCTTCTACTACCTCATCTACCACTTCTACTATTACACCTTCCAAATCCATCCCATCTATCCCATCTCGCTTCTACACTTTCCCCACCTAACCCATCTAACAACCCAACTATTTCACCCATAATTGATGCCCCACCTTCTCAAGCTTTGAGTAGCTCATCCATCCTCACTACCAAAGTACCGACCTAAAACCCTTGGTAGGTGTTTTCAATGCCTTTCCCTGGGGGAGTACCGCCTATACAACATAGACACTTTCCTTACTCCTCGAGTACGGAAGCCTTCACTAACACCCACGTTATGACCAAAGGTAGGAGAGGTTTTCCCATACAATCCTCCCCACCTTCGCACCAATTTGACATATGGGGGACTTAAATATTCTTCTTATTCTCCTGAACCACATACCTAAACCAAACCTTTCTCATCTGACTCACAATACCTCACCAAAATCCACTTCGTCCACACTTTTCTTCATCAATGTTCTTAAAAGGGATTTGGTTTTGGTACTTATGAGAAATTTTGTCACGAATCATACCTTGCACTACCCGAAAACACAAAGAATATTATTGTATTAGATTTTCCATGCCACCTATTCCTAAGAATGCTAGAATCGACCTCATAGATAAGATAATCCTTCCCCACCTAACTCACCTACCACACCACTTTCACCCATATAGTCCATTGATCCGAATCCATCCCTCCTATTTTTTTCCTTTTTTATTTTTTTGTGAACACCATTTCTTTGGGACCTCTGACCTATCATCATGATGGTGAGGTTCCCTCCCGCCTTCCTCTTCTTTATCCCGACATGTTTCATGATGATACACCTTCTATCGATTATGTTCAATGTTAGGATGATGATTTAATTCTTACCTATTGAGGTGTATATGATTCTTACATTCATCGATCGTTACCTTCTCGAGATAGAAACCATTCTAAATGAATCAACCATAGAGATAAAAATTCACACTCAAGACAACCCTCAAATTCTAAAGATAGGCCAATCTTTATATTATGCTTTGAACAAGAATCCTTCACCTCTTTCCTTCAAGATCATATCAATGCTCTTACTTGGTCTTATGTCGATATGCTTGTTATTGACCCTAATATTGTGATACATAATATATTGACTATCCCTAATACCAAACCTATGAACCGTAAGTTAAAAACATACATCAACGCATTTCCTTCTTGTGAAAGAAGAAATATAGTGACTTATTTCTTTTTCCTTCACTCTACCCATTGAATATCCACAATGGATTTCTAACATTGTTCCTATCACCAAAGTGACATGGGAACTCCACATCTACATGGAATTCCATAACCTTAACCTTTCCTACCCTAAGGATTAATTTACTTTTCCTAACATTGACCAACTAATTGATCTTACAGCCAGCCATGAGATGTTATCTCTTATGGATAGATTTTCGGGTTACAATCAAATATTACTTACCCTAGAAGATCAACACAACACTTCCTTCATCAACCCTTAGGGGACCTTATATTATCGTGTTATGCCCTTTGGATTGAAATATTATGTTCCCACCTATCGATTGTTATGACCTATATCTTCCATGATATCATGCATGACATATTTGAAGATTATGTCAAAGACCTTCTCGATAAGTCCAAAATTTATGCCGAATACCTCGTAGTTCTTAAAATCACATTATGATCCTCATGTGTAGATTTAATTAATGCCTCAAGTTTTTGGTGTAACAGTTCGTTATATTCGGTACAAATGTAACGAACCGTTACATCAAAACCTCGAGGCGTTAGTGAAATCCACACATGAGGATCATAACATCCCACCACACTTCCGTAGATCCCGACTCGGCCGGGTTTGTGCCCACACTCCCATACGTATGAGCCCCGCTTCACCGATGTTTAGGAACCCCATGGGCCCCGGCTACATGATGTAACCAACCGAGTGGGATTCGAACATGGGTGGTCACTCTGATACCAAATGTAATGAACCGTTACACCAAAACCTCGAGGCGTTAGTGAAATCCACACATAAGAATCATAGCATCGATCATCTCATCCAATACTGTGTTCTCCTTCAACCAAATAATTGTGTCTTTTCCATTATCTCTGGAAAACTCCTTGGTTTCATCAACTCTTTGTGAGGCATCAAAGTAGATCCCGCCAAAAGCAAGGCTATTCTCGAGATGCCTCCACATACTAACCTTTGATAGCTTCATAGTTTGCAAGGAAAATTACAATCCATTCAACACTTTATTTCCCAACTTTCTGACCGATGTCACCCTTTTCATCATATCCTTGAAAATGATGTCTCCTTTGATTCAAACAATGAGTGCCACAAAGCCTTTGAAGCATGAAAAAATACCTTCTTTAACCACCTATGCTCATCCCACATAAAGATGAAAAACCTTTTACCTTTACATTTCTACCACTGACCATTCCTTGGGTGCCATGCTCACTCATCACGACAAGAAACACAAGGAGAAAGTGGTTTATTACATAATTCATACTCTTTTAGACTATGAGACTAGGTATACTCATGTTGAAAATCTTTTCCTAGCCTTGGTCTTCGTGGCCACTAAACTTTTCCACTACCTACTTAACCACAAAACCTTCATCATCACCAACACTAACCCTCTGCATTACATGTATGCTAAAACTTACCAACACCAACACACCATGCATTGGCTCATGTTCCTTGTATACCTAGACTTGGAATTCACTCATCAAAAGTTTGTCAAGGAAAAAATCATTAAAGATCAACTTATAGACACTCCTCTTCCTAGAATCAATCCTTAAACTTTAATTTTCTAGACCAGCTTAATTTTAACCCTTTCCTTGTGATGCATCCTAAAATTTGCAAGATAACACCCTAGTTGTGCTGTCACATCACTCAACCTAGACTCATCACTCACCCGAAGCATGCAAAGGTACCAGTGCCCCCTTTAGTGTTGTTGTAATAGGATGATAACATGATGAAGGAAGAAACATAAAGAATCATAACTAACCCATTATTCTATAGTGCATTTCACCCATAGATCCATCAAAGAAAAAACTTGAACAATAATCATGACTGAATCATTAACATACACTTCTCAAATACATAGAATGATACTTAGTTTTAGCTAATATCTTCCATCTAGTATTAAATATAAAATATCGTTATAGTACTATAAATTTATATCAAAGTGTGTATGGATCTGATACACATACATACTAATCACTGTGTTACATTTACTTATTTTCTACTATGCACCTAACATCATATATATAGTGCGGGGACTTTCCCTTCACCACTTAACTATTCTAGAAATAGGTCACATGATATTGATAGCCACACCTGTTTACAATTATAGATACACATGCAAGTGTGTTATCTATAGTACTTGTGAGCTTAACTAAAGTGTCAATTCTATTCTTAGCTTGTCTCCATGCATAGATGCTTTGAACCACTTCTCCAAATATAGACAATGCATGGCGCGCGTGTCTCTACTTCGTTGGTGTGTTCCACACGCCATCTTCTAAAAATAGACTCGTATGCTCAAAATTGGCTAAGTACCAAAATATGAACTTTCCTCCCACGCGTGGGTCCTTCATGTCCTTTCGCACCTTTGACCCTATCCTGCTATCCCGCAAGTGCATCGCTTGTGTGATCTTTACCAAGTATTATTTGATCTACATTACCCCATACCGATCTCATTTTCATCCTGGACAATGGTTATCTCCAAAATTTGAAGGAAAGAATAAGAATAAAAAAATAAGAATGAAGAATGTGGATAAATATAGAATTTATATGAGGTTATTTAAGCAACCTCCTTTGTATTAGTTTGTAGCATCAGCTCTAGATACTCTTCTTTTATTGCAGCCTCCAAATCTTTCCATTTTGTGAGGGCTCATGCCACTTTCTCCGGATGTCCACAGCAATGGATTCCAACTCATCCCACATAATTTCCCCTTTCTCATTTTGTAGAACCAACACAACACTGGACATGGATGTCATCCTCCCTTCCAAAAGGTCCATCTTCTACGCAATCAGCTTCCTAAGCTCTTTTAGCCTACTTTTATGTGGCTCTTGTGTTATCTTTTCTAGGCCTCATGCTTTTTTTTAACCATGGACAACCTTTTTGTGTATCCCAATGTCTCATCTTTCATTACTCTCAAAACCTCATAATTCTCCTCCAAGGTCTTAATGTTGATGAGTGCCTCTGGAGCTGTCCATATATTCAAAGCTTGGTCTGCTTTCTTCAACACTTTTTGTAATGCCTACAACAACCCTTCATAGGATGTGATTTTTCTCATTACCGATGCTTTCTCCCATTCGGCATCCTTCTCTGATCATTTTGGCACTTGCATACGCAGAGTTTCATCTTCAAGCACTAAGTCCATCAACTTCCCCACATAGTGTATTGTTGAATGAAATGTTTGTGGTACCTTTGGTTTCAAGTGTGACCTTGCTTTGATTACATTGTTCCCAATCACTTATGCAATGCTTATGAACACTTTATTCTTCTTCTATGTGAAGTCCCTTTCCTACATTTTGCATGCTATCTTCATGTCCTTTGTCTTCATCTCTTCATGCAAAGGCTTTGATTGTGGAAGATTTATCCATGTTCCTTTTGGCCACCTCCGCTAAAACTTTCACCAATGCATTACATTCGACCTACTTATCTCGACATGAAAGTAGGATTTACTTGTCATGTGTCTAGCCTAAGGTGCCTTCTTCAACTGTCTTGAAATGCATGACTCTTCACACACATCAAAGTCGGGATCATCCATGTGGGTATGAATTGACCAGGATAGTTACGTTCGTGTACGCATGGTCACCATATCTCATCCATCAACTCCTAGCCAAATATATCCTTTTGTGCTATTGTGCTCTAGAAGCGGGCACATATAATATTTCCTATGTCTACTTATACCCCATAGCATGTGGAATGTGCTCTCCACTCACCCTTCTAGACCTCTACTACTTAGGGACTCTAGCCTCCAAATTTGGAGCTTGTGTCTCCATGTCCTGAGTATCTTCTGTAGTTATTTCCTATGGTATTTTCTCTTCTTCATCCTTCTCCTTTGATGCCTCGCCCTTTTCTTCTGTGTGCTCTAGGGGTGTAGGAGATGTAGGCATGCTCTCCTTAGACTATTCCACCTCCTCGCTCAACTTCAGCTTCCTCCTTCTCTGCGCGGTCACTTCCTTTTGTGGAGAGAGTAAGGGTGATCGGTGCATAGAGATTGGGGTAGCACCTTTGGTTCTTGTTCTCTTGAATACCCTTTTAAACTTGTGTTCCCCTTAGACCACATCCAAGTTCTCTTCATCCCCCTCTTGTGGCTGAGGTGTTGTAACGGAGCACTTAGATTCTCTCTCCGACTTATAGGATGTTTCCTACCCCTATGCTCTAAGCCACCACTATCTTTGCACTCTTCCTCCTCCTCCTGAACTTCAATTTTCTCTGAGGGATTAGGTGCTGGGATATTCTCCATTATATTCTTCCCTTTTGGTGGTGCTAGAAGTGTGAAATCACCTTCCACATATTTGTTTTTCTCCATATTTGGCTTCAACTGAGATACACCAATGTTGCCCCCAAATCTTCTACAACTAAACTTATTGGCTTGATATTCAGCACCTCTGAAATTATTCTCTCTTTGTAGGCACTTATTCCAGGATATACATACTTATTCTATAATGTATGGTAGTTGCAGTCTACCTTGTCTACATTGAAGTTTAGTCCATGCATGTCGAAAAACCTATGAAGAGATTCCTTAAAAAACCTTTTAGTGAATGCATAAGGTAAATTACACCAAGGGCTCCAAGCTCCATCCTTAATTGGAAAACGTGTGATGCGGACATGTTGGTACATAGCAAATCAACTTTTTTCCTACCACTACCGGTAGGTCCTTTGGAATGTGCCACTCTTCTTCAAATGTCATGCGAGCCTGTCATACCACTTCTCTACCCTTTGTTTCACCTCATCTGTCATAGTCCCCTTACATAGGTATTTGCTGAATCTTTTAGTTGGGGACTTGTTCTCCATGGGGTATTCCCATATTTTCTCCTTTGGTCCGTCTGGTACTCCAATTTCCATGAAGACCAGTGATAGGAGAACAACCCCAAAGATGATCTTCCCTCTTATGTGCTCTTCCTCTACTATTTTCTCTACAATATATCTTGCAATATTATATATTGTCCCTTCCAAAATCTTTCACACCACATGCAACCACATAGTGTTTACCTGCGACCACCGCTCCTGATCATTCAACTTGGTAACTAAGTGTGTTGTAGCTTGTACAACTAGACAGTTCTTAAATTTATATATGTCCATTCCACGTGGACCCTTCTGTATCCCAACTCTTTTTGGTCTTCAAACTTTTGGCTCTATCTCGTGAGGTCACTTTTTATATCCTCTCATGTGGCCTTCAGACTTTTCACTAATGAAACAAGTGTAGACGAAATTCTAACTCTATGTCCTGCAAAGTAGAAGCAGTCTTTGTGAACCCTACTCAAGAGTCACTGGTACAAGGGCTCATACTTCCCAAAATATGGTAGCTCATACAACTGATATACCCCGATTTTTTTCAAAATATTTTCACCCACATCATCATATACTAGCATGTCATCTACCCTACATTTTTTTGTTCTAACCATGAGTAAGGAGTCGAGATCCTTTTTGTTCTCTAACGTCCTATGATTATATTCACTCAGTTTACTTTTTCTAATGGTTGAATCCCACTCTTGGCCAACAATAAATCCTTCCAGTACTACATCTCGAAAAATGACTTTCAGGTGCCATATCTTCTTCCTCAACTACCACCTTATTATTTTCTTTTGTTGCTACAGTAGATGACTTCTTTGGTGCCATTTTTACCTTGCAAATGTCTCCTCTTCACCCCTCGCAACTCGTGAATCAAACCCTATCTCGATTCAACTATGCCCTAGGTGGAAACCTTGTAACCTAACTCTTTTCTATCTCCTTGATTTTCTCAAACCCTTAACCACCGGGATGAAATATTCTTATAGCACAAATCTGGTTGTCACACTCTCAATTTCACACCCTTTTCACCTTAACTTGATCACTCACCTCTTTGTACTTGGATCTTCTCTCAAATACTCTTAGTTGCAATGGTAAAAATGAGTCTACATCCCTTATATAATTTGTTCAAATTTTGATGCATTTATTGCTCCTCACCTACCAAATATCCCTTCATTCATTGACCAAATCCATTTGTTCCGCTCGGTACATCTTCGCACCTACTATAACCTTATAAAGACGCCTTCCTACCCTATGGTCACAGACTTCATTTCAACGCATGCTCCTATGCCCAAGTACCTCATCACCGCACCTTCTCCCGTAGCTATCATGACCTCCACTTACCTCATGTTATCTTGTTCCTTCATCCATATCAATCATTGGTCACTTTTTGAGAAGTAATCTTATTTAAAGCACACCAGTAGTGCTTATTCCTTTCACCTTTCAAGTCCCTCTCGTCCTTTTCTTGTATAATGACAACCACCCCACACTAAAAGTATGTGCACTCCTCTATGCATAAACATTCTTCATACAGTAATTAGCTTCATGCATGCAAGCATACTTATTACACAAACAACTAAATTGAAAAATCATAGCGATAATGAAGGAAATACATTTAAGGAAATTCAGAATTGAAAACCAAAACTAAAGGGCAATACTACCTTATTACAAACACCAAGAAGACTTATTTATAGTAGGGCTTCAGCCTACTCCCATTAAAGTAACTGGGTATCTGTGTTCCATCAAGTGCTTGTAACTGGTATGCACCTGATTCAAGTATAGAAGTTATAACATATGGCCCCAACCAGTGTACTTTGAGCTTGCTGATGGCGTAAAAACTTTGAGTCATAAAGAATAACCATTTTTGCAATCTCAAACTTCTTATCTCTTATGTTTCTGTCATGCCATGCTTTCTCCCTAGCCTTTTCATGCTTTTGAATCCACCCTACTATGGCTCGGCACTCATCCAATTGAATCATCTTTTCAATCCGTTCTTCTAAATCTTGTTCATCAGCTAGACCTCCAGTGCATGCAATGCACAAATAAGGTAACATAAATTCTATAGGGAGAAAAAATTCTGTGCCAAACACCAATTGAAATGATGTGGCCTTGGTCAATCTCTTGTAAGTTGTTCTTTATGCCCAAATCACAGCTAACACCTTGTCATCCCAATCCTTTCATCCAACATGACATATTTTTTTCAAATTATGGCCCAATATTTTATTGAAATCCTTAGCAGTTCCATTTTCTTGAGGATGGTAAGGCGTAGTTTTGTGGTGTGCAACCATAAACTCATCTAATAGGGTCCTGATTGTCTCATTCAAAAAGTGTGTGCCTCTATCACTTGTCAAGCTTAGAGGACATCCATATCATGTAAGAACATTCTCCCATAGAAACCTAGCTTCCAGCTACCATATGCAGCCTCTTTCGTAGGTGTTTTCACCCACCGTGTAAGATAATTTGTGCAAGTAATGATATAACACGATCTAGTCCTACACACGGCTGGTTAGATAGGTACTACAAAGTCAATGGCCCATTTCTCAAAGGGTTCCACACTAGTAATTGGTCTCAAAGGCATCTCATCTCTTTTCCCTAGTTTTTCTAGGTGCCGACAATGATCACATGCCTTACAACAATATTTATACAGTGTCTCCCACCATAATCCAACAATTAAGATCTTCTAGAAGTCACATCACTGCATAATCTCCTCTTGCAATACCACCATGAGCTTCTTCTATGATATCCTTACGCTCATGCTATAACACACAATGGTGTAATACTTCATTTCTACCTAGCTTGTAATGGTCTCCACCGATTAACATAAATGGTGCTACATGTATAACAAACTCGCTTCCTTTCTAATGATTTCATTCCTTCTCGGTGCCATACCTATATAGAAAGAAAGTAATGTATTTTAGTTCCATGGGCGCACGTTGTAACTCGTATAACCGTGCATCCGACATTGTTTCTTCATTTTTTGTGCCTCCTCTCCTATATTGATTCTAGATAAATGGTATGGTCCAAAGTTGATTTCCCGGCTTTACCACAATCATGAAGTCAAATTATTGAAATAGGAGCACCCATCTTCATATGCACCCTCAGTAAAAGCTGGCTTATTTACCAAGAACTTCAATAACATGTGATATGTATAGAACACAAATGGTGTTGCTAATGTGTCTTGTCGAAACTTGTACAATGCATAGATCATTAACAAAGCTTTGTGCTCTGGAGTTTTATAATTTTGTTCGGTGAGGAGTTAGCTTCCTACTAGCAAAATAGATTGGATGATCAATAATCCCTTCACCAGGTTCAGCTAACACAATGCCAATGGCCATACTAGAAGCATCCACATGTACATGAAATGGTTTATCCCATGATGGAAAGTGCAGAATGGGCGTGGTAGTAAGTTTTTCTTTTAATATCTCAAACGTCTTATTTCTTTGTGATTCTCCCCAATAAAATTTACCTTTCCTTTTTATTAATTCTTCCAAGGGTGCTGCAATTCTGGCATACCCTTTTATAATTTTTCTATAATATCTGTATGACCTAAAAATCTGTGCACCTCACTTTGACTAGTAGGTACTTCTAGGCCTAAAATGACTGCAACCTTGGCTAGATCAACTAGCAAACCTTCCTTGTAGATTATATGTCCTAACAAAGATCCCAAATGGTATAAAAATATGTACTTCTTGGTATTCAAAGAGATACTCAATTATCTGCATTGTTCAAACATTAAGCGTAGATTGTCACAATGGTCTTTCACAAGCCCATATACTCTCCAATCATCTAGGTAAACTTGTAAGAAGTTGTGAATAAAATCTTTGAATTCCTAAACAACTATTCACGAGAATACACCAGGCACATTATTCAATCCAAAAGGCATCACAAGATAGGAAAAAATCCCCATTCAGGTAGTAAATGTTGTCTTTTCTTGATCTTCCTGGATGATTCTAACTCGATGATA
Organism: Taxus wallichiana var. yunnanensis; assembly: GCA_018340775.1. Taxonomy (NCBI): domain Eukaryota; kingdom Viridiplantae; phylum Streptophyta; class Pinopsida; order Cupressales; family Taxaceae; genus Taxus; species Taxus wallichiana. Next base: position 453,603,941 of record CM031240.1, read on the forward strand.
CCCGAAAAATCCATCTCGTGAAAAAAATATTTCATGCCCTACAACTCCTTCTAGTATTTCCTTAGTGAAAGGCGTAGGGAAAGGGTATGTGATTCATACAACATTTATCTCCCTGTAGTCCACACATATCCTAATCAATCCATCCTTCTTGATAGTAATCACCATTTGGCTAACCCATTCTAACTCATCAAAGGGCTTGATAATTCCAGATTTCAACATTTTATCAATTTCTTCCTTTACCTTTTCACACAAATTAGGATTCATCCTGTAAGGTCTCTTTCTAACTAGCTATGCACCTTCCTTAAGTTTTATCTTCATTTCCCCAAGTGATTCATGTACGCATTTAAGTTCATGATATCCTCAAGGGAATAAGTCTTGATAATCCCTAAGTAACTCGATGATCTTTACTACCTCCGAGTCTGACCAGTAGTCTCCAATTATGGCCTCCTTAGGCTCAGCCTCTGAACCTATATTGACTTTCTTTGTCTTCATGGGTTTATAGTAGGCACGCGTATCCTGTCCGCACTTTGTCCAATACCTTGTACACCTCATGTGAATGTTCAATATCTAGGTTCTCAACTTCCTCATCATTCACGATGTAGACCATCTTTCCTTTCTCTTTCTCAAGGAAAGCACACTCAAGTAGTTTGGAGTCTATTTCTTTGTCCTTTTCAAAACATGCACCAAACTCTATCTCATCGAATAATTCCTAAATATGCTCTTCTACTTTTTTAATATCTCCCATAGTTAAGCACTTGATAAATTTTAATGCCTCTGCTACCATAGGTTGAGTCAAGAAATAATCAAATTTCTGGATCATACTTGCAGTCAAATTGTGCTAGTTCCCATTTTCTCTATGTAGTTCCACATGTACATACCAAGCACATGCACATCCTTGGAGTGTGGAATAAAATTTATACACCCAGAGTGAAGGTGGTAGTGCTTCCTGTCTTGTTGTCTAGAGTCTCTCACACTACTGAATGTGATGCTGAATAAGTTGATTACCATGATAAGTACAAATTTGCGTAGGTGCATTTTTTCTTATAAACCTGGTAGATAAAGCTATTCTAATCTCTTCCTAGTTTATAAGATTATTTTTGTGGACTACCCACCAGTGCATTGTTGTCCCACGCAGTGTATAGAATAACATATCTCTCCTTGTAATTAGATATGCCCACCGCAATTCCATATCCTTTAAAAAGGCATATAGAGCTTCTATCCCATTATACCAAGGTATTGGACTTCCTATCCATCAAATTGAACAAAATCTATTCATGTGCGCAACCACACTTTTCACCAAGGGTCCTACTAATTCATATGTACCATGATCCCAATTATCATAAGAAATACTCATCATATCACTAATAGAATGAGAATCTTCCCACTGTAGAATTCCTTCTTTTGATGGCTCGTTGACCTCTGGGTCTTGAATAGCACATACATAAACTCTGGTTAAATCCTCCTCACTTAGAGGCTCAACATAGGGTGTAGACTTTCCATCTGTCAAAGGTATCATAACCCTCTCCTCCTTGTTTTCAAAGATGACATACCCCTTATTGAATTGCAAGTCGGTATTATTTACATAACACCAAGGGCATCCAAGCAATGCTAGAAAATTGTCTACTTATACAAGTGCTAATACCTTAAAATCCCGTGAACGTGGCCCCTTATATAGTTATAAATGCATCCTTCAACACTCCTATGGGAGTGGCCTTTGTTTTATTTGCCATGAAAAACACATTAGATGATGGCTACAATGGAGGCCTCCCCATTTTTACCCATATATCTAATGTCAACACATTTACTTCCGCACTTGTATCAATCAATATGTTGCTCAATAGCCACCCATCCACAAAAGTAGTCGAGGGTAATTTCTTTGTCATAATCAATGCTATTAGGGGAATATTTGCATGTAGAATCTATCATTTGGTCTCAAGAATTACACGTGGAGTGTTCCCTTTCAACCAACTTCCTAACAATGGAATAATGTTCTCCCAGGTGCAACGTCTTGCACACCTCGACAGATCATCGATATCGGTTTGGATTATCTCTAACACCTTCCTTTGCTCCTTAGGTACTATATCTTTCCTCAAGATTCCTTAGCACTTCCATGGTATACTAGTAAACTTCTTTTTGATGAGCAGGATTTGGGTACCTCGCATGTAAAACTTCCTCCTTGATAATCGTAGGCTTCACGGTGTAACACCTCTCGTGCGCGAGTAGCTTCAACGTGTGTAGTGATATTTAGTATCAATGCCTCAAGTCCTTCTCTTATCTTGGGCATCCATTGGTCTTCTAATGCATGTTGGATCTTGACCATCCTAGCACCCTTGTTTTCTTGCTTATGTTGTTTACTAAGATTCTCATATAAGTCCGGGAATTCTTCATAGCTATGGTTCTTCTCACAAAAAAACATGCATTATTTTGAGGATATTTGCACCTATAGTGATTAGGGATCCACACATGTAACATGTTCCATTAGAAACTCTCCTCTTCCTCCACCTCGGCTTCATCCTCCATATCCACCCCGATATTCACGACCTCCCTCAAAATGGCCCTCATTCCTATCATAGCACATTTGATTATGATCCCGATCCCGGTGCTCATTCCTACCCTTAGAATTATCTATTATACTTATTTGTCATACTCCAATGTCTATAGCATCATGGATCTGACCCAATCAACTAAAATCCTCGATCATGGGTTGTGGACCTAAAATATTACAAAAGCAAGATACATTCGTCCTTATCATGCACTCGTAATAAAGGACAAAGTGACTAGCATCATGATTCAAATAGAAAATTTCACAATCTAACAACAAAGAATGAGCGTGCAGATTTGTGAGGGAAACTATCCTTGTGTGACCTTCCACTTCATAATCAGTACACCAAATTCCCGAGCACGTTTCATGGGCTGAATTTGCTTGATGCTTTCTCTAATCAAGCTTAGCCATAGAGGTGATCTATGCCTTTAGGAATGGATCGACTCCGAGTCAATGCTCCCAACTACCTCAATGTGCAAAGATGCTTCCAAAGGCTTCACATGGATCCGTGTATGTTTTATGTGACAAAACCCTCCTAAAAGGTGTAATCAATCCTCCAATGAACAACTATGCATGCTAGCTAGCGTGGATATCATAAGACAATTTAGATAGAAGTGTCTTAAAATGAGCATTATATTCACGTACACTCTTAGTAGTGCCTTTCTTAATATCTTTGAGTGCACTTATACTCTTGTACTCAAACTCAAAGATATGGAACTCTTTTCAAGAAAGCATCCTCAAAGGTCTTTGCATAATCTACTCAAGTTTGATGAGGGTAAAAATTTCTATACCACCTGTGCGCGCATGCCCCCGTAATGTAGTAGTGAATTGACTCACCTTTCACTCTACAATGTAATCCCTTTAGCACAACACAATATTTCACACATATGCACATGTTTAGAAGCATCCTCTATACCTTTATATTCCAAGAGATGAAGAGACATCTACATGTAGATGTTATGTGGTTCTTCACGGACCTTGACCACCCGACCTTAATCCCCCTAGGTTCCCTCTACCTCCTGGAAACACCAGACCCACCAAAACTAGAACCACCTATACCTCCCGATCATCCACTTGTAGCTAGAGTAGGACCTATAGATGTACTCCCCTATGTTCCTCGACAACGCTTAAATATAAAGAACCCCTACGATCATGAAGCGGTTCCACTTCCAGAGGTGAGTCCAGATTCTACACACTTACATTTTGTGTGGATGATGTGCCCAAGAATGCTTCTCCAAATGATATTGAAGACGTTTTTCCTACTATTGATGTACTTGATCCTGACTTACTCCTTTTCTCTTACTTCCCAAGTTAGCTTGTTGATTACTTGTCGTACTTGATACTTGAAAAACCAAGCGCATAGGCTAGGTCACCAAATGGATTAATATGTGTGCCCATGGCCCAAGTAGTCTCACTGGCACACTTCGTGTGAGGACAAAAATGGATCTCTATCATACTTTCCAATATGGGGTAGTTCCCAATTCTCGCTCCACATCTTCTATGTGAGCCATAAACCCTTCACAAGCCATCTCTCTCCTCAATGCCATACTTTTGCAACGGAACACTGTTTCTCTATTTCCCTCTCACGCACCTCATTATACTTAAGCTTCCTTTCCTCTCTCTACTTTTCTACCACTAGGTCTGCCATATAAATACCAAACCTATTCCTTCCCTTGCGCATGGGTGAAGTTTAGTTAGCCATCGATTTACTTTGTTAGGTTCAAAGTTACCATTAAGATCTTGATCGTCGGTGGGACACTGAGAAAATATGTTCCTCTAGGATACCTCAAAACTGAAATTCAAAGTGACCTCTAGGCAAGAGTACATCAAAATTGAATATTCCAAATATATCCATTTAGAAAACCATGAAACCACGTATCCACCATGCGAGTTCGAGATCAAATCAGCATCATAAAGGGCCTAAAATTATTCTTGTGTCCGCACAAGTGCATGATACCTCCACTCTGCTGAGATGCATAAGCCGTAAGCCACTCATCAAGTTTTACTACAAAGATAGTGAAAAACTCTCATATAAGCTGTCATACAGATATGTTATACCCAAGTGCATGCATCAAACTCAAATCCAATGCTAAAATGTCGTGCATATTATTCCTCTAGATCGTGTATACATTTCTTAATACTTTCTAGAGTTAACCGATACATCTTCATCATGAACCATCCTCAAAACAACTGAAAAAGAGGTCCCAGCAATGGAACCAATGATGCATCCTAGAATTTGCAAGATAACACTCTAGTTATGCTAGCACATTACTCATCCTAGATGAGCACTCACTGAAGCTCGCAAAGGTACTAGGCCCCCTTTAGGGTTGCTTTATGTGCACAGGATGATAACATGATGAAGGAAGAAACATAAAACTCATAACTAACCCATTATTCTATAGTGCATGCTACCCACATATCCATCAAAGAACAAACTTAAACAAGTAATCATGGTGAGTAATTAACATTCACTTCTCAAATACATATAATGATACTTAGTTTTAGCCAATATCTTCCATCTAGTATTAAATATAGAAGCTCCTTACAATACTGTCAATTTATATCAAAGTGTGTATGGATCTCGATACACATACATACTTGATCACCGTGTTACATGTACTTCTTTTCTATTATGCACCTACCATTATATATATAGGATGGAGATTTTCCCTTCACCACTTAACTATTCCAGAAATAGGTTGCATGCTATTGATAGCCACATGTCATTTATAATTATAGCTACACATGAAAGTGTGTTATATATAGTCCTCTTGCAGAGTTAACTAAAGTGCCAATTCTATTCTTAGCTTGTCTCCATGCACGACGCTTTTATGATTCTCCAAAAATAAGCAATGCATGACACGTGTGTCTCTACTTCGTTGATGTGTTCTCGCATGTCATCTTCTAAAAATTGACATATATGCTCAAAATCAGCTAAGTCCTAAAATCTGAACTTGCCTCCCACGCGTGGGTCCTTTCGCACCTTTGACCCTATCCTACTATCCTGCAAGCGACTCCTTGTGTGATCTTTTCCAAGTATTTTTGATCAACACCTTGGGTGACATCATTTACCAAAATAAATTATTCTTTAACCATTCCAAATGTAAACATGGGGGAGGTGAGGGGTTTTTCTCATTCCTCTTGATGGTGATCCTATACCATTATCCTTTAAGCTAGACTTTGACTAGCACTAATAACATGGCCGAGTATGAAGCACTTGTGTTAGGTATTTAAACTTCCATTTCCATAGATGTTAAATCCATTAATATATTTGGTGACTCTCAACTGGTTGTGAACCAAGTCAATGGTTTGTACCAGTTTCATAATGAGGAAATTCAAAAGTATAAACATCATGTTGACATACTTTTTACCACGTTTGATCACTTCCTCATTCAAACCACTTTGTAATCCACTAAAAATTCACAGATACTGTGGATTCTCTCGCTTCTCAAATACCTTTCTCACCTTCGAATCCAAAATATTTTTCACATTACAATGTTTATAATCACCCTCTTATATTATATATAGCATAAATTTTGTGAGAAGAATTGAAACCGACCCATGCGAAATTTGGTATAAGCAGTTCATTGACTACCTCTCCCTTTCTTCCTCCACATCTCACTTGCAATGGATGACGAGCCTTCCTAAAAGTGTCTCTCACTACATCATCATGGGGGTATTCTCTAAAAATGAGGTTTTGACGGTATCCTCCTGCGGTGCCTTACCATTTCTCAAGTTCCATACACCGTCAAAGAAATTCATGATGGGATTTTTGGGGGACATTTTAGTGGCCTCGCAGTCGTAAAATGTATCCTTCAACTTGGCTACTCTGCCAACTCTCAACCAAGATTTGTATAATCGCATCAAGCATTTTTTGAAGTGTGACCAGATATGCTAACCTTCACCACACCCCTAGTCATGCCTTACAGGTTGCACGCCGAGACTTTTTCCCTTAGCTCAATGGGGTTTAGATATCATTGGAGAGATTAACCCTCATTCCTTGCAACGTCATCACTGGATCATCACAATGACTAAATATTACACTAAATGGGTAGAATCCATCCCTCTCATTTCTATTAAAGATGGAAAAATAGCCAAATTCATCAAACATCATATCATTTTCCATTTTGGTGTTCCTCATCACCTTTTCACTAATAATGGAAAACAATTCAAGAAAAAAACCATGCGTCAACTATGTGGTAACTTTGGCATTCAATTAAGTTTTTCTTCACCATATTACCCATAGGAAAATGGTCAAGCTAAATCTTCTAGCAATACTACCAACCAAATTATTATGAAAGTGGTTGACGAAACTAGAAAGGATTAGCATACACACATTCCTTTTTCCTTATGGGCTTATCGTATAAGTATTTTAACCTCTAGCGATGCCACACCGTTCTCTTTTGTCTATGGAATAGAGGTCATTTTTCCTATCAAAGTCCAAATTCCATCTCTTCGTATATCACTTAAAGATATGCTCTTTGATGAATATTTTCGCCAAGAATGTTTGGCACAACTTGAGCTATTGGACGAACGTCATTTAAAAACTCTAGACCACCTCCAAATCTACCAAAATCTCATCAAACATGCATATGAAAAATTCATCTAAGAACAAACATTCTAGATCGGCAACCTTCTCCTGAAGGAAAATCAACATGTGACCAAGATGGAGAAAAGTAAACAAGGAAAGTTTTCTCCTAATTGGCTTGGACCCTATATTGTCACCCATACCTATGGATCAAGAGCTTATTATTTATCTTCTCTTGAGGGTAGCCCCAAACCTAATCCCCTTGATACCTTGTATCTTCTATTGTTCTATTATTGAATAAAGTACTACATCACCTTATGTCTCTTATATTCTCATCCCTTGACAAACTTCCACCTACCTTTTTTGAGGACCAATTACTTCAACGGAATTGTGTGATTATCCATCATCATTCACCTTACATTAAATATGAGTACCGCATCTCTACTCATGGCATGATTCTCATGGATACTTTTCATCCTTTTAAGGATGGAATCCCATGGTCATTCATCGCTTTAAACAACTCTTTTATATCTAACCTTTTCATTCTATGGTTCTGCTTTTAATAAAATAAGCCTTACTCCTTTATAGTCTTGTCCATGACTATAAGTTCAAAATAATACAAAAATTTTAAGATACCAAATATTTACTCCTTGAGTAAAAATTCTTACAAATAGATGATTCCCTCAAAAGGAAATATATCTCTCTATTTCTGCTATAAGTAGACTACTCCTTCAAAGGATAGCTATAAAAATCTAGCTACAATGTTATACTTAGTATATCCAAAAAAGATGACTAATCTATATTTGACAAAAATTTATCTTGGAGCTTCCCACATCGATCAGCTTCATGAAGACCTTAAGGACACACTACTATTTATCCCAATATAGAATTCCCACATTGATCATTCTATACATGCAAAAAGAAAAAAAGAAAAGAAAAAATCAAGAAAAATACAAACTTTTGGTCATGGAATTGCCTATTCTAGTTTTGGGTATCTTGCAGAAGGGGCATGTTGTCCCATTGTAGACACTAAAATTAGGTCACACTCCCCTTTCATCCCTCGACATATAAACACCCTTCATCACATTAACCTAGCCATGACCCCCTTCACCTCACTAATATTAATTCAATTAATCTAATTAAATTAATTCATTATCCCCACCATATTTATTATTTAAATATCTTAATTTGAATAATATCCACACATGCAGTTCACTTAGACACCTCACCAAGCCAACTCACCCTAAGACCTATTCTTAGCAAATTAAAATAACTAACTAAGACTTACCCAAACCCTAAAACTCAATGCCTACATTCCCTCTAACCACATTCCCACATGCTCACAAGAAGCTCCCGTCTAATCCATGGGATAATGACATAAGATCCGAGGAAATCAAGAGGATCTCCTAAGTTTGGTAAACCTAGAAAATCCCCCTTGACCAACGCTGGTTTCCCCTAATCGTCACCGCTAACCCAGACGCCATCGCTTACCCATTTTAGCCCAAAACAACCTTATTCTCAAGCTTGGAACTTGGACGTTGGAAGTGAGAAGAAAAAAATTGTTGATGAGCAAGACCGAAATCTCGAGAGATAATGCATCTTCGTGAGAGCCAATTCCATCAAGAACTGACATCCAAGGAAGGAGATTGAGGATCTTCTCCCAGTGCATCCATTCCACCACAAATCACCCCTATCCAACCAAAGAGGAATGTGCATGCAGCCCATGCGAGAATATTTTCACGGGCTTAGTGATCACTTGTAGTATTCAAACCCATTATTAGCACCTCCATCCTTCACACATAGACCTTTAGGAATGAAATCCAAGTAAGTACAACATCATACTTTCCTGGTTATTTCATTCCATCATTATTTTATCATCCATTTCTTATCTTGCTCCCTATTGACCATCTCCAACATTGTGTACCTCTATAGACCCATCAAAACCTCATAAAAACATATTCCAAATCCCGATACCTTTTCCCGATTAACCAAATCCTTTGTGTAACCACAAAGGATACCAAAACCCCTGCTTCGTGACATTTTTAGATCTCACAAGAATCGTGCCAGTTATACCTAACAATCGTTGGTCACCTCTAATCGACACTCCGATCTCTCAGTGTTCGCCCACACAGCCTCAAATAGAGACCTATCCACCAAATTCCACCTCACCTTCATTTACCTGTGACCTACCTGAGACCTTTAACATACCTGCAGAACCCATAACCAACCATTTAACTCGTGGATTCTATTCTAGCTTAGCTTTGTTAGATTAGATTTATTTTCTTATTGTGTTTTAAGTGAGATACCTAAATAAATTTAAAATAACAATAGGATTTACTTTCTTTACACCATTAGTTTGTTTTAAATAGTGGACTGAAAGCCATCTAGGAAGTATCATACTTCTCGGATCTAGCTTATGCTAGGTAGTTCACTACCCATATTGTTTAATTTCTTCTGGTGGTCTTGTTTTCATTACAGGTAGTTCCTCCTAGCCAAAAGGAAGCTCTCACAATCAATTGTGGATTCAGAATTCATACACACGTAACAACCCATCAACTGACATTTGAACAGGTATTCCTCCTACGCCCGTTACCCTACCTGCTTTTGTCAACAATTCAAATAAACAATCTAAGAAAAAAAGGTGAAACACCCACAACAAGGTTACTCTAAAAAAAATACTCCACCCTACCTTCGTTTATTTTCCTCCTATCTACTTAAGGGACATGGCGCTCATGAAAAAGTTTTTTACTATGCAACTTATTTCAACTATATATCTATCGATCATGCAACATACCTAGGGGCTTAAGTTCATAAGCCTATTTGTATGGCCATTCCATTCCTTGCCAACTATGGATCATTTCACTTCTTTTTGGTTCACCTATTCCTACTTGTTTCTTCTTTAGTAGGACGATACCATAAAATTAAATACGTTTGTCCTCATTTCATTTTACCCATACCCATACAAAATCAAATCAAGACAAAAACCAACACCATACCTATACCCATCACACAAACTAACTAGTGACCTTTTCTATTTTTTGGATCAACACTTGACCTTGCCTATTATTCTACCTTTCCTTACCAAGACCATTTTTCTTACCCAACCTACCTATCAAGAATCTTATTCTTCCCTATCCTAAGGGAGAAATATATCGTCCTAAGGTACTTTTTTCAAGGGCTATGTAGGTAGCACTCTGAGGGCATGGGGCCCTCGGAGGTTAGCTCGACCACTCTTTTCCCCCACCATTTTCCCCATAAACAAACCTAGTTAGTTAGTTTCCATAAAAAAAAAAACTTGGAAATTAACACAAAACAAACCATACATCACCCATACATGTCATCATTTAATTTTCATAATACGAATAACTTGGACATTAAATTAAAAAAAATACAACCAAACCATGCAGACATAGCTAGTTTCCATCAAAATAATACCTTGGAAATCAAAACAAAATCATATCATATCACAAAAACCTCAACCAAACCATTCCTAATCATCTAGTTTCCATAACATCAATACATTGGAAATTAAACCAAATAAACCATACATCATAACCATGCCTAAACATCTAGTTTCCATAACATCAATAACTTAGAAATTAGACCACAACCATGCCTAAACATATAGTTTCCATAATAAAAATAACTTGGAAATTAAAACCCAACCATGCCTATCATCTAGTTTCCATACCATCAATAACTTGGAAACACAACCAAACCATTCCTATACATCTAATTTTCATAATATCAATATATTGGAAATTAAAAACAAACCATAACATCAACCATGCCTATAAATACTTTCCATAATAATAATACAATGGAAATGAAACAACACACAAACAAATATCAATGTCATCATCTATATACTAGAAAGTATGTATGTCAATACAATGTATATACAAATATAAATAAAGTCTCTAAAAATCTCATGTACATCTCACCTCTTCGGCACGCAGCCGGTATATATAAGTCAAAAATAAAAAATAAACAAACTCTCCATGATCTCCTCATCCATGGAAGGTCCCAACACCGCTTCCACTCTCTCCTATCCCCTCACCTAGACTCTGTCTCTGTGAACTAGTCACCTCCCGCTAACCCTGCCTATGAGACTGGTGGCTCCCTAAATTGATGGTCTGTGGGTCCGTGGAACCTCCTCTCACTGTTGCTTGCTTGGCTATGTAGGTTACATATCTAAAAAAAGGGATACCAATATCTATAATTTGATCCTCATATTTTGTGACCTCCACCACATGCCTTCTTCATATCCTTCCATAGATATCACATGTGGAGGAGTCATTTATCTAACACCTATCTGTGGACCATGTCCTAGTAATAGTGGCCCCTATCCCTGTACCTGAGGTCATGGACCCTTTTCTGGTGCCTGTACTTGTCCTAATGGACCTTGTCACTATCCATCTTGTACCTGTGCATGTGCATATGCATGTGCCTATGCCTATACTTGTGCTTCGCTAGATACCCATGTAAGGTGGACACCTATGCCGAAGCTACTACTAGTTGATCTGTAATGTCATGACTGGGCCTATAATGTAGTCACCACTCCCTGTAATCTATCCCTCTCAATAGTAACAATATCCAAATCATGTTATCCTAGTCTCGTAGGTACCTTCGTAGATGTGCTATCCACCACTGTCTATATCCATCTATTTATCCTACAACATCTATCCTCATATCTCCATGTACTCCTCCACCCCTACTAGATCTTCCCAATCTAGTGGAGATAATGAATCTCCATGTCATCCCTCGTACTGTGGGAAGGGTAGGGGCACATCCTCTCATATCTCCGAATCGTCATCGACCCAATCGAATGGTATCATCTCATGCTCTCTGGGTATATGTCCTCGTATCCATTACACCAGTTTTATACTTGCTAACTCCTCTTCTGTAGACACTAAAATTAGGTCACACTCCCCTCGGTCCCTCAAAAAATAAGCACCTTTCATCACATTCACTAGCCATGGCCCCCTTCACTCCCCACTAATATTAATTTAATTAATCTAATTAAATTAATTCATTATCCTCACTATATTTATTATTTAAATATATTGATTTAAATAATATCCAGACATACACTTCACTTAGACACCTCATCAAGCTAACTCACCCTAAGACCTATTCTTAGTAAGTTGCCATAACTAACTAAGACTTACCTAAACCCTAAAAATTAATGCCTACATTCCCTCTAACCACATTCCTGCATGCTTACAAGACGCTCCTAGTATAATTCCTAGGTTAACGGCATGAGATCTCGAGGAAATCAAGAGGATATCCCTATTTTAGTAAACCTAGAAATCCCACCTTGACCAGGCACCGGTTACCCCAACCATTGCCGGTTAAGCGTAACCGCCGCTCGGTCACCCTTTTAATCCCAAAACAACCTTATTCTCAAGGTTGGCAGAAGGTTGGAAAAATATTGGACAAGTTGGTGAACATTAGCACATCCTAGAGAGATATTGCATCTTCTGAGAGTGAATTCCAGTGATAAAACACATGCAAGGAAGGAGATCAAGCATCTTTTCCTGCACAACCATCCCAGCAATAATCTGATCTAACCAAGCAAAGAGGAATGTACATGCAGCCCATGTAGAAGATTTCCTTCAGTTGGTGACCACTTGCAGCCTTCAAAACCTCTCATCAGCACCTCCATCCCTCACTCATAAGCATCTAGGACTAGAATCCAAGTAAGTAAACGTTATACTTCTCTGGTTTATTCCATTTCATCATTATATTATCATCTTTTGTTTACCTAGCCACCCATTGACCTCCTTCAACATTCCCCCTCCATATACCCATTAAAACCTCACCAAATCCCTCCCAAATCACCCAATACCTCATCTCGACCAACCAAAGTCCTTTTGTGCAATCATAAAGGAGACCTAAATCTCATTTTGGGGCATTTCCACTTTCCACGAGAGCTGCACCGGTTATACCTAATCATCGTCACCACCCTTAATCGACATCAGTATCTATATTTTCCCATACAACCCAAAATAGTGACCTACCCACCTAATTCCCTCTCACCCTCATTCACCTATGATCTACCTGAGACCTCTGTCAGACCTACAGAGACCCAGAACTAGTTATTTGACCTTCGGATCCTATTCTAACCTAGCTTGTTAGATTAGATCTATTTTCTTATTTTGTTTTAAGTGAGATACCTAAATCATTTCAAATTACAATAGGTTTTACCTTATTTACCACATTAAATTTTTTAAAATAGTGGACTGATAGCCATCTAGGAAGTATCACACTTCCCGGATCTAGCATACGCTAGGCAGTTCACTGCATATATTGTTTAACTTTTTTTGGTGGTCTTGCTTTGCATTATAGGTAGTTCCTCCTAGCCAAAAGGAATCTCTCACAATCAGTGTGGATTCGAAGTCATACGTGTGCAACAACCCATCAACCAACATTTGAATAGGTATTCCTCCTACGCCCATTACCCTATTTGTTTTGTCAATACTTCAAAGAAACGATCTAGAATTAGGTGAAATATTTTGGCACACTCGGTGGGACCCATTCGGGTTCCTTGCATTTCATTCATTCCTAGGAAAAGTTTTGTGTTTGTTTCCTTCTAAAAGCATACACATTAATTTTCTTCCTTGGTAACCCACCTTTTCTCTCTATTTTCTCTAAAGGAAACCTTTCTTTTGGTGTAATTAAAAACAACCATTTCTTCATGTTTTTTATTGTAGTGAAAGAGAATCCCTCTTCCTCTTCCTCTTTTTGTGTCATCCAACTTCACAATTCGATTTGGGCTTAAAAGTAAGTGCATTGAATTCGATTTATCGCATTAGCTCACATTAATTGAGGGTAACCTATATGTTGGAAGTCATGACCAGCTAATGGTTGAAAAACAAATTGTAGAAAGCACATCTCTCTCTTTCGAGTCTTACCAAATTGCACAAATTCAAAACAAAAACATATTCTTAAACAACATATTTCTTGGGAATGCCTCACAATGATCGTGACCGATATGAGGATTGATAGGTACTCCCCAACTTGCTGCTCTATCGAGTAATACTTAAGAGTGAAGCCCGATCCCACCATAACATACCTAAAACCTCACATTTTATATCTCCTTAATCATAGGAATCCATCCTCACCAAAAATCTATTTCACAATTCATGTAAATCCCTTAAATAGCATAATATAAACAAATATAATAGAAAAGGAACTCTTAGGATCACATTTTTCTTCATGTTTCGCTTGGATTGCGTTTTGAGGTTAGAGATCACGTTCTTCATTTTTCTTTTCGTCCTTTGCACGCTCCTCATCACAGAGATGGTGTATTCCACTTCACTTGAGTGTGCATGGACCATATCATCATCATTCTTAGAATTTTGGGTTTGATTCTACACATCAAATTTTAATTCACAAACACTATTCTTTCATCATTGTTTCAATTTCACAAGAACTATTGTGGTTACCTCGATCGTCGTTAGTTATACCCAACCGATGTCGGTTCTAGGTCCTTTTGTTAACCTACCCAAAAGGACATTTTATTCATTTTATTCCACTTTTCACAATCCCTATCACTACCATCATTCCCATTGACATTGTAAAACACCATCAGATTTGGCATACCTGTCAGATTTGACCTTCTACCTGGTTTTTCACTCACTGACCATTTTCTACAAGTGGACCGGCAGCAGATTATCCCGACCAGTGTCATTTTTCCTTAAGTGACATCGGTTATCCTATTTCACTTTATAACCACCATTTGGTACCTAACCCACTTTTTACCATCGATTCATTTGTTCCTACTTTTTTGTGTCATTTACAGAGAAATGCACTTTCCCTACGATTAGTACTTGTTCACATGGTGCTGACTGAAGACAAGCAAGTGCACTTGTGTTTCACGCCAGTTGTCAACCACTCCCACCTAGTCCCTCACCACCTTCCATTTTATCACTAGCCATGGATCCCATCCACTATCACAATCTCTACCGAGAGATGAGGAGTTCACATGACTCCTTGACCAAAACCCCGTCACCTTGCATTTTTACCTTTCCCACTCGTCCACTCGAGATACCTCGTGTCGAGTTGATATACGGAATGCCCGTATCTATCCCCCAAATCTCACTCCCACTCTTACATCGGCCCCATCTAGCTCTGTGCTTCCTACATCTACCTTACCCCTAGTCATTTTGATGCTAGGTCCTATACCTATTATGACCGCCACATCATCACCTCCATAGACTCCTACATCCACCATACCCTCAACAACTATCCAAAATGAAACCTCATCCGCCCCTAATTTCTCGTGCATACCCATAGATACACTATCACCTTTGGTGTTTTTCAGAACATGGTAATTTCCATTCCATAATCATTAGCCCCATTTCCACTAGGGTTACCATGACCTTCCACCTCCATATACATACTATCGGCACCTCCGCTTTCCTATAGTATTCACTCAGTACGTGCCTCCCTGTTTCACCACCTTATTCCCAATCAACCTACATGGAAGAACCATACACTTTGAAGTTCCACCCCCATTATATGCCCAAAACCAACCCTCTCACGCTACAGGGGGCACCCAATCATCGCAACCTACCAATGAACTAATCAAATTGATGTTGGATAAGATGCAGACATTAGAGGCATCGGTTTCTGGCTCCCACAAACCCTCTCACCTATGACAAGATTTACAACGAGCCCATCCACACATCCATTCCTATCCTCCAATATCCTGTGCATTGGGAAATTCCTAAATTCAATCATTTCAATAGCAAATAAGACCCGTAGTAGCATTTGCGGTCATTCAAACATGGGTGTTATCTAATCACTCATGATGATGCCTTCTTGTTGAGAACCTTTCCCATGTCTCTTCTTGGACTGCATTAGATTGGTAAGTGGGTTACCTAGACACTCCATATTCTCATTCAATCAGTAGCCCAAGCCTTCTTGGATCATTTCTCTATCAATATCGTCAAGAAGGTTACCATGATGACCTATACTCCATGCATTAATATGAGGACAAATCTATTGCAAATTTTGTCACTCATTGCGTAGCGTAGCTTGATCAACCAACTCACCTTTCAACTTCCAAAAATAGAACTCATCGAGCTCTTCACATGGGATTATTCTAGACATATCTCACTAACCTTGTAGGTCCAAACCTTCCAAACATTCGATGGAGAATTTACTATGGCATGAAACTTAGAGATTTAGGCCATCCAAGAGAAGAAAATCCAATTACGCAATAAGAATTCGGTATTCAAGTCAAATGATACCTCTTCTTCTTCCAAACCACAAACCAATTATTTAAAATATAAATACACCACTAACGTAGTGCTACTCAAGGCTAGGCCAACTCATTCATCAAATTAGGCTACCCCCTCATCTAATCTCTCACCCATCCAAACTTTTCAATTCAGACAAGAACAACATAAATACACCCCAATTGGGGAACCTTACTCTTCTGTCTTAGAAAAGCTTATCAAATTTGAAGCCATCACTCTTCCACCCATAAAACCACACACTAGTTTTGACCCTACTCGCCCCATGCCCGCATGGTATAAAGAACATGAATTCTGTAACTATCATCAAGTAAAGGGTCATAGTGATGGAAATTGCATCACTTTCAAAAATATTGTCCAAGAAATGCTCAAGAAAGGTGAGTTAACCATGGATAATCCTAATGCACCTACCAACCAAAACCTACACATCTTCAAGAAACCATTTCCCAACCATGCCCCTTCGTCTGATCAAACCGGTGAGACCTCAACTCATGATACCCATACCTGCGAGGTTCACGCTATATTTAATGATGTACTTGTTGCCCCTAATTACCTCACATTCCTTCCATAGAGGAAATCCTCCTTCCACATCAGAACCAACCTCCCATGTTCCTTCACCCATAGAGGAACATCTTTCATCTCCTTCATCACCTATAGAGGATTCTTCCACTAACATCGAGACCATCTCACCCCTGGCTTCTCCACTTAGAGAACTTTTACCCACAATACCTCCTCCACTCATAGAGGAGCACCCATTACCTCCTCCACCCACAGAGGAGCACCTATCCATTCCTCCACTTGCAAAGGAGCTTCCATCACCTTCTACACCTACCATAGACCCAATTGAGATACCCTTGCCTCTTGGTGAGCATTCTCCGTCCGCTACCCAAAATCCTACAAACCTACTTTCGTCTCTCTTACCCACGAAGCTTAAGCTAGCCAATTTCCCATCTCTAAGACACATTTTATGGTAATTTCCATTAGGTCCTCATAAACTCCACCTACAGACGTGTCATTCTCACATTTCCCGATCACTTAGATTATGTGGATAGAGCCTTATTATGGGGACGCCTTTTACTTCCTGTCTCAACGCAGATGTAGAGGTCACTTGCTGATACCTCCACTATCTACACAAAAATATTTCGACCAATCAAACCAAACACAACCACCTCTATCACAACTCCTTCCATGACACTTTTCATAGCTCAAACCACATCCTTACCCATAGCCCAATCTATATCTAAACCCAAACCCACACCTATGACATCATCCTTGACTAAACCTATTACCACTTTAGGGGTCACCCCGACTACCAGCCTTACTCATCCACCTATCAAACTGGATTTAGCTACATCCTCCAAAGACAACACCACACCTACTTTGACACCCAAATAGAAGCACCACACCCATAGAACTCATACCCCAGCTACGCCAATCACACCTGCACCTGTCCCGTCCGTCTTAGGATCTCAACTTCCTCACATGGTCAAGAAACCTCCACCCATCAATAAACCAAATGCACAACAACCCATTCCTCCCTCACAAAACTCTAATCTCCCCAGACATCCAACATGACTTACACTAGCACCTACAGCATCTTTACCACCCATACCTCCCATACCCTCAGTTATTGCTTCACTACCCACTACACTTCAGTCATTGTCTCTCACACCCCAAGCACGACTCGCGTCATCTACCTTCATAGCACCCCCGTTATCCCTATGGGTAACTCATCCTCTTCCCCCATCTGCCTTTCCTTATAGACCTTGTACACCCACATCACCTTTACCCAAGAGGGTGTAATCTAAAACAAAACTCCACTACCCCACAATAAGGTAGTCAAAACAACCACACACCCTCCTCCTCGTTCATCTACTATACCCCTACCTAAAAAAGCACAACCAAAACCCAAAACCATGCCAGAACCCAAACCCATAGCTCAACCCGCTCCTCCTCTTCCAAATACCATTCCTCGACAATCAACAACACCAACACCCAAACCCGTGTTCACTTCCCATTGTGATCCACTAGTAGGGTCCTATGCCAAAATTTTAACCAACCTCCTTCAGACTTCTATCATCACATTACCACCACTCAGACCTTACGACCCCCTCAAACCCAAGCCAAAAGGGTTTGATGATACTAAATTTTTCACCTACCATCATCTGTTAGGGAACGATGTGGAAAACTACAAGGCCTTGAAAACTGTCTGATCCAGTTGTGTCCCCTAGAATGTAACATCCTCATTTTAGAAAATAGAACAAGTCAAATTTTTTTTTTTGATAAATGCTTCCTGGTTCTAAATACATAATTTAGAACTCACAAGTCAAATAACCATTCTTATAACAGATAACCATATGCAGCTGTAATGACTCGGAGTACCTCCGATCTATCCATTCCATGACTCAGTAATCTACCGATCTATTCATGAGTAATAAGAGTTGACATTTTTATTTAACACATCACTCTTGTGGTTCTCTTCCCTATTCTCGGGATTTAGAATGCTCTGTCCAAGGAACCTAATCAATAATCATTACCATTATTCATCGGCATCTCATCCCTTAGACCAGTGTGACTCAGACAACGCAATTAGCAGACTTGCGATACTTTGGCCAAAGATTTGAAACATACTGCTATGTCTCGTATTCCTTAACAACATACTCTGGGAATACGTCCTTCACCCCATTCCTATGTTATGTAGAATGTCTTATACCGACTTTTGTCGGTCCCTATTATCCCAAGTTAATCACTCGGGAACGGATTAGTAAGGTGACAGCGTTATATGGATGCTCCCGAGGACTAGGGATAAGATGACATACCTTGGGTCAATCCTAATTAAACCAAGTGTGTCAATATACCCCAGTCTCCTAGGCATCCATATAACGTGACCACATTCCTAATCGGTCCCCGAGTAACTCGTTTAGATCAAGATGTAAATCTTAGAGATCAATGCAAAGGGTGTCGTCATAAGTCACCTGCATTGTTGTAACTTCGAGAAGATCCTAATCTTCTCGGAGGTACAACCCTACAGTTGACTTGTGCCGTCAACCTTTAAATCAGCCTCGAAAAGATCTACTTATTAATAAGCGTTACGCACATAGAGTTTAAATTAAATTTAAGACATTTCCCTTAAGGTTAGTCTTTCCCGATCCCTGGATTCCTCATCTTAGAATGACCCTTCTCAATAAAACTCTTTACACAGAGAAGTTATTAAGGCCAAGGTCTCATCAAGGAGTTCATAGAATATACATAATTCTAAAACAACGGAATTGGACAATATCTCATAAACTTCACATGAGATTGCCATCTGAACCCCATTAGGTTTATATCAGTTCTCATAACTAAATTTATATCATAATTATTAGTATCAAGATATAAATTATTCAGAATCCAATTAAATGTTGTCCTGTCATAATCAGGACTAGGGATTAATAATTTAATTCAGTTTGTTTAGCGTTCTGCTTAGGTATATTTTAACCCTATCTTCCAAAAAGACAGTTACCTAAATTGCAATTTAGCTTCTGATAGAACATACTAGAACTGCTAAACAATCATAAGAATTCAGTCTCATATTCTTGCAAACTTACATTGACAATCACAAAAGTCTCCAAATTATTCAATGATAACAATGCCCCTCCGGTATATAAACCGAAGAAAGTCAAACTAGCAAAATAAGAGTACAACACATAAGTAGCAAATACTTATTTCCATTCCTTTCAGAACTATACAAATACATTTTATGCATTCAGCATACTTGATACAATATTCAACGGAAGAAGAACATCTTTCCTCAAATAGTACATTTAGAGAATCAAACTGCAATTCATCATAAACCAAGTTAAGAAATCAACATCCTATCGATCTGCATGCTTTTACCACTTACGGTGACCATCTACAAAATTTGTCAACATGGGTCGGTTCGATGAACTGAGCATGATAAGCACTAACTCTTAAAACAATTGTAATCCACCAATCAAGTTTTCATTAAACAACTTTGTTTAAATGAGATCATTTCACCAAACTAGTATACATATTTCGTAGACTATGCTTTGATGTAATACAAAAATGACCACAAACGTGTAACTCTATTATCATTACTAGAATAGTCCTAAATACTTCCCAAATATTTCATCACAATATTAGAAATCAAGAAGAATGAAAGTATCCATATCATCTATCCATCTGAATTCCAAAACAACAAACTTCAGACAGATCATTTCATTCAACAGTAAAAGGAATATCATAATAAATCATGATTCCGTAAATAGGTTCAAAATAGTTCCAACGGTTAGATAAAAATATCAACATATATTTTCATAATAGAAGAGAAAGAAAACAAGTCATTCAAATTTCCCTTCAACAAGCTCATGACTGTACCATTTCCTTAAATGGAAAACATTCACCTTACATGCATACGAAAAGTCGACGAGTCACAAGAAGAATCACTATTTTGTTAACATCAAATATAACAAAACTTCTGTACAGTAGCTATCACGCCAACAGTGATGACTATCTACCAAACAGACTCCACATGACCTTCCACATGAAACAGCCAACAAGAAGATATTCCCCACATCGCCCGTCGAGGTGCAGTCGACGGCTCATAGTTCAGTCAAGCTCAAGGCAGGATAGTCATGCAACAGAATACGTAAACATGACTACAATCCCATACATTAACCTACAGTCCCCTTCTAGTTCATAATAAACACTACAAGGCTTTCGGACCCAAGGTCGAAATCAAAGAGCTTCAATTATTCGCAGTCAACAATAGACTCCCTAGCATTGAGCAATTGATGTTTCCCTAAGACAATGCCGAGGTAATCACACAGAATTCCCGCAACATGCACAGCCTCAAACTGACTGGAATATACAGAAAGTAAACATAACATGTCTATTCTCATCTGGACGCATTCAGAGTTTAAAGTATGGTATTCGCGTCTCACTTCAACAGAGCCGGACACATGATAACTATCCATACTCAAGGAACTTCCACAGTGACAAAAACAACAGTGTACCAAATCAGGTTTAATTTGAGGCAAAAATACAGGTTACCTTCCAAGATTCAACTGAATCCGAACAACAGTAACAAGATAAATAAATTAAATGATTCCATCTGTGCCAATCAATGGTACACATTTAAAAATCAGGCAAAAGTAAATCTAAATACTGATTTCAAAACAAGGAATCCGACTGAACCCTTATCAATTTTTCGCACAAGTTTGCACAGAATGTAAACGTAAAAATACACCCAAAGAGTCTGTACCACAAAATCCTTGCAACACGAAGGTATTCTTACAAAATAACAGAGGTCGTAATACATGTTATTCCTTCAAGTCTCTGGCACATCAATTACCAATATTCAATTATATTTAGCTTCAACAGTGGTCCAAATATATGAATCATTCAATCGACTCCACAGAGTCGTTTCGATTACAACAAACATAAATATATACATATTGCATACTGTCAACGGGTTGAAACCCATAACCACAACGCAAGGAAAAACAACCTCAACAGGGTCGCGATGAGATACAGTAACACAACAAGTTATTTATTAACAAATAACTTTAAATTTCAAACGAAACCCAACAAGAATCTATAACCACAACCAATATTTACCACGACAGAGCTTACAAATAGTTCAATAAAATTGAGCAATCAAACAAAAGTCCATCAGTATTCCTTTCTACGAGTAACCACAACCAGCATTGACGGCAAGTATCAACAACAAGCATCGACTACGAGAATCAATCAACAAGCATCACAGTAGCCTGAACCCAGCAAGGGAATCATGCACGGGTTCTCACAGAGCAGGATAAGTACCCTTCAAGCATACGTTTCACAGGCTTACGCCGGAATGTAAAACGCAATAAAACAGAATAACAGTTCGAAATACAACACACACCCTTCAAGGGTTAAATTTGAAAATCGAACAGCAAGAAGATACAGTAACAAAATCACCCGTAACTGCCATAAAATCATCTAAACCCATAAATCATTTGAACAGAGTTGTTCTAATGAAATCACTTGAAAGACAACAAGATTTTTAAAGGTTAGGGCCTAACATGCCTGGATATTTGCTCAAAATTAAGCAGACCACTGAAAGAGCTCGAACCTTCTCTTTCTTTTCCAAGTTAGAGCCACCAACAAAAATTTTCCATTTCCATGACTTATATATTTTCCTTGCCAGAGGAAAGAGCTAGTTACGCTCATTCTTGCCATGCAACACCAAGAAGACTGGTGCGAATAACCAGTGAACAGACAGAAGGAAAACCGGAGCGCATGCAAAACTAAACAAACCATTAACTTTCCATTTTGCATGCCTTCTCGCGGAATCCGAGCTCGATTACCGAGTTCATTAATGGCATTTACTCCCATTTTCCCACTCAAACTCCACTGCCACCGACCGCCATAGTTGGCGATAGACAAATGAAATTCCAAGACCATTTCCAATTTTGGCGACCTGCCACGTCGGCTCAAGATAGCCGTTTTAACAACTTCTACCAATTACCTGTCCCTCATGCTTATCCACGCATTTAATAACATAGAAACTGCCGCCCATGGTTCGCACCCTTTCCATAGGTCCCCTTAATTCCTTGCTCAAAAGTTAGGTTAGTAACTTAGGTTAGGATTTAGGATAACACCTAGTCTAACCTCTTAGAACATAGTTACTAACTTTGAACATTAGCTCTTAGCCTAGGTCTAGGTTAGATTAACACTAACCCCTAGGTTAAGTTTAGTTTTAGGTTACTAACATTAATAATTCCAGTTAGGTCTAACATTTCATATGCTCAGAAAAAGACCTACAACATGCATTCTCGAACAGGGGTTCACTCTGTCTTGCCATTAGCTACTGAAATTATATGTAATGTAATTATTACCTGTCCGCATTCAAGACCTTCCGGATATACTTCGATATCGGGAACCATTCCATTTCACACGATCAACTCGAGTTAGACTCGGGATTGGCTTTATTCAATGAATTCGAGACCTTACTGCACCTTTGTGAAAGGTTTATAATTTTTAATTCATCACGAATAACTTAAAGCACCACTTGGATCAATACCACCGATCCAAGGCTAGGTCTTATAGATGAATAACTTCATAATTATTCGTTCGAGATCAAATTAAACTCGGATGCAAAATGAAATAAATAAAAGAGTCCAATCATAATCGACTCGAGTCAAAGATCTGTAATCAGTAAAGAAGATACAAGTACATATCAAGCATGACTTCTCAATCGGGAACACATCCTTTTACAAAGAAATCACATATCAACACTTGTATGCTTAGGAGGAAGTAACAACAGTTCGGGGTGTTACATGAAGCCAACTTTTATGATGATGACCTTCTCAACAAGGATCCTGCTTCACCAACACCCATTCCCACACTACCCACTCAACAACCACAACCTCCACCCTCACAGCTCCTAGAGCCACACCCAAGATTTGAAATTAACATGGTTCGCATTAGAGAACTTTCCATGCCACCACCCAAATTTCATTGCACCCAACTCACCTCACATGGTTTTCCCCCATCCTGTCATTATACCACTCACCCTACACCTTCTCTATTTGCCAACTCCCCTCAGATCAACATGATTCACGTCACTACATGTGCTTAGAAGGATAAGGGTAAAGAAAGGGAAATCGACCCACCAACCAATCCTATACCCAACATACCATCTACACCCATACCTAAAATCACTATTCGTATCCCCACATACCCCATTTCTAATGGCGTCACACATCGCACCATGCTCAAAAAATTACACCAGTCTCCCCTCAAAATGTCCTTATATGACCTCATCCAAACCTTAGAATCCCATCGTCAAGATCTCATGGAGGTTCTTCAATCTATTAAGGTTTTACCCAATGACCCTACACTCGTAGCCTCCATTATCACACCCCATCATGTAGCCTCTCTCACCAAATTACCACCTTCATCTTCACCCCACCATATTCACCAAGTGGCCTCCCTTAGCTTCTCGGAGGACGAGATCACACCACACCAAAATGATCACTCGGACCCAGCCCTCTTCATCTTTGTCCATATCGATGACATACGGGTACAACATGTGATGATTGATGAGGGCGCTAGCATTACCATCATATCATCCCATGCATAAACATCAAATCATGTTGTGTTCATTCAATGATGCTATCACCTCTATAATAGGCATTGTCATCCTCCACATTCACGTGGGCCCCCACACTATTCTAGATTTTTTTTATGTTTTGGAAGGGGAATTCCAATATAACCTGTTGCTTAGTAGACCCTGGATTCATGTCATGGGTTTCATTCCTTCCACTTTGCATCATTGTGTAAAGTTTGAACATGAAGGACACACCTATACCATTCCAACTGACCCATTACCTTTTAAAACATGAAACATGCTTTACCGACCCAATGATGTGCTCATACCTATTAAGCCAACTACTTCTCATCTGCATTTCTTCTTCACTATGCTTCCACTTACTAAGACAAACCACTACTTCTACCGCACATACCTCCTCCATTCCTACCACTGTCATAACCTCCATGACTAACCCATCAACTTCCCAATCTGTTAACTCCACCTCCACATCAACCTCCATCACATCATCCATTTCAGCTACCTACATACCAACCACCGATCCTTGGAAGGTGTTTTTCAATGCCTCACTGGGGGAAGTACCACTTGTATAGTTTCAAAATATTACTTACTCCACAAGAGTATGGAATCCTTCACCAACAACCTTGCTATGATCACCACATTAGAGAATGCCTCCTCTATGGTCCTCCTTATCTTCGTACCAGTCTCACCTATGGGGGACTTGATACAACCACTTACACACCCGAACTACTACCATAAACTCACCCCTTTTTCACTGACTTCCAATCACTTACCAATCACCATTTCACCCACACCTTCCTGTACTTAATGTGGGTGGAAGGGTTTTGGTTTTGATTTTACGAGCAAGGATGCCATACTTTGTTATTCCATGTACCACCCGCAAAATAATGATCGTATTGGTATCGACTTTCCCGAACCACCTATCAAACAAACCCACACCGAACTCATTAAGGACACTAGCTCTTCTCCACCTTCTTCACCCACTCTTGCCTTCATCACCACCCTCACCGGCAGTCGATGGATCCCGAATCTATCCCTCCTAACATTTTTTTTCATAAACACCATTTCCTTGGGGCCTCTAACTTATCAACGCGAGGGTGAGGCTCTGGCACTCTTCCCTTCTTGTATCCTAAAATGATCAATGACAATACACCTTCATTTAATGTCATTCAATGTTAGGATGATGAATCTATACTCACCTACCTTGGTGAGGAAGACTCATATATTCATCAGTCGTTACCTTCTGAGACAAAAACCATGTTGAATGAATCGACTATCGAGATCAACATTCATTCTCAGGTTGACCCACACAACCTAAAGATTGGACAATCTTTAGATGTCTTTCTTGAATAGGAAGCCATCACTTCTTTTCTCAAGGATCATAATCACATTTTTGCTTGATCATACACGAGACATTCCTTGTATTGACCCCACCATAGTGGTCCACAATATTGTAACCATTCCCGATTCCAAACCCATTAAACAAAAGCTTTGAGAAAATGCACCTCACATTTCCTTCTTGTCAAAGAGGAACTTTAGTTCCTTCTTTCTGTTTCCTTCATCTTACCCATTGATTATCCTAATTGGATTTCTAACATTTCCCTATCACTAAGGCGACAGGGGGACTCTGTATTTACATAGACTTCTATGACCTCAACCTAGCATGTCCAAAAGATGACTTTCCCTTACTCGGTATTGACTAGATGGTTGACCTTACTACCCAGTCACGAGATGCTATCACTCATGGATGGATTCTCGGGTTATAACCAAATTTTTCTTGCCATATAGGATCAACACAAGACCTCATTCATCACCCCTTGTGGTACCTTCTACTATCGAGTCATGCCTTTTGGCCTTAAAAATGCTTTGGTGCAACATATCAGTGGGCTACAACTTACATCTTCCATGACATCATGCATCACATATTGGAAGATTACGTGGATGATCTCTTGGCCAAATATAAATGCCACTCTGCTCACCTAACCATCCTTGAAACCATATTTGATAGTTTCATTAAATATTACATCTCGCCTTCCGCCTAAGAAGTGCATCTTCGCAGTTCTCTCAGGAAAGATCATGTGATTTATCATTTCCCTCCGTGTTATAGAAGTTGACCCTACTAAAGTCAAGGCCATTATTAAAATGCCTCCACCTACTAACCATTGACAACTCAGTAGCTCGCAAGGTAAGTTGCAGTCCATTTTCCATTTCATTTCACAATTATCTCGATCGATGTCAACCATTTCATCATGTGCTAAACAATGATGTATCCTTTAAATTGGATGATGACTGTCACAAAAATTTTGAGGCCTTAAAACAATACCTTATCTAATCACCCATACTCATTCCACCTAAAGACGATCAACCTTTTTACCTATACATCTCAGCTACCAATCATTCCTTGAAGCCATGCTCACTCATCGCGATGAACAACATAGGGACAAGGGGGTTTATTACATAATATGTAATATTTTGGACTATGAAACCCGATACACCCATCCTAAAAAACTTTCCTTAGCCTTAGTTTTCATTGCCACCAAACTGCGTCATTACCTACTCAACCACAAAACCTATGTTATGACCAACACCGACCCCTTACACTTCATGTACACCAAACCTTATCAAAATCAGCGTGCCGCACGATGGCTTATGATTTTAGCTGATCTCGACCTCGAATTCATTCATCAAAATTCCATCAAGGGCCAAGCTATCACTGACCAATTGGCTGACACACCTATTTCTCGGGGATCAACCCTCTAATTTTGACTTTCCAGATGATTTGATTGCTACCCTCTCCCTAGATGAACATCCTTACCAAATGACACTCTTCTTTGACGGTTCCAAGTGTCAACGTGGGGGTGGGGCTGGTATTATCCTCATTCCTCTTGATGGTGAACCCATGACTTTTTCATTCAAATTAGATTTTGAATGTACCAACAATATTGCCAAATACGAAGTGCTCGTACTAGGTCTCCAAGCCACCTACACCCTAGATATCAAATCAATAAACATCTTTGGTGATTCTTAATTGGTTGTAAACCAAGTCAATGGTATATACCAATGTTGTAATGAGATACTTCAAAAGTATAAACATCATGTAGACATAATTTTGACCACCTTTAACCTTTACACCATTCAAACCATCCCATATTCAACTAATAAGTTTGCAGATACCATGGCTTTCTTAGCTTCCTAAATACCTGCTTCACCCACTCGATTCTACAATAGTTGTCACCATACAACGACTCTAATCACCTTATTTACTTCAAAATGTTTACTCCATCGGAACCGCTACCCCAGACCTAAGTGACCTTTGGTATAAACAATACTCCAACTACCTTTCTCTCTCCATCTTACCTCTTGATCTCACCCATAATGAACAACACGCCTTCCTTAAAAAGGTCTCTCATTACGTCATTCTAGGGGGCTCCTCTATAAGCACGGCTTTGATGGTATTCTCTTACAATGCCTCACAAGTTCTAAAATTCCTTATACCATTAAGAAAGTTCATGATGGAATATGTGGAGGCCACTTCAGTGGCTTTACTGCATTGCTAAGTGTATTATTTACCTAGGATATTATGGATGACCCTTAACCATGATTGTTCCGACTACATCAAATATTGTGTAAAATGCCAAAAAAATCCAATCTTCATCATACACACAAGCATGTCATGCCTTACAGGTCGGTGAGACCTTTAGCCCTTCCTCAATGGGTTTTGGATCTTGTCGGAGAAATCAATCCTCATTCTTCCCAACCTCATCAATGGATCATCACTACTACCAAATACTATACAAAATGGGTGGAAGCCATACCACTCATTTCCATGAAAGTTGAGAAAATATGTGATTTCATTAGCCACCACATCATTTGTCGCTTTGGTGTTCCACATCGCCTCATCACTGATAATGGAAAACAATTCAAAAACAAAACATTGTAAAAACATTGTGACGCCTTCGATTCAGCTTATTTTCTCATCACCTTATTACCCACAAACCAATGACCAAGCCAAATCCACTAACAAAAACTCAAAAAAATCTTATGAAAGTGGTTGACGATATTGGGAAGGATTGGCATATGCACATTCCTTTTTCCCTGTGGGCATACCACACTAGTATTTGCACTTCCACTATGGCCACACCATTTTCTCTGGTCTATGGTACAGAGGTAGTCCTACCTCTCGAAGTCTAGATTCCCTCACTTTGCATTTCTCTCCATGACATGCTTAATGATGATGAATTTTGTCAGGACCATTTATCATAGCTAGAGTTATTAGATGAATGTCATTTTAACACTCTGGATCACCTTCAAATTTACCAAAACATATCAAACGTTCACACGAAAAACATGTCTATGAATGAACCTTCCAAGTCAGTGACCTTGTCTTGAAAGAAAATCAACACGTAACTAAATCAGAAAAAATTAAATGGGGAAAATTTTCTCCTAATTGGCTTGGACCATACATCATGACTCATACCTATGGATCAGGTGCTTATTGTTTATCATCACTCAATGGTAAACCCGAACCTAAGCCCCTTAATGCCTTACATCTTCGACCATTTTATTGTTGACTTGTAGTCATCCCTCACCTTTTGTCTCTTTCTATGCTCGTCCCTTGAGTGCTATTCACTTCATGCACCTCACTAACGATTAAACAAGACTCGTGTGAGTACCCATCACTTTTTATCTTCTCTTGAATATGTGTACCATGACATCGCACATAGCATGATTCTCATGGATACTTTTCATCTACCTTTAGATGAGATCGCATGGTCATTTCAACTTGCCTTTTGAACAAGGGTCTTATTCTCCACCTTGGTCTTGTCCATGACTTAAAATACCTCACATGGGACCCAAATCCTTGAGTTAAACTTCCAATAAAAGATGACTCCCTCAAAAGGACATCTTCCTCTCGATAAATTTCTACTATAAATAGATCGCTCCTCTAAAGGACAACTATGTAAAGCTGAAAAAAATGAGAGCAACCAAGCTTCCCACATTGATCACCTTCACAACAAGACATCAAGGAGTTCAATTTTATTCATCTCATATAGACTTCCCACATCGATCACCTATCTCAACTATAAGTCAAAACACTCAACCTTTTTTTCATGGACTTTCCCATTGGGATCTAGGTTCTCTTGTTCGAAATGCATGCCACCTATACTATATGTAAAATTACCCACTTTTCATCCTTCCAACCATGCCCACTCTCATTTCCTATTACCTTAAGGGACTTCTTCGAACTTAGACATTTGGTGATCATGTGACTACTTTTTACTGTAGAATAGTCCATCTTGCAATGTCTTTAGGGTCTTACATTCCTCACCTCCACCAAGGTATGATCTACTCGGTATGATCCTACCCAACCAGGTGGCTTTATTTCCCCCTCTTATATTTTGAACTGTCTTTGTTTACGTTTTGATTACCTTATACAGGACTTGGTCCTCAATGCTTACTTTTGGGGTAATATTCTTCTTTCACCACAATCGCCCTCACCTACATCATTTTACCTATAATCTACCCACACCTAACAAACCTAAACCCAAACCATGCCTAAAAACCTGCCAACTCATTTTCATACCTCCTCATATTCTTCCCTAGCTTATGGGAGAACTACATCGGCCTGAGGTCCCTTTTTTCCGAGACTATGTAGGCAACACTCTAAGGACATGGGGCTCTTGGAGGTTATCTCGGCCAATCCTTTACCCTACATAATTCATCTTCCATGTTCCTCACATTACATCACACCTCACTTAGTTTCCCGTTTATACCCAACATTGGAAACTAAACCACATATATAACAAGTTGTTTCATATTTTACACATTATTACAACATACATTTATTATGCCTACCATTTCTCTATCATCACTATGCATAGATTATACCATATCTCACATATGACCCATATTATCATTCATTGCATAAAATAATGAATCACCACTTCACCTACTTTCGAATCAACCATGCCTATAACTTGACTCAATCCATGCCTATAACTTGACTCAACCATGCCTATAACCTGAATCAATCCATGCCTATACCCCGACTCAACCATGCCTAAACTAGCTTGATTCAATCCATGCCTATAACATTACTCGATCCATGCCTAAACCAACCTGACTCAATCCATGCCTAAACCAACCTGACTCGATCCATGCCTAAACCAACCTGACTCGATCCATGCCTACACCAACTGACTCCATCATGCCTAACTCACCTAATTTCCATCCATATCAACACAAAAATTCATATCTCATAAACACATCAACAAACCAAAAAATATACCATGTATCTCATCATATAAATAAATCAATGTGTATCTCAAATATACCATTTATCTCATCATATAAATAAATCAATGTGTTTCTCAAATATACATGGCTATCTCATCATGTCCATAATCTCAAAATCATCAACATGCAGTTGATATACAATACAAAATGTCATCGCACACAATGTCGGTCTCATATATACAACAAAATAATGAATCAATACAAAATATCTTCTTGACGCGTAAGGCCAATATGTGATCAAAACTATAAATATATCTCGGCACATAGGATGGTATATAAACAAAATCACTATCATACATCAAAAATTAGGTGATCGCATATCGGGAATCTCGGCGAATGTCCTCCATCTCTAAATCACCTATACACTCACCCCTCGAGTCCCTACTGCACCTCAACCGGAGCTAGTCTCGTATGCACTAGTAGCCTCTTCCCCCGATCGGGCCTTAGAGCTCGCTAACTTCTTGTGCTTTCCACACTTTGTGAGTGCAAGATCTCATCCTCTCACTTTGACGCTTGCTTGCTGCCCAGGTGCTTGGCATAGGATATGAAGTCTATCTCGGTCGACATCAGCTAGTTCTAATAGTATCTCGACTCACTTAGGGCATCCTGTAGCCTGGATATAGGCTTGATCTGTGGTGGTCCCGTAGGTGTGGCCCCTATACCTATCTTGCGGGACCCCCGCCCCACTCCTACTTGTGAACTAGGACCCGGTCCCGCACTGTGGAGGTGCCCCTACCCCTTTGCTTGTATCTAGGCCTCGTAAGACCCCAATCTGTGGTCGGTTGTGGCCAATCGCCGTGTAAAACTTCCACCTAAGCTTGTAAGGCATGTCACCCACCTGATCCTCTCTTTGGCCTTTGCCATCACTAAATAGCTACCCGCAACCTCTCACCAATCAAATTTCTTGTAATGATCTCATGGACCCATTTGCTCACTAACCAATCAATTGTCGATCACACCACCAAGTCACTATTTCGTTCCGTCTAGACACTTTTCTCACTTTTCTCTCTTTTTTTGTTGTTTTCTCACTTCGAACAATAACAAATGAATAACAAAAAACATGGATTTTTTTGTTTTTATAACAAACCTGACCTAACCGACGTTGGTTACCCTTGACCGGCATCAATCGCGTGCCCTACCTAGCCATCATCAGTTTATCTATACCAATGTCGGTTATCCATGACCGACATCGGTCACCCTCACCTACACATTGCCCTCAATTTTAACCTTTACCCTACCCCTACCTCCCTTTTTTCCCCACCCAACCTTCACCCTGATCATTTACCCCACCCCACCTTTACCCTACCCATTTACCTCACCTTTCCTGACCTCATCATTTACTACCTCCCTTTGTCCTCCTTTGGGGACTCATTATTCTACCCCTACCTTGGTCTTACCCATGTTGTGACCTAGATATTTGGACCTAGACCATATCTAGAGACCTTTGACCTCATGTGTTGACTATACATTGTGGCAATGTTACTCACGTGTTGTTGACCTAATGACCTTACCTAGCCTATTTCCATGACCATTTATCTCGACCCTACTTTAGGTCTATCAAAACATACCTAAACATTCCTCCTGCACCAACCTACGTTGTGTTTCCTAACCATATCATATACCTTGGATACCGGAATCACTTCAACCTTGTTTGGATAAACCTATCGACCTTAGATAATGTAGAGTTTGCCCACTCTTCAACTTGTTAGCATGCTACATTTTATTCATGTGCATGTGTTTGAATGTTACTACCTTTGACCCAAACCCATTACCTAGCTTACCTAAGTAGACCTTGCTCCTTTTTTCCCCTGTTATCCACCTTTCTTTTCCTCACATTCACCTTTTTATCAAACCACTCACCGATTCTGCCTTCGGCCTCGTTAGTTCCTGGTTTGAGGGGGATCACCTTCACCCACACATGGGGCAACCACATCTTATTTTTGTTAGCGTCGCTTACCAATACAAGCTACGCAACAAAAAGGGGAAAAATGTAGACACTAAAATTAGGTCACACTCCCTTTGTTCCTCGACAAATAAGCACATTTCATCACATTCACCTAGCCATGGCCCCCTTCACCCCACTAATATTAATTTAATTAATCTAATTAAATTAATTCATTATCGTCACCATATTTATTATTTAAATATCTTAATTTAAATAATATCCACACATACACTTCACTTAAACACCTCATCAAGCTAACTCACCCTAAGACCTATTCTTAGTAAGTTGCCATAACTAACTAAGACTTACCTAAACCCTAAAAATTAATGCCTACATTCCCTCTAACCACATTCCCACATGCTTACAAGAAGCTCCCAATCTAATCCATGGGTTAACGACATGAAATCTGAGGAAATCAAGAGGATCTCCCTAGTTTAGTAATCCTAGGAAATCCCACCTTGACCGATGCCAGCTACCCCTAACCATCGCCGGTTAAGCCGGAACCGCCGTCGGTAACCCCAAAACCTTATTCTCAAGGTTGGAAAAATATTGGACACGTTGGAAAAAATTAGCACATCCCAGAGATATATCACATCTTTTGAGAGTGAATTCTGGTGAGACAACGCATGCAAGGAAGGAGATCAAGCATCTTTTCCTACACAACCATCCCAAAGAATGACCTGATCTAACCAAGTAAAGAGGAATGTACATTCATCCAATATAGAAGATTTTCTTTAGTTGGTGACCACTTCCAGCCTTCAAAACCTCTCATCAACACCTCCATCCCTCACTCACAGGAATCCAAGACCAGAATCCAAGTAAGTAAACATTATACTTCTCTGGTTTATTCCATTTCATCATTATATTATCATCTTTTGTTTACCTAGCCACCCATTGACCTCCTTTAAAATTCCCCTTCATATACCCATTTAAACCTCACCAAATCCCTTCCAAATCACCCAATACCTCATCCCAACCAACCAAAGTCCTTTTGTGTAATCACAAAGGATACCTAATTTCATTCAGGGCATTCCTGCTTTTCACAAGAATCGGCACAGCTTACACTTAACCACCATCGGTCACCCTTAACCAACACCAGTCTCTGTATTTTCCCATACAACCCAAAATAGTGACCTACCCACCTAATTCCCTCTCACCCTCATTCACTTGTGATCTACCTGAGACCTTTGTCAGACCTACAGAGACCCAGAACTAGTTATTTGACCTTTGGATCCTATTCTAACCTATCATGTTAGATTAGATCTATTTTCTTATTGTGTTTTAAGTGAGATACCTAAATTATTTCAATTACAATATGTTTTACCTTATTTACCGCATTAAATTGTTTAAAATAAAGGGATTGACAACCATCTAGGAAGTATCACACTCCTCGGATCTAGCATACACTAGGCGCTTCACCGCATATATTGTTTAACTTTTTTTGGTGGTCTTGCTTTGCATTACAAGTAGTTCCTCCTAGCCAAAAGGAATCTCTCACAATCATCTATGGATTCATAAGTCATATGCACGCAACAACCCATCAACCAATATTTGAACAGTATTCCTCTTATGTCAATTACCCTATTTGTTTCATCAATACTTCAAAGAAACGATCTAGAATTAGGTGAAACAGCTTCTATACCTCCAAATATAGGATTACTAAGGTATGGACTCCAAAACATACTAACTACTGATATGTTATCTAAAAATTCCTATAATATGTCACATCCCGTGATGTCATGTCCACCCTCGTATGTGCCCATATTTGAATCCACCTCTTGTACCCTTCTCTATAAATACGCTTTGTACTAATCCTATCATAGTAGGTCTGAAAAACACATGCATACTATATGCTCGTAATCCCAACAGTAAAGAAGATAGGTGCAACACAAACCAAACCGCCAAATCCTCCTATATGCCCATAGCTCCATGTATAACTATACTAGGTAAGTGACACCCATGTAAAATAGACTCTCTCGATCAATCATGTCTTCCAATACTCCCATCAATGCCTATGGAAACCTCCCACCCTCTAAGTTTGGGAGTGCATAACAACCAATCCCCACCATCATCAGCACTACTAATCTATTATCTTGTGGATGTGTGACATACATCTCTCCGTAGCTAATGCTCACACTATGATAAGACAAATCAACCATGGCCTCTCCAAAAAAACTGTAACCATAAGCTCGTACGAATCATCCGAAGAGATATGATACAATGGCTCCCAACAATAGGTAGCCTCAAGATCATGTAGACATCCTCCAGGGTAATAGTCATCTCCTTGGTAGGTAGGTGGAATTTGTTGGTCGTTGAGTCCCATCTATCGATGAGGGTAACCATCATGCTATGATCTCAAACTATCCACCTATACCACCTAACCCTACCTAGCCCGACATCCCTCATGTGATCCCACTCGTCCTCTATGATGTTAGGTCTCATCATAACTAATAAGGGTGGAAATGTATTTCTCATTGTTAGCTGATGTCGTGCCTACATCATCAACATTCACACATGTTAATAAATTGGCCCTTTTTGACCATTTATTCAACACTAACTAACACAACACCTACCTACCCCTTTCCTAGTGTACCCACCTTTCCTAACTCGTTTGCTTGAAGTACATTTAACCTTGCCTAAATGTCTACAATTTCTCTATTTAATCTATTTTCCCCTTTCACCTATTAATATAACTCACCCCTACCCACCCTTCCCCTACCCTGTCAACCTCCCCAAATAATTTTTTTCTCACTTAGTCACTTTTCATAGTGATCGACATTAGTCACTCTAACTAATACCATTCTCCTTTTCACCCTCTCAACCCGGTCAACCTTCCGACGCTTGGTGATAACTTATTGGCATCGGTTACTAGTTCAGCCCTAGGGCTAAACCCCCATGTCCCCAATTTCAAAAACAAAAATCATAAAATACCTAAACTACCCACCCCAATGCCCCCAAATTGCCTCTAGATGCATTTTCGACCCTAATTAAACTAGTTTCACCCTCCCCATACCCAATTTCACCCAATTTTAACCAAAATTCCAATCAAATTTCAAAAACCAAAATTTTAATTTATTCTACCTTATTCTTCACCAAAACAATAATGGAGCTCAAATCCTACCTCTACTCGATTCCGCCTCCATGGTGGTATCTAGGAATAGGAACACGACCTCCCCTGAAATCTCTCATCTCCCTCACCTTTACCTTATTTGTTTTATACACAAAATTGTGGTGAAATTTTTGGTGGAATCTCTAGAATAGGAACATGACCTCCCCTTGAGCCCCGTCATGCCTCTCGCCATGTCCAAACCCACTTCCAACCTCTACACTCTCACTAACACACTCAATAGGGATGATTTATTATTTTCTTCATGGTTTTTACCCTCCACCTGTCATTTTCACCTACCAAAATGTTCAAATGAACCTTTTCCATGCGGGTTTTTTTATTTTAACCCTTCGATCGAGAGACCGACGACTATTTGGTCATGCCCTAGGTGACCGAAGTTAGTCACCCTTACTATCATCAGTTCCTCTTCAATCGATATTGGTTACCTTGCTTTCACTCTATATGTCATATTCCTCAAATAATTTCTCAGCAATATCATTTTTCTTCCAACCACAACCTTACCACATACATATTAGCTCACCTAGTCACCTAGTCACCTCCCCAATTATACTTAGGGGCATATTTTTTCTTACACCTTGGCCTTACTTATACACCCACACCGACCTCTCCCATTTTATACTTGAATTTTCTTACTCGTTGTACCTTACAATGATACTACTCATGTTGTTTATCCTACCTTGCCTTATGCCGTGATGTTTATCTAGATTAGACAAAACCTTTTGATGTTTCGAAACACACCAGTTCCCATTCCTGCACCTACCCTCATTATGTTTCTAGGAGCACTTCCTATACCTTGGATACCTAGACCATATCAACCTTTTTTGGATAAACTATCAACCTTTGACGATGTAGAGTTTTTGATCTCTTCATCCTAGTGCCTTATCACATTCTAGACATGTGTGTGCATTTGAATGCCCCCACCTATTACCCACACTGATATCACCATTTCCTATACCGCACACTTACCTAATTTTTCATCACCTACCACTTTATCAAACCCATCACTAATTTTGTCTTCTCCTCAATCAGTTAATTGTTTGAGGGGGATCACCTCTACCCATACCGGGAAAATCACCTCCTTATTTTTCCATCTTCACTTATCAATAAAATCTATGCAACAAAAGGGGAAAATGTATACACCCAAAATTTGGTCAGAACCCTATAAACCCCTTTAATTAATTCATTCAACCCATCCCCGATCATGGCCCCTTCCACACATTATAATTAATTTAATCACTTATATTAAATTAATTATTACCTCACATCATTATTAATTTAATTACCTAAATTAAATTAATTTCTACCTCACCTAGCCACCTCACCTCTCCACCTCACCTTGGACCCATTCCCAAATCCTAACCACCTAACCCTAACTTAACAAATTGCCTTAACTAGCCATAACTCATTCTAAACCTAACTAAGACTTATTCTAGACCTTTCATTAATGACTAACCACTTTCTCCTATCAAAATCCCACCACTATAAGCAAGAATCAGTCTTCTTGACCCAAACCATTCTCAATCATGTTAGAAAAGGGAAATAATTAGCTGTTTTTAGAAAAAAAAAAACCATCTTTCCCTAATCAATGTTAGTTTTCCTCACTGCTCGATCATGAAACCACCATCGGTTCCGTTAAGAAGAAAATTACAACTCATTCACCCAGTTTTGAATCTGTTCTTGGGATTTTGAGCATTTTGGCATTTTCATTATCAAGCATCCAATTGACGTCATGACAAACCAAAGATCATTCTAAGAATTCAAAACCTCTAACAAACATAAAAAATATATTCCAGAGAATTGTATCACTCACGGGAAGTCCGATCCTTCTGCTGCACGCAGGGATCAAGACTTGTCTCTCCTTCAACTATAACTATTCTTTCTATAACCAACTTCCAATTTGTAAGTAAATGATTTTTACCTTGTATTTTTTTCAATATTTCAGTTTTTAACCATTTATCTACTTTATTTTACCTTATACCCTTCTCGGATATTTTTCATCTCACCTACACCCAACCACTTACCCATTTGACCTTTGTACCCATCCCAAATGCCTATTTCTTCATCTTTGAGTCTTTAATAAAATCCTACCACCTTACCTAAGCCTCCCCAACTCTCTATGCAATCACAAAGATCTCAAAACCACCTCATTTTAATCTTTATACCAAATTTCCCCTACCGGCATTGGTCACCCAACCGACATCGACTATTACCGTGTACCGATATTGGTCGCTTAACTAATACCTCTGTGGATCGGTGATTCATCTCATATCGCGAGCTCTTAAATTACCCTAAACCTTCCGTAACCTCAAAGAAATCTTACCTAGACCTTCCTAAACACCTCTTCCACACCTACCAACCTTGACAACCCCCTTCCTTCTCTATATTTAGTTTTATATTAAATATTTATCTTAAATCTAGTCTATTGTTAGCATATGAGATACCTAAATCATATCGTTACAATAGGACCTTTCTTTTACTATCATTTATTTACATTAAGTTGTTTTTAAATAGTGGATTGATGACCTTTCTAGGAAGTATCACACTTCTCGATCTAGCATACGCTAGAAGTCCATTATCATATACTATTTAACTCTATTTGGTGGTATTGTTGTGCTTCTATAGGTAGTCCTTCCTAGCCAAAAAGGAGCTCTTCATGATCAGCTTGGTCTTCTCAATGGTGCACAACATGTTAGAACTATAATATTAAGTGCATCATAATGTTTAGTTTATAGTTAAATAATATAGAATAGTTTATATTCTTATTATTTAAATATAAACTTTAGATTAGGTTTGTTAGTTATTAACTAACTATTTATTAAATTGGGGTGTGCCCTGTCACTTAATATGGACATAACCCTTTGGGTTATTTAAATATGACTGTAGGTCATATTCATTAGATCACGTGAATCATTTGGATTACAGGTAAATACATGGAGTAGAAGTGAGGGAGGAGTTACTGGATTGGGTTGTAAAATATTTCTCTGAGAGGATTATTCTTTCGTGGTTTTTACCCATTTATAGTTATTAAAATTCCAAGTGAAAATCAAAGAACACAGGGGACAAAATTCGATAAAATAAGCCATTTATATTTTTTCATTGATCGTGTAAAAACCATTGTCTCCTGGTAATGTTGTTTTTACAATTTAAAATGGAAAACCCTATTTTACTTTTAAAAAGTTATTTGTATGTATAATTTATAAAAATATTTATATAATTTTCATACTTTATAAAAAAATAAAATAATATATATATATAATTGTTATATACATACAACTATATATATATAAATAATAAATATATACATACATATATATGGGTTATATAAACCTTATAAATCATAAACCCTACAAACTATGTTGCACATATATACAAAAGGGAGGGGTGCTATAATAATGTGGCCCCATTTTAATATCACAAAGTGTATAATAAAATCTTATAGTTTTTTTTTGTAAACTATTAAACTATCCTATATTCTATTCCTATATTCAACCCCACAAACTATATACTAGGCAGCCCCATATAAATAATTTTTAATGCAGTGGGTATGGTATAAGGGGGCGGCCCCATTCAATCTAAACCAAACCTACAACACCACATTCACGTGGCATTCTCCATAAGTGGAGGTTGGTGGCAGATTTTGTAGGGGAAAGTCCCACATTTGTGGGAGTATATATAATAAAGATTACATGTAAGATTTTAAATATTAAACTCCCCCATCCTAGTTAATCAAACGTATAGTTTTATTATTTTTTATAAAGTATTAAAATAAAGTCTTCTAACTTATATAGTTTTATTACCTTTTTCCTTAAGTCTTCATATGTACGGTATATAAAGTAGTTTATAGATTTTTATTCTTTTTATAAAGTTTTTACTATAAACTATTTTTAGCTATATAAATTTTGTTTTATATATATACATCATTTTAGTTATATTAAAGTTTTGTAACAATTTTTATATATGAATTTTTTCATAAAGGTTGTTTTTACAAAATAAATAAATTAATGTGCCATATAATTATAATATGGATATGAATTTCATGGTTCTTTTGTATTTTGCTTAATATTGTCTTAAAGCAAATTATAGGTTAAGGATTCAAACCCTTTCACCTTTTTAATGAATTTTTTATTATTATTTATTATCAAGTAATTTTTTTAAAATTTGATAAAATTGTAGAAATTGAAATTGAATTTTTTACTTTCAAAATCGATAAAATTCAAATAAACTATTTTATCGAATTAAAGAGATATTTTTTAATTCCTAATTCATGAGCTTAGTCTCCACAATTTTTTTATATATAAACCATTATTGTTTTTTCGAAAAGTATATATAAACTATTGTTTTGTTTTTTCAAAAATATTAATCATAAAAATTATTTTTGTGAGAAATAATATCATTTTAAAAAAATGGTATGATATGATGAAAAAAATTTCATTGTCATTTTATATGAAAAACTAAAAATAAAACAAAATTCACTCACGTTTCAATTCAAATTTTTGATATAGTTCTAATTTTTTCGTGTATAGATTCTTTTATATATAGGATCTTCTTTTGTGATGTAAAAGTAATCGAATCAATTATGAGGATTAAAATACGATAGGGGGAATTTCTATAAAAATATTCTTTTAATCCTTGTTTATTAATTATTTTATCTATATTTTACGCACAAATGGGGTCTAATCAATTTTTAATTGATAAATCTCAGATGTTGAATGGAAACAACTACAACATTTGGAAGATTTGATTGAAAGCAGAATTCATGGCTCACAAACTGTGGGCAGTTGTAAATGGAATAGAGAGAGCTCCTACCGGAAGACATGTAACTACTGATAATGTCGCATATATTAACAAAAGTACAAGAGGCGATGTCCATTATCTTGCAAAGCATACATGATGATTTTTGCTTCATATCGAAATCTAGAGAGTCCTAGTGAAGCTTGGACATAATTGGAGTCGATGCACGAAGGTACGCGTTTATCAAAAATTATTAAATTGGTTTTAGAGCTTATGACAACTCCCATGAAGGGAGATGAA
Organism: Taxus wallichiana var. yunnanensis; assembly: GCA_018340775.1. Taxonomy (NCBI): domain Eukaryota; kingdom Viridiplantae; phylum Streptophyta; class Pinopsida; order Cupressales; family Taxaceae; genus Taxus; species Taxus wallichiana. The sequence goes on from CM031240.1 coordinate 453,644,793, forward strand.
AAAGTGATTAATTATTTAGCAAAAATAAAAAATATTAAGTCACAATTAGATGGATCTGGAAGTAATTTGATTCATGATAAATTTCTCTATTTTATTATCCAATTAAATATTCATGAAAAATTTAGAAATTTCATTTCAATTTTGAATTCAAAGTATCAATCAACAAGACATTCCAAATTTTCAAACCCTTAGTAATCTCCTTGTTTAAGAAGAGCAGGTTATGACTAATTTTGATTCAAAATAAAATGCCACACATGCACTTCTTGCTCAAAAAGAAAAAGGTAAACCTTCTAGGATTAACAAGAATCAAAAATCAACTTTTAAAACTCCTAATAAAAACAAGAAACCAGAAACTTAAAAGTTAGTTTTGATGGTAAATGTCATAATTGTGGGAAATTTAGACATAAAAAAGAGGATTGTAAATTTAAAAATAAGTCAAATTTCAAAAATCAGAAATGGAATAAATCATATCAAAATCAAGATAATGATGATGATAATAATCATAGTGCTAATATAATAGCTTTATAAATTACTTCTAAATGAAAAGTATACCTTCTATTTGAAATATATTGTTGAAAAAAGAGATGTTTTTTTTTCTCTTCTTTGTTTAACTCAGATGGGTTTGTGAAAAATAAACTAGAAGTAACTACAACTGAAAAACATACACAAAATGACTTATATATGCTTTAAATTTTTGCTTCATTTTTTGATAGTTTATTCAAAAATGGAACTGTTGTTCATTTTGTGGCATAAAAAATGATCATATATGGCATGTCTAAACTTAATTTTTCCTATGAAATGTATTGAAGGGTGCTTACATGTCATTTTTTAAAAAAAACTCCATAAGAAGTGTCCATAGTCAGTGGATTATGTTTTCAGTGAATACTATGATTATTCTTGTATAACTTGATTATCTGATATGTTATCAAGTCTTATCTCATTTGTAAAGGCTTACAATAAGATAATGAAGATATATGTGTTTTTTATAAAACATTTCTTAGTATGTAAACTAAAATATTATTATATGCATATCAAATGACACTTGGGGACGCCCTTGTGTTTGTATTGGAGACGTCCAATACTGATTGCATCTAATATATATTTTATAACGATAGTATGTTGAATTTTTTTCAACACATTCTAACATGGTTAGTTAAGCATATTATTATGTTAGTTGTTTTACAACTTGTATTTAACTTTTATAGTTGGTTAAAAGTGAAATCAATAATGATTTATATTATGCTTATTATGATGTCTATATGGATATTGTAACTCTAACCATGCTGATGTTGTGTTAGATATAAAATATACTAGATATGTGTTCAAGTTTTTTGGTGCAGGAACCATTACTTGGAACAACTAAAAGAAACCAATAGTCTTCATTTCTTTTATTGAGGAAGAGAAGTAAAATGGAAGCAATGAAGAAGCCATGTGACTGAAGCGGCTGTTGGAAGAGATACACATGGAAGTTGAAGGAAGTATTCCTATTCTATGTAGTATATCAAAGTTCATATATGTGTTATTTGAGAGAATGTTCTATGAGGTGATAGAGATCTCCGCCTATCGATCAAGATTAAGATTGCAGTTATGTTTACGAGCCATTATGTGTTGTAAAATTCTCCAAGTGTGTGCAATGTTTGGCCTTTTAGAGTTGCCATTGAGGGGACTATGCATGTAATGTCACCTCCTAATGGTCAACTGGTTGTTGAATCCTTCTCCTCTATACTTCTACTCTGGTTTAAAATCATTGTAAAATATCTTGTATGATCTAAAGTAAACTGATAGAGTTTATGGAAAAATACAGTCTAGTGTGCATCTGTTTGTAAAGGAGGTCCTTGTGTTATAAAAGGCTCCTAGAGATGTGGTATAAGAATATTTCCATGAGAAATAGTGAGATGTAGTCTCACAAATCATGCTTAGCCTAAATCATATGTCTGATTTATGGATTCCAAATCCTTTTGTACCAAAAGGTAAGTTGAGCATGATGAAGGTGTTATAATTCCTTCAAAAGTACATGTGCTAGCCTAAACCTTTAGGGTTTATGGATTTGTAAATCTTGTTGTACAAACAAGTAATGTTGGCATATGGATCCCCACTTAATATTAAGGGGGAGTGTTAGAACTATAATATTAAGTGCATCATAATGTTTAGTTTATAGTTAAATAATATAGAATAGTTTATATTCTTATTATTTAAATATAAAATTTAGATTAGGTTTGTTAGTTATTAATTAACTAACTATTTATTAAATCGGGGTGTTCCTGTCACTTAATATGGACATAACCCTTCGGGTTATTTAAATATGACTGTAGGTCATATTCATTAGATCACGTGAATCATTTGGATTCTAGATAAATACATGGAGTAAAAGTGATGGAGGAGTTACTAGACTGGGTTGTAAAATGTTTCTCTATAGTGGATTATTCTTCTATGGTTTTTTACCCATTTACGGGTTTTCCATGTTATATACGGTGTCAATGTGTAGTTTGTTTTATGTTACTATTTAATTTTATTATGCTGTGTGCATTTATATTTCCATTTATTAATCTAATATTTAATATAGTTGGTAAATATACCTTTTCACCCCTCATCATGACACAACCTTATTCGACTTCATAGGTATTCCTCTTCACATTTGCCTTATTTATTTTATACACAACATTGTGGTGAAATAAAGGCATCCCACATAGTCACATTAAGATTTGTTTTCTTCATTTACTCGACAATAGTTTTATGAATACTCATGGACTTATACATCAAAGGTGATGAGGATTATTTTCTTACTTTTTAAATGGTGGAAGTGATGTTCTTGGCTTAGGATAAATTTATTTTATAGATTTGGAGCTGATAGATGAATCAATTCACTTGTTTCTACTCAATTATGCAGTGGGTTGTTTTTTTTGTTGAGAGGTAAATTATCTTACAATGGAGGGGATGGAGAAATATTTATTAACTTTCTCTCCTTTGACCTTGTACTCGTATACAACATGAATTTATGGACTACTTAAGTTTTTCGTATTTTTATTGACTACAAAAATTCATATGGGATACAAAATATGAGATTAGTTTATGGGGAAGCCTCTCTGCATCATCTTGCCATTTGGACTTTCTATTACTAGCAATAGTTCTTCTTGATTAAAAGAGTTATGCACTATGAGGGTCTATACTTGTGTACCATTTTCACAAGTATTTTTATTATGGGGTTGACTATATGGGAAACACCACTCGATTTATTAAATTACATTATTTTGTAATAGAACAAGAGATTTACTTGTACTAGTATCTTGAAGTTGTTGTGTAGGAGTAACTATCTAAAGGGTTAAATTTGGATTATGGCCTTAGAAAGTACTTGTGTAATTAGTTTTGCCAAATATTTGACTGGGGTATTGAGTTATCTACTACTAATAACCTTTATTTTTTTAAAGGCTACCCTTGATTAAAAATTGAGTAATTTCTAGGTGTTTGAGCTCGTTGTTTCTCAAGGGAGACAATTTTATTAGATAAATTATTTTCCAAGGCTCTCGTGTCATCATTATCATCTTGCTTATAGGAGGAATAATATATGGAGGTAGAAAATGAAGTATTTGGATCTAGTATTGGAGTAAGAGAAGAATGAGTTCTTTGGGATAGTTTTGGAAATAGAGGTGTAGGAAACCTAGGAGTTATTTTGCTTTCTTATATTAGGCAATTTTCAGCTCTAATAATTATTGTATATGCACTAGGTAATGTAGTAGCTCCCATATATTGAATCATCAACATAATATCATATTTAATATCTCTTAAGAAATAAAATAAATAACCTTAGAGAGTTGGTTTCAAAAAGATGGAATCCTATTTGAAGTCCTTCAAATTTTAAGTTGAAATCCAACATAAGTTCACTAGCGCTCTCTTCATAGTTGTCATTGTTCGAGAAAAGAAAAGATATCATTATTTTCTTTAAATTTCTAGAAAATGTCTTCTCCAAGCTCATCCCATGAATGAATAAAAGTAAGCGGTAGAATTCTATACCATTTCAAAAAATTCCTTTGAGAAAAGAATCTAAAATCCACACTAATACATCATCAATAATCACAAAATGGACTAAGCATACATTAACACCATCTTGGACAAGTTCTATGGGGTAGTAATATTTTCACTAGTAAAAAATGGGATACCTTTTAAATTAGAAATTGGGATATCATTATGAGATACCAAGGCTAAAGGAATATCTTTGTTTAAGGTCACATAAGGTAAGTTTATGTGATGAGCCATGAAAAGAAAAGGCCTTAAAATTCTAAGAGGGAAGTAAAAGGATATACTAGAAGGGGTGGAAATAATTCTATTAGAAGTAACAGAGATATTTGAGTTTATCTTCCCCTTCTTCTTCTCCTTTGCAAGAGCTATAAGTTCTCAACCGAATCTCCTCTCGGTGGAATCTTGCCTTTTTTATATCCTTCTCATGAAAATGGGCACTAGAATACTTGAAAACAATATATATAAACTTGAGAGTCACCAGATGCGTTAAAAATTTCCTCGAAAGGCCAAATTTCATGAAGATACACACCAAACTTAGTGAAAGATGATCTAAAGTGAGATATAAGTGACTCAAATGGTCCCATTAGATGTTCCAAAAATGTTGTCACTTGAAATTGCACTATTTGACAAGACCGAGCTCAACACCTTAGTGAAATATTGAAATATATCCAAAGTGTTACAATGGAACTTTTGAGTTCAATCTATAAATAAGGTTGTTCCATTCTACTCCAACTCACTACAGCTTACACTAGCCAACACTAAAACTAGTACTAAGTCTAATATAATATTTCTAAGGGACGGGGTTAGAGAGAGAATGTAGAAATAAATGGAGGTGATTAACCAAAATAAAACATGGTTTGATTCTAACTCCAATGACCCAGATATAATGTTGTATGTGACGATATAAAAGATATCTCATAGAACTATGGGAGACATAAATATAGTAAGACTAAAAACATATAAGAAGACAAAGATATTCACATCAAACACTAACACATTCGGAGGAAAAAAGTCACACTTGCATATGTTATAAAGAGTTATTAATTTATAAGTTTATAGAGTAATGACATGCGAAATTTCATAGACACATTATATATGTCCACATGTAAAATCTTTAGGATCAAAAGGGAAGAACTCTTAGACTTAACAAAAGGACCATTTTTATGTTCCTTGGTACTTATATTTATAGATAAATAGAGGGAGCATTAGATCACATCCATAAATAACTGACTCCAACCATTAAGGAACAATAATTTTCTAATTTTTAAGTCAATTATGGATGCCTGACATGGCTCTAATGGCACACTATTATATCATTTGAGAGGGATGACAATGTTGTTCAAAATTTAACGCTAGTTATTGGGGTGGTTTAGTGTATGATCTGAATTAGGCATGGATTTTCTATATTCCTTGGATTTTAGATTATTTTTTTACCATTCTTTCATCTTCCATGGATTTGATTTTGTGTTTTATGGATCCTAGATGATCAGCGTCGTTCTATGGCTCTACCACCCCTTCATTATGTGGTGCATATTATATTATGGAACAATTCTCTTTTCATGGATTTCATCATGTGTCATGGATTTTAGTCTTATATGGGTTTTTTTCCTCACAAAATCCTTTTTCACTCCACTAATTTGTTTAAACCTTTGTTTATATAATTTATTTTCTCCCACAAAAACTATCTTATTCTTCATTCCACAACTTTGTAAATTCCTCCGCACTTTACTTCCTTCTCTATGCCTTGCGGTATTACATGTAATTCCTACGTTTTCCCGATGTATACCTCCGTGGATTTTACCTTTAACAATATATTTTATTTTCATTCAAAGGTGGAACACCATGATACTCCTCATTTTCGTGTTTTTTTCTCGAAATTGTACAGTCTATAACTTGAATGGAGTTACAAATAACATGGGTGTTACTTTGGACAAAAATAATATTGGGGTAAATTATGTTAATTCACAGAAATTAAGTCAATTTAGGAGAAATTAGGTCAAATTAGGGTGAAAGTAGGTCAAATTAGGGACAATATGTCAAATTAGAGGAAATTAGGGTAAATTTTGTCAAATGAGGGGAAAGGGTGTTATATTAGGGTGTTGGATTGGGGTGTCGAATTAGGGTGTCAAATTAAGGTTTTATAATAGGGTGTCAAATTTTTTTATATGTTTAGGGTGTCACATGTGTGTTAAGGGTAAGGGTACCCCACTTCATCAAATTATGTCAAATTATGAGAATTTTTGTAAATTATGTCCAATTAGGAGAAATTAGATAAAATGAGGGGGAAAGAAGGTCATATTAGGGGAGATTATGATATATTAGATCAATTCATACCAAATTAATAGGGTGTCATGCTCAGGTTGTCACATTAGGTCAAACTAGGAAACACTAGAGTAATATATATCAAATTAGAATAAATTAGGTCAAGATAGGTTAAAATTACGAGAAATTAAGGCAAATTAGGTCAAATTAGGGGAAATTAGGGTAAATTAGGTCAAATTAGGGTAAATTAGGTCAAATTAGGGAAAATATTATTACATTTAGGTGTTTCATTAGCATGTCACATTAGGTTGTCAAATTAAGGTGTCATGCTTAGGGTGTCACATAATGTTATCATGAAAATTATGTCAAATTAAGGGAAATTTTGGTAAATTATGTCTAATTAGTTTAAATTAGGAGAATATAGGTCAAATTAAGGGAAATTAGGGTAAATCATGTCAATTTGGTGTAAATTAGGTCAAATTAGGGAAGCTAGGTCAAATTAGTAGAAATTGTGTCAAATTAGGGAAATAAGGGTAAATTAATAGGGTATAATGTTACAATGTCATGATAGGTTGCCACATTACGGTGTCTAATTAGTGTTTAGGATGGTATCATGTTTGTGTTTAGGGAACATTAGGTCATGTTAGGGAACATGTAGTATGTCAAATGATGGGAAACTAGGTCATATTAGGTGAATTTATTTTGAATTAAAGACAAATTAGTTAAAATAGCTCAAATTAGCGGAAATTAAGCTACGCTTGGTCATATTAGTTTCCATTAATTAGGTGTTGCATTAGGGTGTCGTGGTAGGGTATCCCATTATGATGTCTTGTTTTAGGGTTTCATATGTGTGTTGTAGATATTACACTATATTAATTATGTCAAATTAGGTCAAATAAAAGAAATTAAGTCAATTATATATCATGATTAGGGTGTCACATTACAATATCACATTAGGGTTTCCTATTTATAGCATATTGTATTAGGTTTTCATGCTAGGGTATCACATTAAGGTGTCACTTTATGGTGTCCTGTTAGTGTGTAACTGATCTAGAGGGTTTCTCGGTGTGTAGATATTCCATAAAGTTCCTTAAATTTGGACCAATTTTAAGAGTGTCTCGAGACCTTTATGAAGGTATGCAGAACTTTAGACACGAAGTCCATATGTAGATTTTATCATCAGTCAAATATTGGGGTCTTAAACAGGACAAATAGTAAAACCTAGTCAACATTTCAATTCAGATGTGACACGTGTAAAAAATAGTAAAAGGTGAAAAAGGTAAAAAAAAATCAGCACCTCTGGTATTTGATGAACGAAAACCGTGGGGCCCCACTTTTTATTTAATGGCAGGGTCCCTAAGCTGGGTTCGATACACTCTTTTGCATGAGGGATGAATTTTTCGCCTTTGCATTCACATTGCTATTATCAGGTTTTTGATATTATATGCTACTTATCTCTCTAAATTTCCCAATTTGGGATTATTGGTTCTAGAGAGTTTATAATTTGCATTACAGGTTATTTATCTTTCATTTTTACAAAGCTTGAGTGAGCTGATTTCTAGCTCGATGGGGTGATTAACTCCCATCACGTTTATCACTACATTACCACATTGTTCGGGTTTAATTCCATATAGTTTAGGATTGACCGTTTAAGCCTTCTATGGATAGGTCTCCTTATCTATTATCAAGTAGTCAAACTATTATCTCGGTGCTTTATTCAAACCAGCACAAGAAGTTTAATTTACACGGTGCTTCCATATTACTCGGCCATTTGAACAAACCATATAACTCGGTGAGTTGGATTCCTCATAGCTCGAATTATCACAAGAATTTCCAATAATCAAACACAACTCATCGATTAACATCTCGATAGTAAGCTTGTGGATCCTGGAAAAAGGGGCTAAGTGTGGCATAAGACACTTATTGATAGGATTCTATGCCTATTTTTAAATATCTCGACCATCCTCCCCACCGCTAATGTGGGATTTTATCCCTATCCATTCACAAAGTGGTGAAAAAAATGGATGTAATGAGCCTTCAACCTATGAGCTCCCTGCTGGAAACCTCATCCGCTAACCAACTTGTCCAATGGGCTAGATAGAGATTTTTTTATTGATAATGTGGGTTGAAGGGACCCATTCCCTATATAAAGAAGGGTCTAAAACCCCTAAAAATTACTAAACTCAGCAGGGCCTATACCCCCTGATTATTGAAAAGCACTCCTACGAAATTAGAGCTTAAACCAACAACCAAAAATAGGCTATTTCCCTCCTACGAAAGAAATAGTCTTCAATGTTACCCATGCGACCTTTCTTATATTTCATGTTCTTTACCTCTTGCCACTTACCATTCACTACTAAAATTATGATCGGAAGATCACTTAGATTCGTTGATGTTATTTGATTATCTGACATGGATTCTTGATCTGAATCTATTTTTATGGGAGAAAGCCCCCTTTTCATTCCGCTAACCACCATAATCCCCTGAGAATCCTAGACTAGTATCCATATTTTCTTTTTCCATGCTTGCCTCAGACTTATTCTCGTACTAAAATTGTAGGGATCCTCCTTGAAAGTCACAACATCCACTAAATCCAGATCCAAAGAACCCCAACCTTTGGTCGAGGTTGAGCCACTCTTCTTAACCGATTGCTTTTTCAAAGGACATGATGCTTGCAAATGACCAGAGTTTCTGCAGATTCTACAACGGAATGTCGTATTTTCATAATCCAAATATTGTGAATGTTGAAAATTTCTGAATTTTAAATTAATTCAATCTGGCAGCCCTTTACTCAAATCAACTTCCACACACATGCGAGTGAAGGAACACAGGCCCGCATGAGATCTATCCAAGTATTCTTTAATAAACCTTCCCAATACATTTCCAATATCTTCCAATGCATACCAAAGGTGTAGAGGAAGGTTGGGTAGTCTCACCCAAACCAAGTGTTTTGGAGATCGAAAGATTTTTGGATCAAATTCAGGGAACCAAGGAGTAAAAAATAACCAGCGTTGCCCCAGAACCACGATCCTTCTGACATGAACCTCTGATAATCCTCCACTTCCTTAAAATGAACCACAAAAAAACCTTTGGAACAAAGGAAGATTTCACACTTCTTTGTCCAATTTTGAAAAATCCATTGGTATAAATTTGTAGAGGAAGGCCATAGGCCATTAAAGCAGCCTATTATGGCATCCTGAGATAGGTTTTGATAATATTCTTCCACCTCCATGTGATCGACTACCAGTGATGGGATTTCTTCAACTAAATCCACCAAATATGCCTGATTTATTTCCATATTACCTTTATTTTTACCAAGGGAAGATTTGAAAGATACCCCCGGCTTGAAGCTCCCACGATCCGTGCATCTCTTCCAAATTTGGCTACTTCACCATCTCCTCTAAAAACACACCCAACCTCCGTATTAAAACTCTCCTTTCCATTTTTAGGGTTAGCGCATGATGATTTTCCCATGCCCATCAACTGAAAGACCATTCAAGGGAGCTCAATACCATCTTCTATTGCTTCCCATGTATCTTGTTATCTCCCTATCCTTCTCTCCTCTCTAATTTCATTCACAAATCTTGTATTCTTTGTGATTTTCCTAGAGTTCGCCATTGTCTTCACCGCTTTCTACTTTTTCTTCCTCTTCTTGTCTAAAACTTGAAATTAAATCATAATAAAAACCCACTTTGATATTCACAAAGGTTTTTATTTAATTAGGGATCAATGGAGTTAACAATGAGCTTGGCTTTATTTAAAGAGATCTATCATCAAACCGTGAAAAGGCAAATAACAGGGAAGTTGCAAAGATCCTCATTTTTGGGGCACCTAGGGTCACTTTCAAGACTTGGTGTAAAAAAGTGTTTTTCAGAATTCGAGAGATTTCCAGAAATGTAATTTGTTTTACATGAAGTGGTATATATTTTCCATCGTATGATTTTAAATGTCGTATTTTCATGGGAAACACATTGTGGAAGCACTGTAGGAGCCATGGATCGATCTTGGAGTAGTTTCTGGTAATTTTCAGAGTTCCTTGGGTCATAGATCAACTCATTTGTAGGTATAAATATCTATTAGTCATTATTGAAGGGTTTATTATACTTCATTGGACGTTTAATAGATTCATTCTCATTTCGAGAATCGGAGACATAGCCTTCAGGTGTACTCCATTATTAATATGGTTTGTGGTGTTTAGTTGCAGTTTTTGGAAGATTTTGATGAGATAAAAATCTATAATTTAGTTTATTTGATTAATTTATAAAGCAATCACATAATTGGTTAATTGGATTGAAGGAAAACTTGCAGTATCCATAACCCACATCAGTATCTGAATGCACATATCAAATTTTGGAATCAAGAATTTAGTTTGAGTGCATGATTAATTCCTCTTGTGAATATTTTAATGGATTTGTACTAGATTCAGATATTTCACTTAAGTTGGAATTTGAAGATTAATTGATTATTTTGAAAGAGTTTAAAAATTTGGGCTTTCAAGTACACCCAAAATTGGATAAAAGTACTCTTGATCAATTTTAAATCTATCAAGTTAAGAATATGAAAAATTTCTAAGTACAAGTTAGAAACAAGTACCATTTTAAGAACAAGTTTTGTATATGAGCTAGTTTAGCTCTTTATTTGCTTCAGTTGATTTTATTTCAGTTGTTTTGCATTTTTGGGCTTGATCTTTCAGTTGTAGTGTGTAGAGTTTGGAAGAACAGTGTGTATGAAACCATTGGAAAGTTATCTAACAAGGACAAGTTTGAGGAACTTGAATCATGTAATCAATAGATACAGGAAGAAAATTCCTTCCTGAGATGTCAATTATTGACTCTTGAGGAGAAAATTGACAGCTTCAAAAAGAGCCGGAATCTAAAGAAGAGCTCTTGATGGTGTTGTAACTTAGTGTACCTAAGAAAGAGGTATGGGTTACTGTTGATGCATCCACTAATAAATATGAACGCATTATAAGTATTTCAACACATAATTCCTCTCCCTAGTCAAAGTTAGATTATGATAAAGTGTTGGATGATTTTGAAAAGCACCCCGCAGGTATAGGATTTAAACTGTTAAAATAAGATGGATTTTAATGGAATTAACCTTGGTAAAGATATAAAAGGAATAACTAACCCCATACGGTTGAAGAAATACCTTGTCATGCAGGAATAGGATATGCTAGTATAGGGAAAAGGAAATTGGAGAGAGTTCCAAAATCACTGAAGAAGACAAGCTTCTAACAATAAAGAGGCTTTCTCGCTAGCTTTAGGTGATTCATCCTCGGAAGAAGGATCAATTAATAATTCACCTCGAGAGGCGTATAAATCCCTCCACCTTCAGTTTACCATGTTCGAAAAGGAAAAGGTAAATAAAAAGATCCATTATCTACATTAGAAAATTTTGGCTATAATATGCAAGAAATTTTGCATAGTTACCCATGCACATTTTTTGGTTTATCTAATCATTTTGTGGCCAAGTGTAGGAAACATAAATCTATGTTGGAAAATATTGAGAGGGATTACTCTCCTAAACTTAGCTTGGCTAAGAGCAGTCAGGGTAAGTTTCCTAGAAATGTAGATCCTAAAAAAGTGGATCAAATATTTTGTGATCACTATGTAAAAAGAAAGGTCATTTAATTGACAAATGTTGGTAGCTACATCCAAAATAGAAATTTAAGTTCATTAAAAGGATAACAATATTAAACCAACCATTTTGACCCCTTCAGTGAATCAGGTGAAAAATGAAGTGAATCAACCACCTAAATAGGAAAATGTGTTGAAAAAGGTGGGTAAGAAATTCATCAGTTTCATGTTTGCATAGTGATTTGTTGATTAAATGCAAACTAACAAAGCAAATTTTGGAAATCCTATTGATTTGTAAAAAGGATAATTCCATATTTATTTTTCTTTGGTGTTGGTGAAGTATCCTGAAGAGGGAGATCCAGGTGACATGTTTAACATACTTGGGTGTATTTCTCTTTTTGATGGTTTTGAAAACTTCATTTTTATAGCAGCATGTATAGTTATTTCATGGGGCATGATCAATGATCAGATGTCTATTTTTGGAAAGTTGTACAATATGTTGTTTATAGAACTGTGTAGATGTATTGCATAGGCATTGTTTGTGTGTGCACAACTTATACAAACTCTTTGTTTTCTATGCATGATATTTACACATGTGTAAGTATTTTTATTAGGCTTAATATTTGTAACTATCAGATATAGTTACAAATAGTATCTAAAAATTTTATATTAGCAATGTGAATGCAAGATACGATTGCATTATTGAAAGTGGTTTAGGATCGGGATGTACATATGAGTATGATAGATTTAGATGTCATATCAATTACAGAATTGCCATGGGTGAAATTTATATTAATGGTTATTTTTAGATTATTAAAATTTTGGAAAAATTACTATGCTATAAACTGGGTTCTGTGTTTGTGATATGCAGAGAAAGTTTGAATAGTTAAGCAGATTGAATTTCCATTTTGAGATCAAAATTGTCTTACTAGGGAGGAGTGATCTAGAGGATTTATCAGTGTGCATATCTTCCATAAACTTCCTTAAACCTAGACAACACTTTGAAGAGTGCTACGAGACATTTCGATGGTATGCAAAACTTTAGAAACAAAGTCTGTATGAAGATTTTATTGCCGGTCAAATATTGGAGTCTTAAATAGATCAACTAGTCAAACCTGGTGAACACTCCATTCCAGATGTGACATGTGGCAAAAATGGTAAAATGTGAACAAGGTAAAAGTTTGTGTTTTAGCACCTCCGGTCTTCAAAGAATGAAAATTTTTGTGGGCCCCACTCTTTGCTGGCTAGGGGCCCTCAGCTAGGTTCACCACACTCTTTTGTAGGAGGGGTAATTTTTTCACCTTTGTATTCACATTTCTATTATCAACTATTCGATATTATATGCCACTTATCTCTCTAACGTTACCAATTTGGGATTATTGGTTTTAGGGAGTTTATATTTTTTTAGTCATTTTTATACCCTTAGAACAAATATAATCCCATGTGCACCGACCTATCACCTAGTGGCGCTAGGCGGTAACCCGAGGCACATGTGGGCACCGAGCCCTTATTTATGTGAGTCTTATGAGAATAAATTGATCAATGATCGAAAATTATATGAAAAAAGGTAAATAACCATGCATTCATTCTGAGAGCTTAAGATGAGGTATTATATTAAGATACCCATTGAGATAATTAGAGAAACATGATATGAATAATAGATTTGATCCATACTAGAAAGGAAATATACAAGGATTTATACCCATGAAAAATTTATACTTAGAAGAGAATCTTATATTCATATTAGTCAAAATCCAGTAACGATATTACATTCACCAAGGCCATAACAGGACAATTTATTAACGCAGATCAAACTTATGCATCAAAATTCCTAACCACGCCTCCCATATTACATAAATATTTTCACATACCCATCCCATTAGACAAGATATTACCCCTATAGTCCTCTAAATGAGAACCTCAACTCTCTGGAACCTTCTTATCATTCCTGTAGAGCTTCACCTTTCATTCTCCCTATATTGGTTGTCTCTTCTCCTACCCGAGAATCTCTATATATAGTTGTATTGCCCATTGCTATGAATTTATAAACTAATAGATTGGTCAGCAAGTGTTAAGGTAGTCCTCTAATGGAACATGATTATTCCCATCTGATCTCTCTATTCTCTCGCAATGATGTCTTTCTCGGATCCTTCCATTGCATGGAATATTCCTTTCATGACCACCAAGTTGTCAGGCTAGCACCTTATCCACTCCGCATGTGTAGTTGGGTCATGCTTATCTTGTGTTCTTCCTAGAATGCTGAATATGGCTAAGTCCTCGACCCTTTTCTTTTCCCGACACGCGTACCATGGGTTTTACTAAACCCTTCTAAAACCCCATGTATTGCGCGTCTTTACCCTGCATGCCCTTCTTCATATTGATCCCACGTTCCCATGCACCCTTTGGCACTTAGCCAATATTCTGAAGCCCAACATCACCCCACACTAATATTTTTCTCTATCCTCAAGAACACCTTCCTTCAACGAATAAATAATGACAGATTGGAATAAATAATGAATAATGAGGAAAGAATGAATTAAAGAATGGCGGGGAAGAAGAAGAATTTTTTTATTACTGAAGGAGGAGTGGGAAATCCTTTCCAATATCTTCCTCGAGCTTCTCCCAGAATCTACCTCACTCTACGCTTGCTAAAATAGGTCACCTACTAGGGTGCTTACCTCCTAAAAACTTATATCCTCCCCCTTAGCACTCATCATATCAACAATACCTTCTAGTTTTTTTCCAAGGTCATCAAATGCATCCATTCTATGGGTGATATGGGAAATAAATCCTTTAGGCAGTTTTTATTGAGCTCCACAAGGTCTTGATAGATTCTGATTTCTTCTCCACTTCGTCCAAGATCTTATCCCTCTCTAATTTGTTTCCCTTATTCTTATCTTTAAATTCCTTGAGCTCTACTTCATGTATAGCAACTAAAATTCTTGTTACCCTATCCCTATCAACACAATTATCATAAGCGGCCTTAGCAACTTGCGATGGACTTTACATTAATGAGGAGTTTGGTATACTGAGAAATGATTTCTACCACCTTCAAATTATCCTCCCTTTCTTGGCATGCCATCACCTATTCTACAGATTCTAAGGTGAGTGGCCACCTCTCCATTGTGAGGATGCAAGTTAAATCCTCTAGGAACTGCAAGGTGGATTCATATTTTTTCTTGGGCGGTGCTAGGTCGGGATGATTTAAGACAATAACATCCTTAATCATATCAATTTTCTTATACAATTTGTGCACCCTTGCCTTCTCATATTTAAATTCATGCCTTATCTATGTACTGATTAGTTCATCTTGTTTTAGATCCTGGATTTTCTTGAGAAGATCCTCCTACTCCAATTCCACCTCTAGGAATTTTACCCTATCCTTCCTTCCAAAAATCTAGCCTTGATCTCAACAAAACATTGTTGAGACAATTACAGACTTTCTCATATGACAACTATTGAGAATTTACCAAGGGGTTTATCCCTTTTGTCTCCGACATTTTCATTAACACCCCTTTGCTTACTTCAAACTCGGGTTCATCGATATGGGATTAAAATTCCCAAGATAATATTTTCCTAGTTCGTGGGTATACGCTTCTACATCAAGGGAGAGCATGGATAGGGGTTGTTCTATTGGCATGGTACTCTGGAAGTTCACACATAGCCTCCATCCTAATTTTAACCTTCTTTGTCTTCAATGGCTCATGGTAGGTGTGTGCTTTCTCCTCAAAGCACTGCCTATGACCTCATGCGTAACCTCTGAATGATCAACATCCAATGTCTCATCTCTTCCCCATCTATGACATAGAACAATTTTCCTTTTATTTTTCCATACATGTGTGCTAAAAATGTAGTTCCTCCGATTCTTCCTCATTGACACACATCTCCACATAAGGTTTTTCTAGTAATTCCAAGAACCTATCCTCAAAGAATGGAATTATCTCCCACCGTAAGGCACTTGATTGTTTGCAATTCCTTATCCAATGATGGTTTGGTGCTTCTATACTCAAATGATTGAATGAGGTCAATTACCAACTCTTAACAAGTACCTATTTGATGAAGCATCTTTGAATGAACGTACCATGCACACACACATCCTTGCAAGGTGGAGTATAACTTGTGTACCTACAATGAAGGTGGTAATGCTTCTGCGCTTCCCATCCAGGCTTCCTCGCATGATTTGATATGAAATGAAGTGGTTTCTTTTCCATGGTAGTCTTGTATAGCCAAGGCTATATTGCTCCTTAAAACCATACAAAGAGTGTTATTCTTACCTCGCGCCACTCCAAGAGGTTCTCCCGAAGTGTAGCCCACCAATGTGTTGTAGTACCTAGTAGGTTATAGCTGATCATTCCTTTCCTTCCGTCCTCATTTCTCCACTAAGTTTCCATTTCCTGTAAGAAAATCTCAAGGAATGCTCCCTGAGTAGCTAGGCAACTTCTTTCCTCCTAGACACTTGATTGAATGTGCCTTTATCACCCTTATTACTGGTTCTTTTAATTTTCTCCCAATTAACTCATATGTCCCATGCACCCAATTTTCACATGCCACGCTAGTGGTATCACTCAAAAATGAGTGTCTTCAAATTGGATGACCCCCTTCATGGAGTGAACTACCTCGGGATCTCTCGATGGAGCACACAGATTATATCAAGGAATTCTTCTCCCAATGGCTTTGTGTAGGAACATACTTCCCGATCCGTTAAAGGGATGACCACCCATTCTTTCTTGTTTTCAAACTGATATATCCTTTGTTGAACCTTATGTCAACATTATTCTTGTAACACCATGGGTGCCTAAGCAACACTTGAAAGTTGTTTTCCTTGGTGAGCACCAAGACTTGAAAGTCTCTAGTGAACTTGGCCCCTTAAATGGTGATAACTACATCCTTCAAGAATCCAATTGGAATTTCTTTAGTATTGTTCACCATATACAACATATTTGAAGATGGCTATAATGCGGGCCTTCCCATCTGATGCCAAGCATATAAGGTAAGAAAATTTACCTCTACTCCCGTGTTGATGAGGATATTTCTCAGAAGCCATCCATCAACAACCACATTTAGAGTAATCTCCTTGTCATATTCAAGGCTTGTGTGGAGAAAGGTTTATATGCAAAACTTATCTCTTGTGCTCCACTCCAACACATGGTACCTTCTCCCTTAGCCATTCTCCCAGCAAGGGAATAATATTCTCTTACCTCAAAATTTTACATACTTCTTTGACCTCATCCAAGTCACTCCTTGCAACCTCATTATACTTTCGCTACCCCACCTACCTCAATTTCTCTTTGAGACACTATATCTCCTTGTAACCTCCCAATCACATCGATAGTATCCTGGTATACTTCTTTCTCATGGATAGGGTCTAGGTACTTTCCATGTAGCACCTCCACTCTAGAAACTAGTGTCCCTAGTCTTGGCATCTCCCTAATGCGCTCGCCTCTGCTCACGTTGTCACCAAGTACAAGTTCTAGTTCTAACTCATGTTCCACTCTTGCATCCATTGTGAATCAAACTTTTAACACTCACCATATCAACACCCTTATCTTTTTGGTGCTACTAGTTCATATTCTCATAGAGTTCTCGGAAAATCGTCATACTTGTGCTCCTTCCCGCACCATGAGCATTGTAACAAATCAGGACACTCATGTTTATAATGCTCTGTAGATCCACAATTATAACATGTTCCTCGTGGGAACTCACTTATCCCTCTCGATGTGGTTACCATGACCATGAAATCCTCCATGAAAACCTCTTCCACATGACCCTCCATCTACGTGCCCTTTGTAATATGCAATCATCATCCTTAGAACTACTAGAAAGGTTAGTCTAGTACACACCGAGATTAATAGCATCATGCATCTGATCAATCAGTTAGTAATCCTTGGTTTCATGGGTTGTAGAGGTGCATATCTTATAGTATCAAGAAACATTCTTTTGGATTACGTGTTGGAGTAGAGGGCATCTACTTGCATCATGATCCCCGTGGAAGCTCTCACGCCTACTACCATAACATGCACTAAATCCTGAGGAAGTTATCCTTTGCATGTCCCTCTAATTCATAGTCTATACACCAAATCCCACTATGAACCTCATGCACTGAGTTTGCAAAAAATAATCCAATTTCTTAGCCATTACAACAATCTGGACCTCTAAAAATAGACTGCACTAGTATCCACACTCCCAATGGCTTCAACACATAAGGTATCCTCTAAAGCCTCATGCGGGTCGGTTAACATTTTATGTTACAATTCCCTCCTAAGTGGAGTGATCAACCCTCCAAAAAACCATTGAGCATGATGTGAAGGGTGGATGTCATATGATAGTTTGGATAGGAGAGTCTTAAACCGTACATCATACTCCCACACACTCTCTGTGATTCCCTACTGGATCTCCTTCAAAGCACTGACATTATTTTGCTTGAACTCTGGAATATGGAACTCTGCAAGGAAATAATTTTTCAATGTTGTATAGTCTACCACTGTTTGATGGGGGTCATACTTCCTATACTAGCTATGTGCATGACCTTGCAATGTAGTTACAAAATGGCTTGCCTTTCACTCTAGGCTAGTGATCCCTTTCATGTGCCATACTAACTTGCACTTGTGCAAATGCTCTGAAACATCTTCAATACCCCTATAGTCTGGTAAGGGCAAAGACATCTCAAAAAACACTTGGGGGTGGATGGGGTCCTTATCCTCTCGATCCGAACCTTGGTTTCTCTGGTGTTTCCTCTGTTGTTCCCTCCACCGGATCCACTGGGTCCACTAGGTCCTATTCCTCCTGACCCATCGATCCACTAGATCCACCATGTCTTGTTCATCCTAACCTACCAAATCCACCACATCCATTAGGTCCTAAAGTGGTTGCACCAAGGGTCCCAAAATTCCCAATAAACTACATACCGATGGTCTCAGATAATGTCCCACTACTAATAGTGTACCCCGCACCACTCCTAGATGTGATACAAAAGGCTTGTGTATTCGCACTTTTCCCGAAAATTCCTCTAAACACTGGAATGGTATGAGTAGCTATAGAAGTCCCAAATGATAAATTATACCTCCTAGGCACATATCGTCCACTTCCAATGATACAAATCAAGGTTAACAATACTCTTCCCTTAATATGGAAAACCAAGCATCTGGGATTGGTTACTAGGTGGGTTCGGATGCATGCCGAAGGATCTTCTTTATGCAAGAAAGGAACTCTCATCAAAATTTGAAGGGGCTTCTTTTAAGCACTTGAAAATATGGGGTAGCACATGGATGGCTCGGGCTCCACGTCCTTTGTGTGAGAATGCATTATTTATGATAGAAAATTAAGTACCAATGTGTTCATTCATATAAGAAAAATTATATAAACATAGATCTGAATCATAACAAAAATAAATGCATAGGGTTTACACCCACTCATATGAAATATATATATAACCATGTAAGTAGAACTAGAACCACACATATATTCATATTAAGCATGTTGATAACCACATTACATTAACTCTAGGAAATCATATATTCATATGATAATGCAGATCAATGTCATGCATCGAGAACTGGACTTAGGCCCTTCATAGTACAAAGAAAAATGTTCAAACCCATCCCCTTAGTACAACATACTCCTACAGATCCTCTAAACCCAACCTATGGAGCTCTCACAATATTCCTGCATGGCTTTGCCTCTTTCTCCTTCTATATCTTTTTCTCTATCGGGTGCTTGTATTTATAGCCTTTCTCAACATCTTCAAGCCTTTCAGGAGTTGTAGATCCATTGCCAAGTGTCCAAGGTGGTCCTCCATGGGAGCATGCTTCTTTAGGCTCGAGCTCTCCACTCTTTATAATGATGGCCTTCTAGAATCTTCCATCGCAAGGTATATTCCTTCCTAGGCCACCCTAGTTGCCTAGGCTGGCACCTTATCCACTCTGCATGTGCATTCGGGTCATGCACTTTTCTCATGTTCTTTCGATACGCCAAATATGGATAAGTCCCAAAACCTTTTCTCTACCTTGCATGTGTGCACCACTTGTTCTACTAAACCCTCCTAAACCTATCATGTGTGCTTTCTCCTTGCACGTGCCCTTCTTCAAATAGGCCTTGCGCACCCATGCCTTCTTGTACTTAGCCAATATTTTAGGGGCCCAACATCACCCCACACTATGCCTGTTCTCCATCCTCAGGAACATTTTCTCAAAGAATAAAGAATGACCATTCTTGAATAGTTTGGAGAAAGAATAAAGGAATGAAGAATTTTGGGAAGAATGAAAGAATGGGGAACTATGATTATTTCTGCAAGAGGAGAGGGAAATATTTCATCAAGTCTACCTCTAACTTATTCCAGGTATCGACTTCACTCTATGTCTTTGTTGAAAAAGGTCACCGAACTAGGGCACTCACCTCTTCAAAGCTTAGCCCTTCTCCTTGGGTATTCATGGTTTCCACAACCTCTTCTAATTTTTTTCCCATATCCTCAAGTGCATCCATCCTACAGTGATCTGGGGATATAATTCTTTAATTTGGTTCTTAATTGAGCCCCACAAGGTCTCAATAGCCTCTGATTTCTTCTCAACCTCAGCTAGAATTTTGTCACGTTCCACTCTATTCCCCTTGTTTTTCTCCTAGAACTCCTTGAGCTCCTTCATGGGTGGTGACCAAAATGCTCACCACTCTATCTCTATTGGTGTAGTTGTCATAAGTGCCTCAATGACTTGGGTGGCTTTTCACATCCGTGAGGACTTTCTTGTACTAGGGCCAATGGCCACAACCTTCATCTTGTCCTCCTTTTTCTTTGCATGTTGATGCCTCCTCTACAGACTCCAAGGCCAGTGGTCATCTTTCCATTGTGAGGAATGTGGGTTAAGTCCTCTAGACATTCTAGGGTGGATCCATACTTCTACACGTAGGTGGTGTTAGATCTGATGCTTCAAGAAAATGGCATTTGTGATCATCTCTACTTTCTTGTAGACTTTGTGCACCCTTTCCTTCTCTTCTTTTAATTCACACCTTAGTTGAGCGCTTGACTAGTTCCTCATGTTTTAACTCCTTAGTTCTTTTCTCCAGCTCCTCTTCCTTCTTCTCCAGCTCTACTCTAGAAACTTCACTTTGTCATTCCTCCCAAAGAGTCTAGCCTCTACTTCCACCAAAAACTTTATTCAGCGCATTTGCATATTTGTTCATCTGATAGCCATGCTGAGCATTTACCAAGGGGTTGTCACCTTTTGACTCTGGTACCTTCATTATTTCCCCTTGGCTCACTTTGAATTCTGGTTCATCGATGTGGGACTCAAATTCCCAAGAAAGCATTTTCCTTGTCCGAGGGTATGCACCTTCCTCATCAAATGATGCCATAGCCAAGAGTTGCTCTCATTGGTATGGTGCTTTGAAAGCATGCACAACACCTTGTTTGGATCATCAATATAGCCCATCCTCTAACTTGTGATGCCTCTATGCACTTTTTCTCCTATGTGTGTGGCCTTAGGAAAGCTCACAACCAAACTAGGATCCCCTCCCATGCTTCCATATTCCTTTTCTATGCTTTCCTCCTCTTTTCCTTCATCACTAGGTCCACGTTGCGCTCCATCTCTTGCTCTACTAGGTCTTCAATGATCTTGGCTACTTCCTTCTCCATGGCCTCATCTATCTATTCCTTAGTGAGGCTTGGGGTCCTTTGTTCTTTTGTGACTTCCTCACTTACCCCTTGTCCTGAGTATCTTCTTCTTCCTTGTTATTCTCCCTCTTGAAAATATGTATTCATTTTCTTCTTCCTCTCCTTCCTCCTCCGAGTCATGAACCTCATAGATAGGATGGTCCTCACCTCCTGGTTCATCTTCATCATCATCATCTCTCTCTCACCTCTATAGGCCTCCAAGCTCTCTTTTGTCCTCTGAGTCATTTTCTTTTGTCACCTTCTACTTCTTCTTGGTAGGAGATTCTGCTTCCTTCTCCTCCTCCTCTGGTGACTTCTCTGGGTGAAGGGTTCTTCGTGCTCTGGCTTTTCCTCTAGAGTCTTTTCTTTCACCGGGGACTTCTTTCTCTATGTAAGTATTGGGCTTAGTGCTTGTCTCAGCGTGCTTACCACTTTGTGTAGCCTAAACACTTGGTGCTTTCTACCTCTTCTCTTTCCCTCTTCTTTGGCGTGGGCTTCTTTCTTCTTGTGGGGTCCTCAGGGATGGATACATCATTTTCCAAGTATGCACCCTTTTCAAATTTTGGCCTTATGCGAAGGTATATTCTTGTTGCAGCCCTTCCAGTGATTGGAAAAGTCACTGGTTTCATCATTTGTATCTCGTGGGAGACATATCTCTCCACGTATGTGCATGCTTCTTGGGGTAAACCAACTTCTACGCATAGTTCTCTCTGTGGTCTTGATCTACTTCACTAAGGTCAACCTTAGTCTCTTGGCCTCTTTAAACCTATTCACCCCCGACTTGGAAAATATGCATGGTGAAGGAGAAGGGAAGCTTGCACCATGGGCTCATGTTTTCATCTATCAACCTAAATCTACCAATGCAAAAGTGTTGATATACGGATGAATTCTTCCTCTCCTTTCACGAGCATGGGTAACTACTCTGGAATCCTCCATTCCACCCCAAACATCCCCTCATGCACTTGTACCATTTCTCTAAATGTGCCTTGTGAGTGGTTGTCATTGTTTCACAAGTATATTTTGTGAACCACTTCACGGGGTGAGGGATCCTCTTAGGTACTCCCAAACAAACCTTTCGGCCCATCGGGCACTCTATTTCTGAGAAGACAATTGTGAGGAGGACATTACCAAATAGTATCTTCTCACCTTCTTGTGCATGCTTGATGATTTCATCCATGATGAAAGTGGACAAGTTGTAGATGGTCCCCTCGATATATTTTTAGCACACATTCAGCCATGCCTTGTTCACTTGAGTCCATCTCTCTTGGTCATTGAGCTTGGTTACCAAGCACATGGCCATCCTCATCATGGGGTCTTGGGATCTCTAGTGATGTCAAAGTATCATGATCCTTTCTTATAGTCATATGCAAAAACTATTTCCTTGATGGCCTCCTTATCACTTAGGTCATCATCAATGTTATCCCCTTCACGTAGATAAGGCCTATGAACTTGGAAATTAGCTGGGGAGTTATGTGCATCTTGCACCCCATGAAATAAAAGTGGTCTTCATGAATGCATGCCATTAGCCATTGGTAGAGGTGCTCAGGTTTTCCAAGTATGGTAGTTCATAAAGTTGTAGCAACCCTACCTTCTCCAATTAACCTTTACCTCATCATTGTAAATGGGCATGCCTTCTAGTGTTCTCTTGTTGGTTGGGCGAACCAACTCCAAAGCCATTTATTTTTCTATCATCATGTTAGTGTAGTGATTATAGTCACACATAGTCATCTTCCTTAGGTGTGATTCCCATTCTTTTCCTAGCAACACCCCATCTGGGTACTACATCTCTACGTACCATTCTTCATTTGTGCTCTCAATGGCTATTGTTTGTTTTCCCTTGCCCTTTTTTTTTTTCTTTTTTTGGTGAGATGGTTGGTTTTCTTTGGTGCCATTCTTCTAGTTAGGTTATCACTTAAGAACTTTTCCTCTTGCTCTTGCTTTACCACTCTATCCAGCCCCAAGCTTGATCTTTGTGGAAAAATCCTTCTAACTCCATGCCCTAGTCACCAAACCCTAACTGAAAAACCCCCTTCCACAAGATGACACTTTCTTACTTAACTTCTCCATGCCCATGTACTCCTTTCCTACTAGTTTGTGAATTTACCCTAGCTATGCACTTTAGATCTCTCAAATGTTTCCTTCATCATAAATCTTGCTTTGGATGCCCTAGTTCATGAGAGCTTTCTTCCCTTCATAATCACAATGTAAATAATGAAGTGCTCGACCTTTTATTTATAGTTTTTCCTTTTCCCAACATTAAATGCTCTCTCACCTACCACCATACTTTGACCTTAAATGTGGATTTTCCACTAAGCCGGTCTTAAGCACCTTTTCCCATGTGCCACATCTTGCATGCAAAACCCTTTACAACCTTCTGGCATGCAAAAATTCCAACCCATTGAAGCCTCTTACGCACGCGTTCATAGTGCTGAAGGCACTTCTTCCATCCTTTTCCCTATTTTTTCCCTCACCTACCTCATGTTGTTCTTTGCTCTTCCTTTTTCCTTATACATGGTTTCTTCAAGGCTTTCTTGACACCAACCATTTATCCATCTCTTCTCTATGCCTATTAACCTTACGCCTTTAGTTCTTTAACCGGGCCATTCACCACAACTTCTACTACCAATTCACACTTGTATTACAGGCCTATACTTCACATCACTCCACCCCACACTAAAATAGATGTGTGTCCTCTGCATGCACAACCTTCAAAAATTAATGTGGTTACCAGCGCCCAAGGCAAAAAAACAACAAAACAAATGACAAGAAAGGGAAACACAAAAAGGAAATTGCATAAAGGGAAACCTAAACTAACTAGCAACACACCTTATTTACAAACACCAAGAAGACTTATTTATAGTAGGGCTTCAGCCTACTCCCATTGAAGTGACTTGGTAATCTTGTCCCATCCAACGCTTGTAACTTGGAAAGTGCTTAAATCAAGAATGTACGATGATATGAGGTAAGGTCCCAACCAATGGACTTTCAACTTCCCAGGATGGCGCAGATACTTGGAATCATACAATAACACCAACTTCCCAACTTCAAACTTCTTGTTCTTGATATGATGATCATGCCATGCTTTTTGTCTTGATTTTTTTGTCTTTTGACTCCACCTAGCAAGTGATCACCTTTCATCCAACTGCATCAATTTATCAATTCTTTCTTCCAGCACTTGCTCATCGGCTAAACCTCCTACACACACTATACGCAGTGATGGTAACATGAATTCCACTAGTAAAATAGCCTCCATGTGCAAACACCAATTGAAATGGTGTGGCCTTGTTCAACCTTTTATAGGTTTTCATGTATGCCCATAGAATGGTGATACCTTATCATCCCAATCTTGTCTTCCGACATCACAAGATCTTAGTTAACGTATGACTTAGTATTTTTTTAAATGCCTCAGTAGTCCCATTTGCTTGAGGGTGATATGGGGTAGTCTTATGATGGGCCACCATAAATTCTACCAATAGGATCCTGACTATTTCATTGAGGAAGTGTGTACCCCTATCACTTGTTAAACTTAAAGGGCAACCATATCTGCTGATTATATTTTCCCATAAGAATCTAGTAGTTGTTGCACATGGTGTAATCCTTTGTAGGTGCTGCCTCTACCCACCATGTCAAATAATCAGTGCAAGTGATGATATACCACAAACCAGTCCTTCGCGCTGCTGGTGAGATTGGTCCTACAAAGTTGATAGCCCATTTCTCAAATGGTTCCACGCTTGGCTATTGGTCATAAGGGCATTTCATCCCTCTTTCCAGTTTTCCAAGGCACTTGGAAATGGTCACATGCCTTGCAAAAACTCAATACAATCTTGGTAAATGGTTTCCCACCAAATCCCTACTGAGTAGAATCTTCCACATGGTTGCATTTCCCACATAGTGTCCTCCTGTGATCCCACCATGCACTTCTTCCATAATTGCAATGCACTCATGTTCTAGCACGCATCGGTGAAAACCTCATCATGACCTAATTTGTATAGATCTCCACTAATAAACATGTAAGGCACAGCATGGCATGTATGGCCAATTGTTTCCTCTCCACAGCCTTCATCCCTTCGGCACCACACCTATTTTTAAGAACACTACGATATCTTCCAAATCAGGGGCATGCGTGTAATCTAAATAGTTGTGTGTATGGCATGGTCTCCTCAATGCTTTGTGTGTCCTCTCCCAAATCAATCCTTGACAAGTGGTCAGGCCCTAAATTATTCTTTCTGGCTTCACCACCACTGTAAATTCAAATTCCTGAAATAGAAGGACCCAATGACATATGTGCCCTTGCAGAATGGGTTTGTTGACTAAGTACTTTAATGCCATGTGGTCTGTAGAATATGAAGGGTGTTGCCAGCAGATACTTCCTAAACTTATGCATGCAGTAGATCATTGAAAATGCTTCACGCTCAGTAGTTGTGTAATTTTTCTCTGCTTGGTGTCAATTTCCTACTTGTAAAGCTCAAGGGATGATCGAAAATTCCTTCACTAGGTTGTGCTAGTACTACCCCCATTGTTGTCCTGAGGCATCCACATGCACATGGAAAGGCTTATCCCAAGAAGGAAAATGTAATATGGGCATCATTACGAGCCTTTCCTTTAAAGTGTCAAATGCCTTCTTTGTGCCTCTCTCCCCATGAAAGGCACTTTTGTGTTTCAACAATTCTTCTAAGGGCACGGATCTTGGCATACCCCTTAATGAACTTCCTGTAATATCCCATGTGTGTCCAAGGAATCCACACATGACACTTTGGCTAGTAGGCTCCCCCAAACCCACAATGACTACAACTTTGGCGGGATCTACTAGTAAGCCTTCTTTGCATATGATATGCCCTAATAAGGTTCCAAATGGGGTAGAAAAGACACACTTCTTGATGTTGAGGGATATCCTCAACTATCGACACCTTTCAAACATTAGTCTCAAGTTATCACAATGGTCCTTGACAAGACCATACATAGTCCAATCATCCAAATAGACCTGAAGAAATTTATGGATGAAGTCTAGAAGGCTTGCACTATAATGCGTGAGAACACAACAGCACATTCTTCAATCCAAAAGGCATGACCATGTAGGAAAAAATTCCCCATTCAGTGGAAAAAGTTGTCTTTCTCTGGTCTTCCTTTGCAATCCATACCTGTGGTACCCTGAGAACCCATCCGTGAAGGAGTAGGCTTCACACCTGCCCCGGCCACTCCCTCTAAGATTTCTTCAGTAAATGGGGTAGGGAAGGGATCAATGACACATACTACATTCAGGTCCCTATAGTCAACACAGATCCTGATCCTCCCATCCTTCTTGATGTTGATGACCATTGGGCTTATCCATTCTGACTCTTCAACCACCTCAATGATACCTAATGCTATCATTTTTTCTATCTCTTCCTTAACCCGTATGCGTAAAATTTGGATTCATCCGATAAGGTCTCTTCCAATCGGGTGCACACCTTCTTTCAACTTGATCTTCATTTCTCCCAAGGAATGGTGGATGCCTTTGAGTTCATGGTACCCATGAGGGAACAAATCTTGGAACTCACACAATAGATCAATGATCTTTGAAACTTCCTTTTCTGACCAATAGTCACCGATGATAGCCTCCTTAGGTTTGGCCTCCATCCCAATGTTAACCTTCTTTGTCTTCAAAGGCTCATGGTAGGCATGTGCTTTCTCATCAATGTTGTCTATGACCTCACACGTACCCTCTAAATGATCAACATCCAACGTCTCCATCTCTTCCCCATCTATGACATAGACCAATTTTCCTTTTTCTTTTTCCATACATGCACGCTCAAAATGTACTTCCTCTTATTCTTCCTCATTGAGGCACATCTCCACATAAGGATTTTCTAGTAATTCCAGTAGCCTATCCTCAGCCATGGCACTATCTCCCACTGTAAGGTGCTTGATTGTTTGCAACGCCTTATCCACTAATGGTTTGGTGCTTCTATACTCAAATGCTTGAATGAGGTCAGCCACCAACTCTTGCCAATTACCTGTTTGATGACGCATCTCTCGAATGAACATACCATGCACACACACACAACCTTGCAAGGTGGAGTACAACTTGTGTACCCACAATGAAGGTGGTAATGCTTCCGCTTCCCATCCAGGCTTCCTCGCACATGCTTGGATATGAAATGAAGTGGTTTCTTTTCCATGGTAGTCTTGTATAGCCATGGGCATGTTGCTCTCTTGAAAACCTTACAGAGAGCATGATTCTTACCTCACGCCACTCCAAGAGGTTCTCTCGATGTGTAGCCCACCAACATGTGTAGTCCCAGTAGGTTATAGCTGAGCATTCCTCTTCTTTCATCCTCATTTCTCCACTTGAGCTTCCATTTCCTATAGGAAAATCTCAGGAATGCTCCCCCGAGTAGCTAGGAAACTTCTTTCCTCCTAGGCACTTGACTGAGCAGCACCTTTTCACCCTTATTACAGTTCTTTTAATTGTCACCCAATTAACTCATAGGTCCCATGCACCCAATTGTCATGCCACGCTAGTGGTATCACTCATGATTGAGTGTCTTTGAATTAGATGACCCCCTCCATGGGGTGAATTACCTCAGGATCTCTGATGGAGCACACATAGATTCTATCAAGGACTTCTTCTCCCAATGGCTCTGTGTAGGGCACTAAACTTCCCATCCATCAAAGGGATGACCACCCATTCTTCCTTGTTTTTGAAACTGATATATCCTTTGTTAAACCTTATGTCAGCATTATTCTTGTAACACCATGGGTGCCCAAGAAATGCTTGGAAAGTTTTCTTCCTCAGTGAGCACCAAGACTTTGAAGTCTCTAGAACTTGGCCCCTTGAATGGTGATAACTGCATCCTTCAGGACTCCAATGGGCATTGCTTTAGTCTTGTTCACCATATACAACACATTTGAAGATGGATGCAATGTGGGCCTTCCCATCTGATGTCAGGCATCTAAGGTAAGAACATTCACCTCTTCTCCCATGTCGATGAGGATATTTCTCAAGCCATCCATCAACAACCACATTCAAGTAATCTCCTTGTCATATTCAAGGTTGTGTGGAGAAAGGTTTGCATGTAAAACCTATCTCTCACTGCTCTGCTCAGTGCATGGTACCTTCTCCCTCATTCTCCCAGCAAGGGAATAATATTCTCTTGCCTCAACATTTTACATACTTCTTTGACCTCATCCAGGTCACTCCTTGGAACCTCATTATCCTTCCACGCCCCCCACCTACCTCGATTTCTCCTTGAGACATTGTATCTCCCCTTGTAAACTTTGAATCATGTCCATAGTCTCTTGGTATACTTCTTTCTGATGGGTAGGGTCCGGGTACTTTCCATGTAGCACCTCCTCTCTGGAAACTAGTGTCCTTGGTCTTGGCATCTCCTTGGCATGTGGCCTCTGCTCGCATGTTGTCACCAGTACAAGTTCTAGTTCTAACTCATGCACCACTCTTGGCATCCATTGTGAATCACCTTTTTGACGCTCACCATAGCAGCACCCTTATCTTTCAGTGTTGTTGGTTCATATGCTCATAGAGTTCTAGACACTCTTCATACTTGTGCTTCTTCCCACACCATGAGCATTGTAATAGATCAAGACACTCATGTTTATAATGCTCATAGATCCACAATTATAACATGTTCCTCATGGGAACTCACTTCTCCCTCCACTTATTGCGGTTACCGTGACCATGAAATCCTCCATGAAAAACCTCTTCCACATGCCCCTCCATCTACATGCCCTTCATAACATCAGTCATCATCCTTAGAACTACCAACAAGGCTAGTCTAGCACACACCCAGATCAATAGCATCATGGATCTGATCAATCGATCTCTGTAATCCTTGGTGTCATGGGTTGTAGAGGTGCATATCTTGCAATAGTAAAGAAACATTCTTATGTATTTATGTTGGAGTAGAGGGCATCTACTTGCATCATGATCCCATGGTAGATCTCATAGTCTACTACCATAGCATGCACCAACTTCCAGGGAAACTATCCTTTGCATGTCCCTCCACTTCACAATCTATACACCAAAGCCCACTATGAACCTCATGCATTGAGTTTGTAGATAGCTTCTCCAATTTCTTGGCCATTGCAGAATTTGGGCCTCCAAAAATGACTAACACCAGTATCCACACTCCCAACAACTTTAATGTGTAAGGCAGCCTCTAAAGCCTCATGCGGGTCAGTGAACATTTTATGTGACAATGCCCTCCTAAATGGAGTGATCAACCCTCCAACAAACCATTGAGCATGTTGTGAGGGGTGGATGTCATATGACAGTTTGGATAGGAGAGTTTTAAACCATGCATCATACTCCCACACACTCTCTTGCCATTCCCTGTTGGATCTCCTTCAAAGCATTGATGCTCTTCTACTCAAACTCTAGAATATGGAACTCTGTGAGGAAAGCATTTTCAATGTTGTATAGTCTACCACCATTTGATGGGGGTCATACTTCCTATACCAGCTATGTGTGTGCCCTTATAATGTAGTTACAAAATGGCTTTCCTTCCACTCTGGCTAGTGATCCCTTTCACATGCCCATAGTAACTCACACTTGTGCACATGCTCTGCAACATCTTCAATACCCCTATAGTCTGGTAAGTGTAAAGACATCTCAAAAAACACTTGGGGGGTGGTGGGGTCCTTGTCCTCCCAATCCAGAGCCTTGGTTTCCTCCATGTTTCCTCATTGTTCCCTCCACCAGATCCACTGGGTCCACTAGGTCCTATTCCTCCTGACCCACTAGATCCACCGGATCCACTAGGTCTATTCCTCCCCACCCACCATAGATCCACCAGATCCACTAGGTCCTGAGTGGTCACACCAAGGGTTCCCAACATCCCACTAAACTACACATGCGATGGTCTATGATAATGTCCCACTACCAATAGTGTACCCCGTGCCACTCCCAGATGTGATACCAAAGGCTTGTGTATCCACTTTTCCCAAAAATTCCTCCAAACACTGGAATGGTATGTGCAACCATAAAGTCCCAAATGAAAAATTATATCTCCTGGGCAGATCGGTCACTTCCCACCAATACCAACTGGGTTAACAATACTCTTCCCTTGATCTAGAAAACCAAGCACCAGGATCGGTCACCAGGTGGGTTCAGATGCACATCGATGGCTCTTCTTTCTCCATGTGATGAACTCTCATCAGAAGTTGAAGGGGCTTCTCTTACATGCTTTCCAAGATGGGGTAGCACAGACTGCTCAGGCTCCACATCCTCCATGCATGAACTTCAACACCCTCCCACAATGTCTACCTCCATAGATCCATCACACTTGCTACCTCACGTTGTCTAGTCATCTCCCTTTCATGAGCTTCATTATACTTGAGTCATCTCTCCTCCCTTTCCTTTTCATCCACAACATCCTCCATCTTCCTCCACCCTAGCTTCCTCTCCCAGTGCTCAGAGAGCTTAGCCGGCCATGGGGAATGCTTCTAAACTCAAAGTAATGACCAAGATCTTCATAGCCAGAGGAATAACACACAAAAATGATCCTCTAGGCTCCCTCAAAAACTCAAACTCAATGATCTCTGGGAAAGAATACATCAAAATGGCATATTCCAAAGTATAACTAGTCAACACCCTCTTCCACCAGTGATCAATAGCATGTGTCCACATCAGATCTACATCCTGCAGCCTCTGATAGTCATCTTGGGTCCACACATGTGATCTATAGAACCAGCTTGATCTAGATGCATATGCTTGAGAGCCATTCATATAGCTCTATTGGGAAGTAACAAAATAATGTCTCATACAACTCATTATATAGGTTCTCTTCTACCCATCCACGCATACTAACTCAGGTCCAATACTTAAATCTTTGAGAAAACTCATCCTCCGTGCTCTTGAACCACATTTCAACACTTTCTAAAGTCAGGCTCTATCATTACACATCACAAAGACAAAAACATATGCCATTTCTCACAATAACTTTGAAAAGAGGTCCTGGAAATGGAACCAAGATGTAGTCATTTTTATGCCCTTCTCAAAGAACAAGGAAATCCCATGCACGTTGGCCTATCACCCAGTGGGCGTTGGGCACTCACCTAGGCACATGGGTCACCGAGTCCCTCCTTTATGTGAGTTGTGTGAGAATGCATTATTTACAATAAAAACTTAAGTGAACATATTGGAAAGGAACCATACATTCATCTTAGAGCTCAGAATGGCTTCTAGACCAATGTGTTCATTCATATAAGAAAAATTATAGAACATAGATCTGAATCATAACAAAAAATAAATGCACAGGGTTTACACCCACTCATATGAAATATATATATAACCAATCCATACAGATGTAAGTAGAACTAGAACCACACATATATTCATATTAAGCATGTTGATAACCACATTACATTAACTCAGGAATCATAGATTCATATGATAATGCAGATCAATGTCATGCATCGGAACTGACTTAGGCCCTTCATAGTACAAAGAAAAATGTTCAAACCCATCCCCTTAGTACAACATACTCCTACAGATCCTCTAAACCCAACCTATGGAGCTCTCACAATATTCTTGCATGGCTTCACCTCTTTCTCCTTCTATATCTTTTTCTCTATCGGGTGCTTGTATTTAATCTTCAAGCCTTCACGGAGAGTTGTAGATCCATTTGCCAAGTGTCCAAGGTGGTCCTCCATGGGAGCATGCTTCTTTAGGCTCGAGCTCTCCACTCTTTGCAATGATGGCCTTCTAGAATCTTCCATCACAAGGTATATTCCTTCCATGGCACCAAGCTTGTCAAGGATGGCACCTTATCCACTCCGCATGCATAGTTAGGTCACACTTTTCTCATGTTCTGTCTGATACACAAAATATGGCTAAGTCCCAAACTTCATCCTCATATTTGTACTTCTTGCCCCTATAGGCCTCCAAGCCCTTTGTTTTCTCTGAGTCTTCCTCTCCGCTACCTTATGTTTCTTCCTAACTAGTGATTCCAGTATAGGATACTCTTCCCCCTCTCTATCTCTCTAATAGGTCACTCCTTCCTTGGTGACTCTTCTTATGTGGGAGGCTCCTCTTTCTCTAGAAACTCTTCTTCTAGGTCTTCTCCTATCTAAGGACTTCTTCCTATGTGTGTAAGTGCTTGTATTAGCACTTTTCTCGAGCGCATCCACAGATTTTGTTGTTTGCACACTTGGTGCTTTCTTCTTATGTACTTATCTCTCCCTTTTCTTTGGCACAACCTTCTTCCTCTCTCGTGAGGTCCTTAGGAATAGAGAAATCATTCTCCATGTAGGCTCCCTTTTAAACTTTGGTCTGATGTGCAAGTATACTCTTGTTGTATTCCTTTGTGAAATTAGAAGTGTTAAAGGCTTCATAATTTGTACTTCATGGGAGACATGCTTCTCCACATGTGTGCTCTTCTTTAGTTATACAAGATTTTGACACGCTCATGGTGGTCTTGGTCCACTTCACTCAGGTCCAACCTTAGACTTTTGGCCTCCTTAAAATGGTTGACCCTTGCCTAGAAATACTACGCGGTGAAAGAGAACAGAAATTTACACCAAAAATATGAGTCCCATCTATCGATTGAATCTTCCAATACATAAATGCTGATACACAACATACTTGAATGTCTTCACCTACAAGCATGGGAAGATGTTCGTATCCTCCACTCTTCCCCTGAATGCATCGCACATTCACTTGTACCATAATTATAGGCACGCCTTGTGGGCAGACGTCATGGTATCATAGGTATACTTCTCAAACCTTTTCATGGAAAAGGGATCTTCTTATGGATAATCCCATATGAAATTCTCTGGACCATCGGGAACTCCAATTTATGATAAAATGATGCTTTGAGGAGAACATTTATGAACATTATCTTATCACCATCCTATGCGTTGCTAATGATTTAATCTAAAATAAAGGCGGGCAAGTTTTAGATGGTTCCTTCTGAAATATTTTGGCATACATTAAACCATGCCTTGTTTACTTTTTTACACCTTTCTTGACCATTCAATTTAGTAACCAAGTACGCGGCCATCCTCATTATAGGGTTGGGGATATCTGTGATATCAAAGTAGTGCAAACCCTTCTTGTATTCATAGGCCTCCATAGTCTCTTTGATGGCCTCCTTATCTTCCAATTCGTCATCTATGGAGTCCCCTCCATAAACCAATCTAGTACAATTTGATATAAGTTGAGGAGTTATGCACATTTTTCAGCCTGTAAAATAGAAGTGGTCTTTGTGCACACGCGACATCAACCACTGGTATAAACTCTTGAGCTTGCAAAAATAGGGAAACTCATATACTTATAAGAACCCATCCCGACCTAATTTCACCTTCATCTCATCACTATAGATTGACATTCCTTCCGGTGTCCTTGTATCAATTGGACAAACTAGTTCGAATGCCATTTCCTTCTCTCGTGGTACTAGTGCGATGGTGTGTAGTCGCTCAAAAACATATTCTTGACGTGTGATACCCATTATATCCCTAAGAATAATCCATCTCGAATTGCATCTCTATATACCACTCCTGATTAAAACTAGTTACGAAAGTCTGCTTCCCTTTTCCCTTCTTCTTTTGGTGAAACGGTCACCTTCTTTGGTGTCATTTTTACTTGTTGAGTTACTACCTAAATTCTTATTTCTCCTCTTCCTTTATTTTCTTGATCCTATAGCTCAACTCCGTGAAAGAATCCTTTTCCTCCATGCCCTAGTCAGTAAACCCTAACTTGGAGAAACTCTTCCATAAGACGGCATACTCCTCTTAAATTCTCTTCCCTATGCCCATGTACTCCTTCCACTCTAGTTTATAGATAAACCCTAGTCACGTACTCAGATATATATGATTCTCTCTTTTCAGATGCCCTAATTTGTAAGAGCTCTTCAATTTCGTAATCGCAAGGTAAATAATAATGTGCCCGACTTCATACTTATAGCTTTTCCCCCTTTCCAACAATAAATGCTACACCACCAACCAATGTACTTAATATTAAATGTGGATTTTTCCCTTTAAGCTGACCTTAAACCCCCTTACCCACACACCCAATCCTATGTGAAACCTTCTACAACCTTCTCGGCATGCAAGAACTTCCTTACCGACTAAAGAATCTTACGCATGAGTCTATAGCGCCAAAGGAACTTATTCTCATCAAACCTAGTTTTTCCGTTTCCTATGTCATGTTGTTCTTATGCTTCTCATCCTTTGAACATGGTATTTTTGAATATTTCTCGATAAAAAATTCTTATCCACCATTTCACTTTGTATCCATGTGTGTTCTTTTATCTTTTGCGTTGTTAATCATTTCAACTATGACATTTAACCAAACTTCCACTTCCGACTAATTCTTCACTTCACACTACTCCCTTTACATTAATCCACCCCATGCTAAAATTATATGTGTGGTCCTCTCAGTACATACATAGCCTTTTTGAAAGTAATAAATGGTTACCGATAAACAAGGTGCAAATCAGAACAAAAAGAAAGGAACAAGCAACGAGAAGGGTAAACAAAAGGAAAGGAAATGCATAAAGGGAAATCCTAAGCTACTAGAAATACTACCTTATTTACAAACAAAAGGAAGACTTATTTATGGTAGGGATTTAGCCTAATTCCATTGAAATGGCCAGGTAACCTCGTCCCATCCAACGCTTGAAACTGACAAGTGCCTGAGTCAAAGATGTAAAATATGATGTACGAGCCCAACTAATGGAATTTCAAATTCCCGGATAGCACAAAAACTTGGAATCATACAATAACACCATCTTCCTACCCTCAATTTTTTAATTCTTGATATAATGATCATGTCATTCCTTTTGTCGCCTTTTTAGTCTTCTCACTCCATCTAGCAAGTGATCACCTTTCAAAGAACTACATTAACTTGTCAATCCTTTCCTTGAGCGCTTGTTCATCATCCAATCCTCCTGTGTACACTATATGCATGATGGCAACATAGATTCAACTAGAAAAATAGCCTCTTCGTGCTAAAACACCAATTGAAATGGTGTGGCCTTATTTAACCTCTTGTAGTTTGTCTGTCGCCCATAGGAATTTCAATATCTTGTCATCCTAATATTTTCTTCTAACATCATAAATTTTGGTCAGAGTGTGATTTAGTATCTTGTTAAACACTTTAGTAGTTCCATTCGATTGAGGGTGATAAGGGGTAGTCTTGTGGGTGGCCACCATAAATTCTCGCTAATTGAATCTTGGTCGTTTCATTCTAGAAATGTGTACCCGTTTCACTTATCAACATCAAGTTTTCCCATAAGAATATAGCGATTGTCGCTGCGGTGCAGTAATCCTTTGTAGGTGTTACCTCTGCCCATATTGTCAAGTAATCAGTGCAAGTAATGATATACCATGAACCAGTCCTTCGTGTGGCTTGCAAAATTGTTCCTATAAAGTTGATTTCCCATTTTCAAATGGCTTTATGCATTCTATTGAAATTAATCACATCTAGTCCCTTTTTCCGTGTTTTCCCAGGTGTTGACAATGGTCTCATTTGGAACATAATGATTAAGTGGTCTAGCCAATCCTTAATATATATGGGTCCATCACTAATATATAGGTTAATATTTAATAATATGAAATATTTATATTTCTATTAGTAAATATGCTAACTTTAGTATATACTTTAGGTTAAATATTTAATATCATGAAATGATTATATTTTTAATATTAAATATTATAAACCTAGGTGTATGTGTCAACCATTTTAGGTTGAAAAGGTGGGTCGGAGACATACCCAATCACCTTATATAAAAAGGACTTTAGGTCCTCATTTGATATATTCGAGAAATATATCAAAGGTGTGCAAATCAAGTGATTTGGTTTTACCCTTGGTAAATAGGGTTTCAAAGGAGGAGGTGATCTTACTGGATGTAAAATAAGTTCTTTGAAGTAAAATGTTATTTTCAAAGTATTTTTACCCTATTGGGGTTTTCCACTATAAATACTGTGTCACTTGTATTATTTATTTCATATAAGTATTTCTTTATTTACTTATGTTATGATGTAATATTTATTTAAATATTTATTATAACATTATGTAATATGTAAGTTGATTAAATCCATATTTATTAGAATCCTCAAATTCTAACATGGTAACAGAGCGAGGTAAATTAAATAAATTAAGATAAAATGTTTTGTATTTTATTTATTTAATTTGTACAAGTTTTTTCAACCAACCTGAAAGGGTATTTAAAAGTATCCAGTCCCCTTTTTTTTTCCCAATTTATTTTGGCATTACATTTGTGCAATTAAACTCTCGGTAAAAATTTTAAGGTTTTTAATTTTAAATCCCTAATTTTTTTGGGGGGGGGAGATGTAATATGATATGATTCTTACTTTCATTTACATTTTGTAAATTATATGGAATTAATGTTTGTTTGGAGATTGATGCGTGCACATTTGAAAGGGGCTTCAACTATTTACCTGCGTGAAAATCACATACAGGAAAAAGAAAAATTTATTACTATATGAAATAATTTTCATGTTTTCTATAATTTCAAATGTTTGTAGGTTAAATATTTCGGAAGGTAAATTCATACCCGTGTTCTTTGGTCCCCTCTAAAATGATTCGATTTGAAAAACTATAGTTTATAGTTAACCTATATCTATATCCTATATAATTTGATAACTATATTATTATTTTTAAATAAAAATATTTATAATATAGAATAAGGTTTATATAAACATCATATTAAAATTTATATAGTTTTGAAAAAAACTATATATTAAAAACCTTAAACCATATTAAAATTACATGGGATTGAAGGAAGAGACAACAAACCATATTCTAAACCTAAATTTAAATCATATTTAAACTTAACTTATAGATCTAGGCATATATAATTTTTTAAAAAAAAGAAACAAACCTAAGTTTGAATCATATTTTATATATATGGTTAGTTTAAACCACTTAAAATATATTTTTATTAGATTTGGTTTATATATATTTAAAAAAACTAAGTGCTTACTTTTTTAGTAAGGGGGCTCGTGTTTATTGCTTGGCCATGAAGGGATTACTTTTTAAATCTTAATACTTATTAAATAAAACCTAACATGTGTCCCTAACCATTTATATTCCATGTAAGGAGCGGACCCATTCATTTATATCTTATAGTTTATAAAAACTATATAAATAAACCTATTTAAAGGTTTTCTTTTATATAAGAGTGGGAGTGGAGAATAAAATGAGATAATATCTCAGGTATAAATGTGGAACTCTTAAGTATAAATGGAGAATTTAAAAAATGGCTAGTTTATTGGTGGCCCTAATGAAGTGTGGTAAATATTTATTAAAATATTGGTAGTTATATCCACATAAGAGTTTTAAATTTTTTAGCTTGCGGAATTATATAAAATATTTTGTAATATTTTAATAACTTTAAATGTGTACGGGTAAAAGTAAGAGTAAATGAAGGGAGGAGACAAGGTTCATGAAAATAGAGATTTCAATTTATTTCATTGGTCGGGTGAAATTACTTGTCCCCTCTGTAAAATATGCAAGTTAATCTATACTCTCATAAATCTACTTGCACTTGGTAAAATTATTTTAACTTGGTCTATGTCCTTTAAACCCCTTTAATAAGGGTTATGTGTTTTTATATAAAACAATATACTATAGTTTATAATTTTTATGAACTATATGTTGTTTTTTATTTACATTCTATAAATTATATACATTTTTAATAAAAAAGTGTATATATTTTTACATTATAAATTATAATAGGTTATTATAATATGTTAAAATATAACCTCCCTAATATTATACAGAAGAAGAAATTCTAGAATTTCACATTCTGGAAATACACAAGTAAGTTTTGGCTTTATTAAATTTGATGGTTAAATGATCGTCATGGTAGACCAAACATAAGACAATATGATGGTCATTTAGATGTCAAATTTAAGCTCGTAGGTTCCAGGAAACTTTAACTGTGTTAAAATTGACGGTCAAATGACCATCATGATAGACCAAAAATAAGTCATTATGACGGTCATTTAGACATCAAATTTAAGCTAGCCATATTTTTGTCTACATTAATGTTTTTCAGAAATTTGAAGTTGTTATGCATTCTTAGGGGTCTCTTCTTCACTTCTATATGGTCAAAAATATTTTTTATATAAATCTAGGGTATAATGTAGAGCCCTTTATATTACGGGTTATTATTTTGATCATGGGAGGTTAATTAGTATGCATTGTAATGAAAAAATTAGTTATGATTAAATAATTTCTTTAGATCTATACAATTTAGATCGATTCTACTAAAAGTGTTGTTTTTATTATCAAAAATATGTATCTAACTATATGGTACATTGTATATTATAATGGGGTGTGTTTTACAAGTTTATGAAGACAATGACATCCAACTATTTTTGTCTTGACAAAACCCAGATCCTGAATGAAACCAACTACAACATTTGGGTCAAAACAAAATTTATGGTGAGGAAACTCTGGATGATTGTTTCTGGATCTAAGGTTGCTCCCACCGATCGTAAAACAACTGTAGATAACATGAATACATTCTTACATGAATGTGAGATGCTCTTTCTATGATTCTATGCAATGTGAATGAAAATACCTTCTACTCATTGGTAATATCGAACATCTGAAGAGGTATGGACACAACTAGAATCCATGCATAAACGATACTTGTTACATCAAGGATAGTAATGAGAGAACAATAGCTAAAGGAATTCAAAGAAATGGTGTGTATATTTTTGATGATTTCTCTTCTGCATCTTGTTTTATATCTCAAAGTTTGAATAATTCAAAAGTATGGTATGAAAGGTTAGGACATATTAATTATCAAAGCTTATATGAAATGTCTAGATATAATCTAGTGAAAGGTTTACATGTGTTGTCTTCTTCTCTTCAAGTTACTTAATTAAATGCTTCTAAATGATGGTTTTGATTCTGATTTAGTAAATGGTCATGATAATGTTTTGATGCTATAGATTTTTCTGAAACTCTTATCTTCCTAGAAAAGAAATTAAATTGGGATCACTTTATGTTAGAAATTTCAAATCCTATTAACCTTAGGAAAATGACTAGAAGCCATCATATGTACCATGCGTTAATTACCTTATATGAAACTAAGCCACAAAGTATTATAAGGTCTAGGTGGATATACAAAGTAAAATAGAATGTTGATAGTAGTATTAACAAACATAAAGATAGACTTGTTGCTAGAGGTTTCACTCAGAAACCTAGTATTGATTATGTCGAGACATTTTTGTAGCTAAAATAAGTACTGCTATGGCCTTATTTGCAATTGCCGCTCAATTTGGGTGGGAAATCCACCAAATGTATAAGAAAAATACTTTTTTGAATTATGATTTAAAATAAGAACTTTACATGTTTCAACCTAAAGGATTTGAAGAAACTGGTAAATAAAACTATGTTTGTAAGTTGAGAAATCCTTGTATGGTTTAAAACAAGCTCTTAGAGCTTGGTATGCAAAAATTGTTTCCTTCTTTAAACTCAAGTTGGGTTTGGTTAATTATTCTTCTAACAATGATATATTCATTAAGCAATAAGACTTACATATTATCATTATATGTATATGTGTTGATGATTTGCTTATGTCTAGTGATAATTCTTATTTAATTCATAGGATTAAAGAAAAATTGAAGCAATACTTTGAAATGAATGAGTTAGGTATCTCACATCATGTTATTTGTATGATTGTATTTCATTAAATTGTTATTTTTCATAACACAATATGTAACCATTGTATTGAAAAATGTTTCTTATGATTGATTGTAAACCATTTTCTACTTTAATGGAAGTTGGATTAAATATTGATCATAAATATTCATATGAAAAAGGTTGATCCTATTTTTTATATGTTTGTTAGTTGATAGTTTGATTTATCTAACTATAACTAGATCGAATATTTCCTATACAAAAGTAGGAATTACTCCAAGTTTTATGCGCAGAATCTTATTTAGAGATCATTGGAATCTTGTAAAAAGAATTTTTATATATTTGAAAGGATCAATTAATTATGTGTTGCATTATACTAAGAATGAAAATGCTATCTTATATGGATTTTTGTGATTCTAACCATACTTGATGAACCTGTGTTATAATATATAATAGATATGTGTTCAAGTTTTTTGGTGTAGGAACCATTACTTAGAATAAAAAAATACAATCAACTATCTCCATTTCTTTTACTAAGGAAGAAAAGTACAATGGAAGAAGTAAAGAATCCATGTGGCTTGTGCAACAATCTTGTTGGTAGAGATACACATGGAAGCTACAGAAGTACTTCTTTTCTATGTGTTGGTCGAGTTGTATTACTCTTGATTAAGAATACAGATTCAACATCAAAGGACAAAGATCATTGAGATACATATATGCTTCACTGTGAGAAGGTGTAAAGTGATGAGATAAATCTTAAGTTCACGTTGACTAGAAGAGCAGTTGCTGAAATCTTCACAAAGTCCCTGGATACTACAAAGTTTTGTCACTTTTGTGAAAATATTAGATTGTTGGAGTTTCCATTAAGGGGGAGTGTGCATGAAAATGTCACCTTCTAATGGAACTTGGTTTTTGTAAAATTACCTTGAGACATTTGTAAAATACTTTCGAGTAAGTGTAAAAAGACCTTCGAGAAAGTGTAAAAAGACCTTCGAGCATGTATACCTCCTCGATTCTTTTTAGAAAGAAGTGTAGAAATATCTTAAAGGTGGTCATCAGTAAACTCTTTAGTGTTATTGATTTTACTGGTAAGCATCTAGTACAAGCATATTTTTAAGGAGGTCCTTGGTTGTAAAAGGAGCCTATATGATTGGGTTTAATAACCTTTTATGAAAACTTGTGAAAATATGTAAAAATCACAAATAATACTTAGCCACCGATCATGGGCTGATATTTGAGATTCCAAATCCTTTTATACTAAAGGTAAATTGAGTATGATTAAGGTGTTATAATTTATTCAACCGATATGCTAGCCTAAAGCCTTTATGGTTTAAGGATTGTAAATCATGTAGTGTACCATGGGCATGTAATCTATTAGCATATGTTATGTTATCCCACTTAACATTAAGCGGGAGTGTTGGAACATAATGATTAAGTGGTCCGCTAACCCTTAATGTATATGGGTCCATCACTAATATATAGGTTAATATTTAATAATATGAAATATTTATATTTATATTATTAAATATGCTAACCTAGATATATACTTGAGGCTAAATATTTAATATCATGAAATGATTATATTTCTAATATTAAATATTATAAACCTAGGTGTATGTGTAAACCATTTTAGGTTGAAAATGTGGGTCGAGAGACATACCCGATCACCTTACATAAAAAGGACTTTAGGTCCTCATTTGATATATTCGAAACATAGAAAAGGTGTGTAAATTAAGTGATTTGGTTTTACCCTTGGTAAATAGGGTTTCAAAGGAGGAGGTGATCTTCTTTGGATGTAAAATAATTTCTTTGATGTAAAGGTTATTTTCAAAGTGGTTTTTACCCTTTTGGGGTTTTCCACTATAAATATTGTGTCACATGTGTTATTTATTTCCTATAAGTATTTCTTTATTTACTTATGTTATGATGTAATGTTTATTTAAATAGTTATTGTAACATTATATAATATTTAAGTTGATTAAATCCGTATTTATTAGAATCCTCAAATTCTAACATGGTAACAGAGCAAGGTAAATATTAATCTTTATTTAAATATTATAACATTACATAATATGTAAGTTGATTAAATCCGTATTTATTAGAATCTTTTAATTCTAACATGGTTGTAGGCCTTGGAAAACTCAATACAATCCTGTAGATGCTTTCCCACTAGATCCCTGTGAGTAGAATATTTCACGTGGTTACATTTCCTACATAGTTCCCTCTTACAATCCCACCATGTGTTTCCTCCATAATCATTATGTGCTCATGTTATATTACGCATCCGTGCAGAAACTCATCATGACCTAACTTGTACAGATCTCCACTAATCAACATGTAGGGCATGACATGTATTTCTAACTGTTTTCTCTCTAAAGATTTCATCCCATCCGGCACCACACCTATTTTAAGGAACACCACAATATCTTCTAAATCCAAGGGTGTGCGCCACAACCTAAATAGTTACACGTTTGGAATGGTATCCTCAATACTCTGCGCGTCCTCTCCCGAGTCAATCCTTGATAAGTGGTTAGGTCCTGAATTACTTTTTCCTGGTTTTACCACAACTGAAAATTCAAATTCTTGAAACAAAAAGACCCAACGACATATGTGCCCTTACGAAAATGGATTGTTTACTGTACTTTCAG
Organism: Taxus wallichiana var. yunnanensis; assembly: GCA_018340775.1. NCBI lineage: Eukaryota > Viridiplantae > Streptophyta > Pinopsida > Cupressales > Taxaceae > Taxus > Taxus wallichiana. The sequence continues at coordinate 453,687,552 of CM031240.1, forward strand.
TCTTATGTGATCGTGTAGAATATAAATTTTGTTGGTAGCGAGATACTACCTAAACTTATGCAATGCGTAGATCATTGACATTTCCTCATGCTCAGTAGTTGTGTAATTCTTCTCTACTTGTGTCAACTTCTTACTTGTAAAACACAAGGGATGATCAATAATCCCCTTATTAGGTTGTCTAGTACTCTTGCTCCAATGGTTATTCCTAAGGCATCAACATGCACATGGAAAGGCTTATCCCATGAAGGGAAATGTAGTATGGGAATAGTAACAAGCCTATCCTTTAAAGTGTCAAACACATTCTGTTGCACTTCTCCCCATTGAAAGGTACTCTTTTACTTAAGAAATTCTTCTAAGAGTGTGGCAATATTGGCATATACTTTGATGAAATTTTTGTAGTACCCCATATGTCAAAGAAATCCTCGCATTGCACTTTGATTAGTAGGCTCTCCCAATCCCAAAATAACAAAAAACATTGGTGGGATCCACTTACAAGCCTTCTTTACATATAATATGTCCCAACAGGTTCCAAACGGAGTATAAAAGACACATTTCTTAATGTTGAGGGATATCATCAACTCGCTGACATCTCTCCAACATCGGTCTCAAATTGTCACAATGGTCTTTCACTAGCCCATACATAGTCGAATAATCTAGGTGGACTTGAAGAAACTTATGAATGAAGTCCTGAAATGTTTGTAACACGATGCATGATAACACAACAATCACATTCTTCATCCCAAAAGGCATGACCGTGTATGTAAAACTTCCCCACTCAGTGGCGAAAGTTTTCTTTCTTTGATCTTATTTTGAAATCATGACTTGGTGATACCTAGAGAATCCATCCATGAAGGAATAGACCTCACACCCATTTACTCCTTCCTTAATTTCTTCAAAGGTGAACGGGGTTGGAAAATGGTCAATGACACATACTACGCTTCAAGTCCATGTAATCAACACGGATCCTTATCCTCTCATCCTTCTTAATGCTTATAACAATTGCGATTACCCATTTTGATTACTCGCCTTACACCTCAATGATACCAGATTTTATCATCTTGTATATTTCCTCATTGAATCTTATGCACAAGTTCAAATTCATCCAACAGGGTATATTCCAAATCGAGCACACACATTCCTTCAACTTGATCCTCATCTCCCCCAAGGAATGGTGAACTCCTTTGAGATCATGGTACCCATGCGAGAATAGATCGTGAAACTTGTGCAACAGATCAATGATATTTGAAACCTCTTTCTCTGACCAATAATCCCCAATGATAGCTTCCTTAGGTTCTGTCTCTATCCCAATGTTAACCTTATTTGTTTTCAAGGGCTCATGGTAGGTGCGCACTCACACATCAACACTATCTATGACTTCAAGTGGACCTTCATAATGGTTAACATCCAGAATTTACATTTCTTCACCATCTACTATATAGACCATGTTTCCTTTTTCCTTTTCAATGCACGTGTGATAAAGCTATATATCTTCTGATTCTTCTTCATTAAAATACGTCTCAAAACTACAGTCACCCAACAACTCTAGTAACATATATTCTGTCATAGCACTATCTCCCATTGTAAGTCATTTGACAACTTGCAACACCTTATCCACTAATGGATTGGTACTTTGATACTTAAATGCTTGAATGAGATTAGCCGTTAATTCCTGCTAATTCCCTGTTTGAAAGTGTGTCTCGAGTGAATATACCATGCGTGCACACAAACATGTAAGGTGGAATATAAATTATGTACCCATAATTAAGGTGGTAAAGATTTTGTGCCTTCTATCTAGGCCTTCTCAAAATATTTGATATGGAAAGAGGCGGGTTATTTTCCATGGTAGTCTTGGATAATAGTGGGTGCGTTGATTATGTAGAACCTTAAAGAAAATGTGCCTCTTACCTCACGCCACTCTAGGAGGCTCTCATGATGTGTTTCCCACCAATGCGTTATAGTCCCAAGTAAGTTATAACTAATCATACTTCTCCTTTCGTCCTCATTTTTCCATTGATCCTCCATTTCTCGTAAGAAATCATCAGAGCTTGCTCCTCTGGAGTAACTTGGTAGCTTCTTCCTTCCCAAGAACTTGACTGAGTGCACCTTCATCACCCTTATTATAGATCCTCTCAATTATCTCCCAATTAACTCATAAGTCTTGTGTACCCAATTATCACATGCTATGCTAGTTGTATCACTCATCGACTAAGCATATTCAAATTAGATAACTCCTTTTGTAGGATGAATTATTTTAGGGTCTCTGATGGAGTGCACATAGATTCTGTCAAGGAATTCCTCTCCTAAGGGCTCAGTATAGGGAGTTGAATTCTCATATATTAAAGGGATGATCAACCTTTATTCCTTGTTCTTGAAAATGATATACCCCTTGTTAAACCATAGGTTGGCATTGTTTTTATAACACCAAGGGTGCCCAAGTAATGCTAGAAAATTATCTTCCTCTGTGACCACTAATAATTCAAATTCTCTAGTGAACTTGTCCCCCTTGAATAGTGATAACCACATCCTTTAAGGCTCAAATGGTAATTTCCTTTTTCTTGTTTACCATATATAACACATTTGAAGATGGATGTAATGTGGTACTTCCTATTTTATGCCATGCATCTAAGGTGAGAACATTGATCTCCACTCTCGTATCGATGCGATATTTCTCGAAGCCACCCATCAATAACTACATTCAATGTGATCTCTTTATCATAGTAAAGGCAATGAGGAGGAAGGTTGGCATGCGAACCGACTTTCACGCTCTCTCATAGTGCATGGTACCTTATTTTGTAACCATTCTCCCGCAAGAAGGGAAAGATATTCTCCAACCTTAACATTTTACACACTTCCCTGACCTCATCTAAATCCTTATGTGGAGCCTCAACATTCTTTCTTTACTCCAACTTCCTTAACTGCTCCTTTAGACACTGGATATCTCTTTGTAATCCCCGAATCAAATCCATAGTATTTTGATACACTTATTTCTGATGAGTAGGGTTTGGATACTTCCTATGTACCACTTCTTCCCTAACAACCAGTTTCTACCTTGGCATCTCCCTTGCATGCGTAACCTCTACTCGCATTGTCACTAGTATAGGTTCTAATCCTGACTCACTTACCACTCTTGGCATCCAATGTGGGTTTGCCTTATTTATACTTACCATTCCAGTGCCTTTATCCTTTCGGTGTTGTTGGCTCATGTGTTCAAATAACATAGGAAACTCCTCGTACTTATGTTTTTTTCCACACCATGAGCATTGTAATAGGTTACGAAACTCACATTTATAATGCTCTATCGATCCGTAATTATAACAGGTTCCACGTAGTAACTCAGTTCTTCCTCTGCTGTGGTTACTATGACCATGAAATCCTCTATGAAAACCCCTTCCATGTGCTCCTCAACTGTGTTCCCTTCAAATTGGAAATCATCATCCTTAGAACTTCTTTCAAGGATAGTCTGGCACACACCAAGATCAATGACATCATGAATCTAGTCGATCATCCTACAATCCTTGGTATCATGGGTCTTAGAGGTACAAATATTGAAATACAAAGACGTATTCTTATGGATTGCGCACTATAGTAGCGGACACCTAATAACATCATGATCCCCATGGAAGATTTCACATTTTTTTCTATCGTGTGTATTGATTTTCGTGGACAAATGTCCTTTATATTCCCTTCCACTTCATAATCTATACACCAAAGACCACTATAAACCTAATGCACCGAGTTTTTAGAAAGCTTCACTAACATCTTAAACATTGCATCATTTTGAGCCTCCAGAAAGGGCTCACACCAGTATCAATGCTCCCAATAGCCTCAACACGTAGGGAAGCCTCCAAGGCCTCACACAGGTATGTGAAATTCTTGTGTGATAGTGCCCTTATAAAAAATATTAGCAATCCCCCAAAAAACCATTGATTATGCTTATAGGGGTGTATGTCATAGGATAGTTTTGATAAGATATTTTGAGCCGAGCGTCGTACTCTAACACACTCTCTACCATTCCTTGCTAGATCTCCTTCGTGGTGCTATTTCTTTTTCTTGAACTCAAGGATGTGGAACTCTATTAGGAAGGCATTTCTCAATGTGGTGTAATCCAAGACCATCGGTAGGGGTCATAGTTGCAATAGCAACTATGTGCGTGCCCCCGTAAAATTGTTGTAAAGGCGACTTACCTTTTCTCTTGGGTAGTGATCCCCTTTGTGCCCCATAGTAATTCAAATGTGTGCACTTGATCCGTATCATCCTTAATACCTCTATTTTCTAGTAGGTGTAAATACATCTCAAAAATACTTATGAGGTTGGGCCGAGGTCCTTATCCACTCGACCCGAAACTTTGGTTTCCTCTTATGTTTCTCTTATCTAAAAATCCACAGAAAAAATATTCTTGCATTTTCAAAGCCTATTCAGAGTTGAATAGTCTCCTAGAAGAAAATACCTAGCCAAAACACAAAGTAGCGAGGCTTGTGGATGATGCCAAGTTTCCAACTATCACAACTTTAAGAGTTAAAGAAGGGATCAAAGTCTTAGAATCCTGCAAGGTTTCCACATGGAACTAACTAAAAGGGTCCCACCCCAAAAGGGTTGTGACATTATATACGGTGGGGTATTTTACTCCCAAAGGAACAAATAGTGTGCCCATGGTCAATGCCAAGTGTCGGTATTGCGCATTCCCAAAACCCAAAAGGGTAGCTGAAATATTAATGATGAGTGGGCTTCCCACATGGATCTTACAATAGGTATACCCCAAGTTCAATCATGACCCAAAAGGGGTGACAAGCCATGTATCACGTATGAGTGATTACGAGACTCATCTAAAATATTTAATGCTCAAGACTTTTCAAAAGATTGGAGGTGAAGGGTCATATAGCCATCATTTCAGTAGCGAGTTAATGCATAGTCCCGTGTGAAGAATGCCAACCTGTGAAGACTCAAGTTATTCATCTGCATTCAAAGGGTCATTTCAAGTGTATGAAAAAATCTGCACCATTTGATTTATGAGGCCAGAAACCAATGCACCAAGGATCAAAATATCTGGTTATGTATTAAAGAGCCGAGGGAATGTTCCTCAAAAGGCGAGTCTATCTCAAAGAGATCTATTATAGGATAGTTGAAGATGCATTAAATAGTCATGTCCCTAATTCTTTATAAAGGGAAGATAATAGGAAGGTGTGAGAAAGATCTCAAGAGATTTGATCCTTTCACTTTACTCCATTTATCATAATTAAAAAATAGTTGGGAAGGAGTAAAGGAGGGCCTCTTATATTCTCTCTCTCTTCCTATATATATTATACGTAAAAGAGATAGAAATATAGAAGTAGTTAGAGCTACTTCTAGGAATCACTCATTTTTGTTCTCTGTCTCAAGTCCCTCTTTTGTAAAAGATAGAGATCTTGAAGCTCTAGCTTTCTTCTTAGGTTTTGTAACAACAAGCTTTCCTCTTTTCTAAATGTAATACTATGAATTTTTTTGGAGTAATATATATGTCTTGTGGTGTTTTCTGTTCACCATTTGTGTAATTTTATTATCTCTAATCACCTTTATCCTCACGTAGAAACTGTGCATCTTCCAATGTTGTTACTATCTTTGAAGCTATGATTAATTAGTTTGAGGTAGTGTTTTTGTGTGAATCTTTTCTAGCCTGTGATGCAATTCAACCACCCCTTTTCAGATGTTCACCATTTCCTTTTCAGAGACAATTGCAGGTCTCATTTGATCTCTAAGAAGACTCATTTGGTGCATCACCTCCCTTTAATTTCATGTTTTGTTCTATTTTTCTAACCCTCATCTCACATTATAGAGAAGAGCCAGCTTCTTCAAAATCTGGATGTTTCTTTAGGTGCACATCCCACTAACCTAAAGATTCCCATGATTTTGATGGTCTCGATCCTCCAAGGATTATCATCAACATTTTTTTGCATGACCAATTGGGAGAAATCGAGTGATATTTTATCATGGCATTAGCTCGGTCTATTCTTGATAAGGTTCAAAATTAAATAAAAATAGTTTCAAAACACATTCAAAGACTCCAAATGGTCCGAAAAATCATTACAGAGGCTTGTAGACCTCCCTCTCATCCATTTCCACTCATCTTTCTTTCCGCATCTTCCATTTCTCTTCATCCTATGAAGTCATGCAATCATGAATTCATTACCACCAAGGATCTTCCCTTTGTCCATCTCCAAGCCACACATTCCACCATCCCCTTTTGTCGAGAAGCTATACCCTCCACACCGGTAAGAAATGGATCCAAATCCAAAAGAAGAGTAGCATATGGTGAGAAGCTATACAAGCTCGGAGATTCGTGTCACAAGATGAGTAGAAGAAAGGCTAAAGAGTTTACCTCTTCTTATCCTCCCCAAAAAATGTTTTTATCAATGGGATTCATACTTTGTAAGATGAAGCCACATATGATGGAGAATTTTTAGACTCAAAAACCATCATATCAAAGCATAAAGCTTTGACAGAGGAGGAAGAAGATAAGCTTGAGTGCTTATCGATTTGGGGATGGATCGATAAAGAAGGGCCTGTAGAAATAACAAACTTTTCCACTTCATCAACTCCACAACAAAGGAAACCTTCCACTCACAACAGCTCCCTTGGGACTAATCCTAGGACTCTAGAAGAAAGTATTATTGAGATATTTTTCTTTCAATCAAAGATCCTGGATTCACCAACAAAGATGCTAAACATGAAGAAGGAGAGGATAGGGATGCCTCCTGCCGCAGAGAAGCATGTAAGGAAACCTTGTTCCTAAAAATACAATCCATAACCATGAGAATAAGAAAAAGTTAGAATGAATCCCATTTGAAGAATTTTCATCCTCAAGACCAAGTAAAGTTTCAATACTAGTCATGCTCACTTCAGGGCATGAGGATAATTTTAAAGATCCTGAAGATCAACTACAACTCCTCCAACCAAGTAAGGAACATCTAATGGATGGGTTTATTCAGTTTTTGATACCGTGGGTGAAAGAGTGAAAGGTAATTTTTCACTCTCATTACAGGCCATATCAATAGCTAAATTAATCGTATGGCCTCACTTCATAAGAAAAGGAAGCTATTTTTCCTTTCTTGTTTCGGGTTTTATTTAGCTTATGTCAAACCAATTAGATTAGGAGTAGGAGTAGATTTCTTTCAACAAAATAAGTGCTTGCACACACTCTGCATGAATCATTTGAGGCATGTATGTTTTGTCTTTTGTATAGGCTCATGCTTATATTACTCTATTAAGAGGCACTAAATTCTAGAAAGACTCATTTGGATGAAGAACTCATAGTTGGCTGAGGAGGTTGCAAGCTTCACTTCAAGAAAATGTAGAGCAACTAAAATTCATAGTTGACTGTCTTTTCAATTTTCTACTCTCAGAAAAATAAATTACAGAGGTTTTGTTATTAGGGTAGTAAGGAGTAAATATTAGTCAATAGCCATGAAGGCTCCATAAAAACATCAAAAGTGCTACCGGCGCAAATTCATAGTGACTTCGAAGCACAGTTCCAGACCAAATTAATAGTAGGAGATCGTGGGTTCTTTCCATTTAGTAGGATAATGGTCCCAATGAGTCACCAAAATATTATCTAAAAATCCATAGACAAAATATTCCTTCATTTTTGAAGCCTATTCAGAGTTGAATTGTCAACAAGTAGAAAAAACATAGCCAAAACACAAAGAAAGTAGTAGGCTCGTGGATAATGCCAAGTGTGCAACCATCATAACTTCAAGAGTAAAATAAGGGAGAAAAGTCTTGGAAGCCTATAGGGTTTCCACATAGAACTAACTAAAAGGGTCCCACCCCAAGAGGGTTGTGACATTTTATATGGTGAGGTCTTTTACTCTCCAAAGGAACAAATGGTGTTCCGTGGTTGATGTCAAGTGTCGGCACTACGCATTCCCATAACATACAAGGAAGCATAAATATTAATTATACAGGGCTTCCCACATGGATCTCAAAATAGGTAGACCCTGAGTTCAAGCGGGACCCAAAGGGGTGACAATCCATGTATCACATATGAGTGATTACAAGACTCATATGAAAGATTTAATGCTCAAAATTTTCAAAATATTGGAGGTGAAGGGTCATATAGCTGTCATTTCAGTAGTGAGTTAATGCATAGTCCCATGTGAAGAATGCCAACCTGCAAAGACTCAAGTTATTCATCTGCATCCAAAGGGTCATTTTAGTGTAGCAAAAAAATATGCGCCATATGAGTTATGAGGATGGAAATCAATGCACCAAGGATTGAAATATATGGTTATGTATTAAAGAGTTGAGGGGATGTTCCTCAAAATGTGAGTCTATCTCAAAGAGGTCGGTTACAAGATAGTTAAAGATGCATTAAATAGTCATGACCCTCACTCTTTAGAAAGGGTAGATAATGGGAAAGTGTGAGAAAGATCTCAAGAGATTTGATCCTGTCACTTCACTCCATTTATCATAATTAAAATAGTTGGGAACGAGTAAAGGAGGGCCTATTATCTTCTCTCCCTCTTCCTATATATATTGTATGCGTAAAAATTATACAAATTTATTAGCTAGAGATAATTGGGAATCGGTTTTTATTCTCTCTGTCTCAAGTCCCTCTTTTGTAAAAGACAGAGATCTTGAAGCTCTAGCTTTCTTCTTGGGTTTTGTAACAAAAACCTTGCCTCTTTTCTAAATGTAATACTGTGCACAATTGTTGGAGTAATATATATGTCCTATGGTATTTTCTATTCATCATTTGTGTATCTTTATTATCTTTGATCACCTTTATCCTCACGTAGAAACTGTGCATCTTCCAATGTTGTTACTATCTTTGAAGTTATGCTTAAGTAGTTTGAAGTAGTGTTTTCATGTGAATATTTTTTGACTTGTGGTGCACTTCATCCACCCCTTTTACATTGTTCACGATTACATTTTTAGATAGTTGCGGTCTTGATTGACCTCTTAGAATACTTGTTTGGCACATCACCTCCCTTTAATTTCATGTTTTATTCTATTTTTCTAACACTTATCTCACATTACGAGAAGAGCTAGCTTCTTAAAAATATGGAGGTATCTTAAGGCACACGTTCCCACTAACCTAAATATTACCACAAATCTGATAGGATGATACTCTAAGGATGATCATCAATAGTTTCCTCTACCACTAGATCCACTAGACCCACCAGGTCATATCCTTCCTCTCCCACTAGATCCTCCGGATCTGCTAGGTCCACCTGGTCCTCTAGACGTTGCACCACCAAATCCACCTCATGTAGGTGGTAAATGGCTTGAAGTTGTCACACCTAGCATCCCCAACATCCCATTGAACTACATGTCGATGGTTTGTGATATTTTCCCACTACCGGTGTGTGTGTCACTCCCATCCCGGACACGATACCCAAACCTTTTGTATTTTCACCTTTTCCAAAAATTCTTTAAAATACGAAATGATTTACACAACCATATATGTCCCAAATGATAAATTATATCTATTAGGCATAGATTGGTTACTTCCATTGATACCAACCAGATTAATAATACTTCTTTGTTGATCGGAAAACCAAGCACCGGGGTTAGTCACCAAGTGGGTTTAGATGTGCACCAAAACTCTCCTTTCTCCATGTGACAAAATCTCATCAGAAGCTAAAGGGGATTCTCTCCCGCACTTTCCAAGATGGGGTACCAAAACTTCTCGGGTTCCACGTCCTCTACATGAACCTCAAATCCTTCTGCCAATGTCTTCCTCTATAGATCCATCACACCTACAACCTCACGTTGTCTAGCCATCTCCCTTTCACGATATTCACTATACTTAAGTCATCTCTTTTCCTAAAAGAGGGTTTAAAACCCGTAAAAGGATCACAGGGATGACATGCACATCAATGGACATGTAAATGACAACGTGAAGAGATGCCAAGAGGAGAGAGCATCAACCAAATGTGCATGCAAAGATTTGAAACATGGGCGGCTGGTTAAGCCATAAAACTCTCCTCTATCTCATAGATCAAATGGGGTGTACATATAGGAGGTCTTTGAGTAACCCCAGATCTTTAATCATGACAAATCAAGTAGAGAGGGAGAATTACGTTCCCCGAGAATAGAAGTGTAACTCCCAATGACGCATATGACACACCTTGATGCACCGACGTGTTGGCGCATTGACACGTAAGAGGATCTCATAATGACCCATAAATGACACATGGACCTATGATCTCACCTAAGTGAGATGACTCACCTAATGATGTGGAAAATAACACACACCAACACCCCCCTTTCATCGTAACTTAGGATGAGGCAGCAAGTTAGAAACAAGAAATGGGTACCTGCACAAAGCCTGATGAGGTACCCATGTACAAGAAAAAGATCCCATCGGTGAAGGAAAACCCAGTGGGAAAAACATCCACCACAAGAGAAAACACACTCTCTAATCTCGAGAAATATTCCAAATATGGGTCCCGCCATGACGAGCAGGCACGAAAAGGTACCCATGTACAAAGAGGCAACCTCTCGGAAAGAAGAAGAGAGAAGAAGAGGGAGATGAGAGGAATGCAGAAGATGCCATAGATGGATCTAAACTCTATAGCTCTAAGAAGTCTCCTAGAAGAATGTCGATGATGTGATCCTCTGCCTCTGGGTGAAGAAGATCCACCTCTGATGAATTGTGTTCCTACCCTTAGGAAGGAAAGAAATGACGTGTTGGAATTCTCGTCAACTCCACAAATGAAACTGAAGGTAGCAACATGAAGAACTCTGAGTCTAGTGTACAAAAGTGTGACATAGGTCTAGCGAGTGAGTGCCAAGGAACCAAAGGTAATGCCACGTGCGTAGAACTATCAGAGTGAAAAAGAGGAACACCCATAAAAAGGATGTCCAAGTGATGTGAAGGGAAAAAAACATCCTCCATAATAGAAAAGGGATCCAAAACTGAGGGTGGATCAATGAAGGTCTCTAGAAATGTGGAAGTGACATGATTCCTGGAAGGGGCACTCCCAACAACAGAGATGATGAACTCCTCTAAAACACCTGTAGATGGATGAGGGACTTGTAGTGAATCACAAGTAGACTCTACGAAAAGATGACTAAGGTCAAGTAGATACTTGTCCCAATGAGGGGGCTCAACAAACAAAAGAGTGATGTCAGATAGGTATGAGTCATCCAATGAAGGTAGAGGAGTGGAAGGGGCCTCACACACTGGAAGTGGAAAGGAGGCTGGTGTAATGATGTATGAGGCTGAGTAGGAGACTACTCGATATCTGATGAGATGTGGGATGTGTCAACACTCTCTAGAATAGTGAGAGAAAGAGGAGAAGAGTCCTCTGTAGTACTCTCAACATCAAAATTGGGTGCACAATCCTCATCATCAGAAGTAGAACCAAACAAGTCTATGTCAACAGAACTGCCATCACACGAAGAAAAGGAGACAATGAATCAACAAAGAACAACAACGACATAAGTATGTGAAGGGTCTCCATAGAGGGACTGAAGAATGCTCTAGACATGGTGAGGTGGATCTGAGTCTTCCACATGAAACCAGAGAGAATGAGAGACATGCATCATCATGTGACCAAAGATGTGGTCACAAGTGTCGAGAAAGTCCTCTAGATGATGATGATCGGTGGAGTGCGAACTGCCAAAGCAAAAGGGTAAAAGACTCTCGTGGGTGAAGTAACGTTCCATGGAAGCACGCCAAGATGAATATTTCCCTCTCCTATGAGAAGTGGAAGAGGATGTAAATAAATCCTATGATGCTCACATTTGGAAAGAGCACTCTCCATGATGAAAAAAATAAAGATGCACAAAAGCAAGACGTCGGACTCGGCCGATATAATGCGTCTGTGTGTGTAAGCCCAATAGTACAGTCAACCCCCTCAGAATGTGGCACTTTATAAAGTATTTATTTTACAAAAATGATAATCCCATCATGTAGAATGTGAAAAAACATGCAACATAGACTAAATAAGTGCTTAGATCCGAGCAACGAGTCAAAATTTATAGCAAAAAACAATTCCCACAACTGATGAGAAAATGCTAATAAATGCAGCAAATGCATTAAAAAAGTTCCTGAAATGGGTGAAAAGGGTGTCATGTGGGTACCTGTTGGAAAGGACATCAAATTTTAGGCATAGTTTTTTTTTCTTGCGAGGGGGGATTAGCCTCCTGCTAACCTCGGACCTTGTCCTCCATCTTTGACATGCATAAGAAGGGAATGAATACAAGAAAAATACAACCTTAAAAGATTTTACAATGCCATGCTGAATGTTTTTTTTAAACACCTTAAAACATTAAAAAAATGAGGTGGAAAGAAGGATTCCCATGTTGAAGTGTGGCTTAAATGAAGCCACGTGCCAAATTGGAGGGTCCACGTGTTGTGTTGGTGTGGAATTTGGGTAGTGGAGATCCTCAACAAGTGGGAAGTAACCAAAGCAAAGCACGACAACAGATTGGGCCCGAGTGGCCGGAGGAGAGCCATTAGAGGGTTGGAAGAGGGCAAGATTCCCATGCAAGGTTGAAATGGTTCTATGCGCCAGTGCAGGGATGAGTAGAACATGCTTTAGGAAACAGTCCCAAGATGGAAATGGAGAAATCCTTGAGCAAGGGATCACAAAACCAATGAAGTCACGAGCAATATACAAAGTGTTAATAAAAATGTAGGAAGATTAACCCATCCACTAGAGCATGTAGAAATAACAATGAGATGTTAATAATGCAAAGCATGAGCCAAATAAGCAAGAAAAATGGACATAGCAACATTCCAATGAGTTTTCAAGCCAATGATCAAGACAAGAGAAAAAACATGAGTTGGTAATGTAGCCAAACACATAGCACAAAAGCAACGGTGAGCAGGGAAGTTAGAAATGAATGTCATGCTAGAAATGGAAAACCAGGGTCAAGAAAGATGCAAACATGGCAAGCTTGAGCACAACACACACCATGAGAAGACTAGATGAGGGGCCGAGCAAGCAATGCAAATCACGGACTAGGAAACCAAGCCAATGCTTTGAGCAAGGGGAAACATAGGCCAAGGGTTCACCAAAAACCTAGAAGTACAACATGAACACATAACCAGTCAATGAGTGCAAACCGAGTTGGAGAAGCCAAACAGAGCGTCGAAGATAGGATGCAACCATGATACAAAACAACACAAAAACCTCGTAAGACCGCATGTAAAAGTCAGAAACCACGAACACCCCAAAACACCAATGATCACATGAACAACCGTATAAGAGGTATGAAACCTGAATTAGTGCAAGTAGAGCACAGTCGGAATAACCATTATGACACACAACAAAATCTGAATATCACACCGAAGCCAAAAAATACGCACAGAAACACGATGAGTGCACAGATCCACAAGATCTGCTCTAATACCATGAAAGAGGGTTTAAAACCAGTAAGCAAGGATCACAAGGGATGACATACACATCAAAAAATGTGCAAATGGCAGCGTGAAGAGATCTCGGGAGGAGTGAGCATCAACCGAATGTGCATGCAAAGATTTGAAACACGGGCAAAACCTGGTTAAGCCATAAAACTCTCCTCTATCTCATAGATCAAATGGGGTGTACATATAGGAGGTGCTGAGTAACCCCCAGTGTTGTAATCATGACAACTCGAGTAGAGAGGGGGAGTTACATTCCCAGAAATAAAGTGTAACTCCCAATTATGTATATGATGCACTGACACACTGACGCATAAGAGAATCTCATAATGACCCCTAAATGAAACATGGACCTATGATCTCACCTAAGTGAGATGATTCACCTAATGATGTGAAAAATAACACACACCAACACTTCCCTCTCCTTTTTAGCCCCAATGTATGCCATCTTCCTCCACCCTAGCTTCCTTGGCTAGTGCTTAGAAAATCTTAGCCAGCCATAGGAAATGCCTCTAAACTTAGGGTAATGATAAATATATTCATAGCCAAAGGGACAACACATAAAAATGATCCTCTGGGTTCCCTTAGGAACTCAAATTCAACAACCTCTAGACAAGAATACGTAAAAATGGCATATTCTAGAGTATAATTGGTCAATACTCCTTTCCACTAGTGATCGACAACATGTGTCTAAGTCAGATCCACATCCTAAAATTTTCTAATCATCTTGGGTCCATACACACAATCTATAGTACCATATCGATCTAGATGCATATGTTGAAATCCATTCATACAATTCTACTAGAAAGTAGTAGAATAAAGTTTCATACAACTCATGGTACAAGTTCTCTTCTACCCATCTACATGCATCAAACCGGGGTCCAACACTCAATCTTTGAGAAATATCATCCTCCCTGCTCCTAAACCATGCTTCAACACTCTCCAAGTTCAGGTGCTTAATCATCACACATCAATGAAACCAAGATGTAGATGTATCCATTTCTCACAACAACTTCGAAAAGAGGTCCTGAAAATGGGCGAGATGTAGTCATTTTTATACCCATAGAAAAATTCTAATCCCATGCACGCTAACCTATCATCCAATAGGCACTGGGAACTCAACCAAGGCATGTGTGGGTGTGAAACCCCTCCTTTATGTGAGTCTTGTGAGAATAAATTGATCAATGATAGAAAATTAGATGCAAAAAGGTAAAGAACCATGCATTCATTCTGAGAGCTTAAGATGAGGCATTATATTAAGATACCCATTAAGATAACCAGAGAAACATTATATGAATAACAAATCTGATCCATACTAGAAAGGAAATATACTAGGATTCATACCCATGAAAAATTTATACTTAGAACATAATATTATATTCATATTAGTCAAAGTTCAGTAACCATATTACATTCACCAAGGCCATAATAAGCCAATGTATCAATGTAGATCAGACTTATGCATCAGAATTCCTAACCATGCCTCCCATATTACATAAATATTTTCATAGACCCATCCCACTAAAAATCTATTACCCCTACAATCCTCTAAATGAGAACAAAAACTATCTGGAATCATCTTATCATTCCTGCAGAGCTTCACCTTTAATTCTCCCTATATTGGTTGTCTCTTCTCCTACCCAAACATCTCTATATATAGTTGTATTGCCAACTGCCATGCCTTTCTGAAGTAATGTGATTCATCACCAAGTGTCAAGGTGGTCCTCTAATGGAGCATGCTTCTTCCCATTGGAGCTCTGCATTCTCCACGATGATGTCTTTCTAGATCCTTCCATCGCATGGAATATTCCTTTCTTGACCACCAAGTTATCAAGGTTGGCACCTTATCCACTCTACATGCATAATCAGGTCATGATTCTCTCATGTGCTTCCTAGAACACCAAATATGAATAAGTCCCAAACCCTTTTCTTTTCCTGGCACGCATGCCGTGATTTTTACAAAACCCTTCTAAAACCACTATCTTACGCACCTATACCCCGAACGCCATTCTTCATATTGATCCCACGTGTCCATGTGCCCTTTGGCACTCAACCAATATTGTGAGGCCCAATAATTTTACATTGTAGGCTATTTATCTTGCATTTTTGTAGAGCTCAAGTGAGGTAATTTCTAGCTCGGTGGGGTGATCGAATCTCCACCAATTTGATCACTACATTACCACATTGTTCGGGTTTAATTCCATATAGTTTGGGATTGACAGTTTAAGCCTTATATGGGTAAGCCTCGCTTATCTATTATTGGTGAGTCAAAATATTAGCTCGGTGCTTTATTCAAACTAGTGTAACAGGTTTAATTTACAATGTGTTTCCATATTACTCAGACATTTAAACAAGCCATATAACTCGGCAATTCTGATTCCTCATAGCTTGACCCTTATCACGAATAGTTCCAACAATCAATCATAACTCGACAACTTAACAAATCAATATAAATCTTATGGAGCCCAGAGAGAAGGGGATAAGCATGACATAAGCCATGTATTGATAGCCTTCTACACCTATTTTTAAATATCTCAACCGTCCTCCCAACCGCCAATGTGGGATTTTATCCCTATCCATTCACAAAGTAGCAGCCAAAATGGATACGATGAGCATTGAACATGTGACCTCCTTGCTTGAAACCTCATCAACTAACCAAATTTCCCAACGGCTCAATGGATTTAACAATGAGCTCGACTCTATTTAAAGAGCTTTGTTAGTAGACGTGAAAAGGTAGATAACAGGGTAGTTGCGAGAGAGATCCTCATTTTTGGGGCACCTAGGGTTACTTTTGAGACTCGGTGTAAAATGCAAACTTCTTTAAAATTTTGAGATCTTTCTAAAAATGTAAGTTTTTTACATGAAGTGGTATATATTTTCCATTGTAGGAATTTAAAGGTCACATTTGCATGGGAAATACATTGTGGAAGCACTTGTATGAGCTATAAATCGATCTTGGAGTAGTTTACAGTAATTCGTAGAGTTCCCCAGGGTCATAGATCATCTCATTTGTAGGTATAAATACATATTAGTCATTATTAAAGGGTTTATTATACTTTATTAGATTTTTAATGAATAGATTCTCATTTCGAGAATCTGGAGACGTAGCCTTTGGGTGAACTTCGTTATCAATTTGGTTTGTGGTGTTTAGTTGCATTTTTTGGAAGCTTTTGATTAGATACAAATCTATAATTTGTTTTATTTGGTTAATTTATAAATAAATCACATAACTAGTTAATTGGATTGAAGGAAAATTTGTAGTATCCATAACCCACATCGATCTCGAATGCACCTAACAAATTTTGGAATCAAAAATTTAGTTTGAGTGCATGATTAATTACTCTTGTGAATATTTTAATGGATTTGTACTAGATTCAGATATTTCACTTAAGTTTTCATTTGAATATTAATTGATTGTTTTGAAAGATTTTAAGAATTTGGGATTTCAAGACACCCAAAATTGGATAAAAATTACTCTTGATCAATTTTAAACCTATCAAGTTAAGAATTTAAAATTTTTCTAAGTACAAGTTTAAAATAGTACCATTTTTAGATCAGTGACATAATTAAGATTTCACTTTTGTGTGTGCTTTTGCTTATTATGTCACATCAAAATTATGGTGTATTCATTACACATTTATAAAAACTAAAATTTTAATACACATTAAAAAATTTTGTATATCCATTACACATTCATAAACACCAAAATTACAACACACGCAAAACCAAACATTTTGAAAAAATAGCAATTTCTTCATTTTGATCATTTTTAATGTTATTTAATGTATCATGTGACACATTTACATTATTTTAAATTAATCTTTGAGTATCCCTACATTTCCTTTATGCCAATTCATTCATTTACTGATTATTTCTTCTATTACTAAGAGTACTTATGATTCAAATTATTCATTTTCATCTTCTAAAACATCCTCATATTCTACATCAACATATTCATCCTCTCGATGCTCTTCAAATTCTGTAACATCTTCATCTTAGAAGACTTCTTCATCTTTAGAAACATATTTTTCTTCAACTTTGGACATATTCATATTATTATATGTTCTTCCTATAACCTTATTTGAACATTTTTCTTTACCTTGGACTAATAAGTATTATAAATTCCCATTAATATATCATTTTCATTATGATATAATCAAAACTATAAAAAATATAAAATGACACGCATCTTGGATTCATGATAGAAGAAAACTTTGCAAAATATAAAATAATGGAAATTTTTATAATTGAATTAAAATTTATAGGAATTAATTACAAACATACTAAATTATACCGATCATAATATTATAGCAACATGTAAAGCTCATTACACTCCACCAACATCTTTGACAACTCAACCACATAAATAATTCTATGTAAATCATGCCTAATATACATGTTATAGATTGATGAGTACCATTTTCATTAAAATATTATAATTGTAAAAGTTTTGTAGTCCACACTAATTATTTCTTGAATATTTCCAACATAATCCATCTACACTTAAACCAAGTTTTTTTCACTTGCCCTTTCTCAAATAGCTTGGTGAAATGAAACTACTATGCTAAAATTGAAGGTCTTCCATTTATTGTCAATTATCTTGATCCAAAATATTTACCATCCTATCGGGAAAATATTAGTTAGTGCGTACTGAGATAAGAATAATATTGTTTTGGTTGTTGAAATAGTCTTCCTAAATTAAGTTTGATTTTATCGTGGAGGTTTCATAGGATTCCTTTTTTTAAGGATATCCTTTCCCTATAAATTTGTATTGTGTTGGAGATTAATTAATATAAAACATTATTATTTCACTTTGAAAAAATCGGACCAAATTATTATTTGGTATCAGAGCAAGATCTATGAGGTTAAGATGGATTTCTAATTTCTAAGGGAATATCAATATTTTGGTTTCTGTAGATGATATTTATGTTTGCAGCATCCATTTTTAAGTTGAGCATTGAATAGTCTCTTGCATTGTAGTTCCAACTGGCGGGATACACAGAGCATACATTATAGATTAAATTATCAAAGTTAAAGGTGTCACAATAGAATTCCCTAGCTAATGCAATAATCATAATTTCTACAACATATTCTAACTTTCCAAATAGAGAGGTGGAATAATCAATTCGTGGGATTTCTCTTACAAAGCCGAGCTGGTTTCAACGTGCAATGAGCTGAGTGGTTGACAATTCAAATTAAATCTATCTCTACATACCAGCGTCCATAAACCTCTATTTTATATCTCAGCACATTACAGATGTTTGAGTGTTATTGGATCATACGTGGAGAATGAGAAGATCAAAGAAGCTCTCTTATACTCTAAATTTTTTCATAAAGTTCAAATATATCTATAATTATTGATTTGATTGATTTGTGTTACTAAATCCTATGTTGTGGTATCTGAGTGTAAATTTTTTATGTGAATCTATCAAACCATTGGAGAACGTTTCCTCATCTATCGTGGTACATCCTCTGCTTATGTCTATGTGATCAAATTTACTACACAGTCCATTATCATCAACTCCTGCCAACATTTCCTTCTTTGATAGATGTTTGGGACTACATTCATGTATGATCTGAAAAATTATGTAGAGATTGCTCTCAATCGCTATCTATACTTATTTGATTTGGAATTTTTACATAAAAATATGTGATATACATTTAGTTTGTTTTGATCTGCATATTCATTCTACCCACATTTCCTTTGACCATTTGTTTCAAGTCACATGTTTCTTGGTATGTTCTTCCTAAATTTGAATTTCCATGTGCGCAAGAAGTTTTTTGAAAATTTATACAAATATAAAGGCATGTAAATATTTTCAGTAGTGGTTCAGATTACTATATATAAGGAGAGAGAGCCAAGCATAAGTGATTAGGTGGATATTTAAAATAACAGAAATTCAAGTTGTTTGTAAAGTGTTTAGTCTAAACTTCAAAATTAGATTATAATTGTTAAAAGTGAGTCATGTTCATTTTTTCAATAAAGTCTATGTAAAGTTTTGTAGTTGTATATGATGCATGTCAACAAAATTTGTTTAGCATTGTCATTGTTAATGTCAAAATTGTCAATTGGTGGTCAATAAAGTTATTGTTAAAGTTCATCATAAGTCATTGTGAAGTTAGTGTCAATTGTCAAATAAGATTCAAAGTCAAAATCATTGTTAGCAGTTAAGTAGTCACAATTGCATCATTGTAAAAAGTCTGCAAAATAAAAACAAAAAAATATTTCCTAATGGATGCATTTTCGGTGTTACTTGACGTCCATAAAATAAAAAATTTCACATTGTGGGAGGGAAACTATACCAATAAATATAATGTGGAAATCATTAATCGTCATGATCACAATCCGTTGAGTTAGCATCATGTTGATTGGAGGATGGAGGCAATAGAGGTAGGAGGAAAATCAACATCCTCAATTTCATCACTACCTCAGAGGCTACAAACTTCTTTAGTGACACCTTTTGTTGTGTTTGATGAATAAGAACAAATGAGAATCCTTATTCTGTTTACATAAGTAAAATTCTTGGGTTTCCCTTGTGATGATGATGATGTGGAGATTTGTACCATTGATACTATTGCAGTAGGAAGTGTTCTTGATCAGATTGACTTGATGGTTGATGTGAATTGGTTAATGGGTCCCAATTCATGTATTCACCTAGACAAGTTGATAGGACCCTATTCATGGATGATGTAGTTTCCACGAATAGTTGAGTATCGAGACCATGTGCAGGCTATAAAGTGACATGTTGCTTGGTTGAAGATGGTGTTTTCCTCATGTTCGCACTAAGGGGGGGAATGTTAGGAAAATATTAGTTAGTGCATACATGTAAGAATAATATTGTTTTGGTTGTTGAAACAGTCTACCTAAATTAAGTTTGAGTTGTTCGTGGAGGTTTCATAGGACTCCTTATTTTAAGGAGATCCTCTCCCTATAAATTTGTATTGTGTTGGAGATTAATTAATATAGAACATTATTATTATTGCGCGAAAAAAATTAGACCAAATTATTACATCCATCCATATTACATTATGATTTTTCACCTAAAATAACATGATCATTATAAGTAAATTTGACTAGAAGTTCAAACATTGAAAATAAATGAATACAAAAATTAAGATTCTTACTCAGATTCACATCCTCACATAATGTTTAAAGCATCCTTAGACACACTTCTAGAAATTATGTTATAAATATTTAATGAATGTTCACGAAAAACTTCACACTACAATTATTTGGCCATTTGGTGCATAAGTCTCATGGAGAGGTTTTACAAGATTATTGTCTTCAATAAATATGTTTATCCCTCGCTTTACACTACTCTTTTTTTCTTGTTGATTTAAATTTATTTTTAGAATTCCTATTTCATTCCATTTAAGATTTAGAGTGTTTCTACACATAAAATCTATGAAATAATGTAATAAGTGCATATTTTGATTTAATTAACTTCCAACATTAATTTTCTAAATCTTACAAAGTGACGATTGATCTATCAACTATAAAAAACAAAGGAGAGATTTCAATTAGTTTATTATGTGTGGATCTCAAGGAGTCTAAGTGATCGAGTGTAGAAACAAACATAATTTAGAATGAAAGTGCATGTTACTAAAACTAGTGCTTTAAAGCGCACTGGTCAAAACCATAAAACTATGTCAAAACCATCCATACGATCTTGACCCTTATATATAGTCTTATACCTACTTGGATTTTGTCTCTGTAACTTTTTGTGTACCTCACCTACCCGGAAATGAATATCACTATGTGTCAAGTATTTTCAATCTCCTTTGGAATGAATCAGTAACACTTCTCAAACCCTTAAACCATCATAGTGCAAGATGGATTTCTTGTAAAATAAATTTAGGTGGGTTTTGGGAACCCCTATGTATTTCCATCATAATCACTACTCGAAGAGGATCAAACCACATATCATTCTCCTATCATGTGATATGAGCAATTAAAATTATCATATAAATGAAAGATAATGAAAAAATAAGCAATATACCTTGTCTAAAACTCTCTTGCAAACCTCAAATATATTTGTGAAGCACTTGGGCTTGTGAAATATTTGGATTTTATTGTGGGTTCTCTTGATATTAATATCTAAAGGGGATTTAAAAATTCTATGAGATTGGATGTACATGGATACGGATGTCAAATTGGCGAGAAGTTGGATGCATTTTCTCAAAATTTCTAGGGATAAGTTTACAAAGGAAATGAACTACTTTTATAGCTGAGGGTAAGGCCATAAAAGGTGGATTAAAGTTTAAATAAGCTCCGTGGTTAATGATTGTAATCACCCGGGTTAACAAGTAGAATTAAGAATCGTAGTTATAGATTTACATGGGTAGTAGCCATTTGGAAAAGCATAAGTTACATCTAGAAAGATAATTACACGTATAAATCTATTGCCCATCCTTTCTAGGAATCTAGAAATGGATTTAAATTTGAGTTGACAAGGGAATAAGATTGATTAAATAACTAATTTAATTAGTATTTAATTGTGAGGAGATAATCAACCTTTTAAGTAAATAAATGTTTAATTATATTAGGTAAGGGGTGTTAGGAATTAATTTAATTAACTCTAAGAGCATGGTATAATTAAATTGATTAATCCTAAAGGGTAGGAATATAGCTTAAATAAAATAATTAACTTAATTAATTAAAAAAGGTGTATTATAATGGGTCAAATTAATCTAATTGATTATAATTGGATAGAAGCGAGATAGAAATATGAATGTATTTTTAGGTTGTCTACATTTTTCCCTCTTTAAAGTGCTATTTGGAAGTATTAAATTTTAAAAGATAGTAGACACATGAAGATCAGCGAGAAGAAAGTGATAAAGCATTTATATTCCACAACAAGATAGGATGGTAAGGGAATACCCCCTTAAGTAGGTGGGTGATGCAACAAATCGGTGGACAATCACTTAATAGGAAGAAAACATGGAATGAGAAACAAGGAGTGGTAGGATCATGCTCGTAGCAGTAATAATATTTGGAGAGTATGAATATAAGATCAACCTTTATTTTTTTGTTGCACAATAGTGTTTTCACCATGATTATGAAAGAATCAAGATGTTTAATTGAGATACACGTAAAATACACACACAAAGCAATGAAAAGATAAAAAGGAAAACAAACCCAATATACAAAGTAGGTACATGATCTATGGTTATAAAGGAACCGATATGTTATCACACTTGTGGTAATTGGTTGAAAAAAGAAAAATTCAACAAAGAAACACAACCATGTAAAATAATACAATTATGTATTCCCCTAACACACGCCACAATGAAAAGTAAACATATGAAAATGATCCCAAACATTAAACTTATGAAACACAAGGTAATATGATCGGGATGGAAGAGTCGAGTGGCTTAGTTACCCTAAAATAACTCTTGTTGGATCTGTAGTCAATTGATTTGAAAGAAATTGTCCTAGGAAAATTTGTACCATGAAGGAAGAACAATTGTGTGAGATAAGTGTAAGATAAAAACAATTAATAGGGTAATAGATAAAAATTTAATTTTATCAAAATTGATTCATGCCGCAGGTTATGAAAAACTTGCATTTTTAGGTGTTTTATGAATATAAATTTTGTGATTTTTTTGAAAATTTGAAAATGTGGCAATGTTGTTTTTGAGTGATTTGCATGAGAGACCACTAACACTTTGGATGCACAAGAGAATCATGGATGTTTGTAGGATTTTAAGAGAAATTTTTTTCGATGAGAGGAGAGTGGGTTAGTAACATTACTAAAGGATATAATACTAGCATATATTGTAGAGATGCCACACATTATACTAGAGCAATGCTTATTGACTTGCATTGGAAGAGTGATGACACAACAAGAGAAATAATGTATGACTACCCACAAGGAGATGACTATTACATTAGATGATGTGTATCGGATCCTATAGGTATCGATACATGGGATTTTGGTTGAGTATGATGGGAATGCAGCACTGTATATGAGGACACATCCGGAATGTATTATTGCGAGAGGCTATATTGAGAGAGGGGATGAAAATACACTTATACATATGCTTTGATGACATAATATTTTTGAGACTACTAGTGCATCTAATGGCTCTTATCATTGGATACTTTCTTCTTGAGAAGATGGGGACACAATTCTAGCTTGAGTTGATAACAATGGTAGTTATATTGATGGAGGGAGAATGTTTACATGGGGTCAGGTGTATACTTATACATATATATATATATATATATATATATATATATATATATACACACTTCATCTTATTACATATAGAGGTATCGGGAGCTTGATTCATGCCACCTTGTTATAGATATGGGCATAATATCACGTTGTCATCCAATGACCACTGGGAGTGATGAGAGTGATACATCTAGATGAGCCATCATTGAGAGGATGGGAGAGTGTGGGAGTAGGTCATAAAGGCCACATGGGTGACATCAACTTCTATAGGAGGGATTTTGATGACTTGAAACTATAAATGGTGACTTGAAGGCCATACGAGGTTGTATTAGTGGTATACAAATGCCATGGAGTTGTGTGAAATAGAGTTTGAGAACTTCATTATAGGAATTCATAGCCATATTAATAGTTATGGAGATGTATAGGGTCGAAAGATTCTAGAGAAAAATTAGCATTATAGAAGGTAATATTGGTGGCAATAATTAGTACATGTGTCTTACACAAGAGACATTTGACTTCCGAACTTGCATTAAGGTGTTGATGGCTAGACAAATATTTTTTTGAGTGATCCCACATGCATGGGATGCTAGGGCACATGTGGTGGACCTAGGTATGACTAAGGACTACATTGCATGGTACACATTGATCATGCCTAGGAGGATTACTATTACTCATGCAACCATAACATCAAGGATAACAAAAAAAAGTAGAAGATGTTGGCCAACAAAGGTTGATATATAGGGAAAAAATAGGCCAAGAGGAGGTGGAGGGTTAGGGAGAGGTGCAAGAGTACATATTCTAGTAACATAGGTTGTTCGAGAAGGTACTGTTAGAGATCAAATAATCTCACCTCTTTTCTTTGATTAATGCCTCTAATGTTCACATGTCCAATCATTCCGCTTTAAAATATGTTGAGAGGAAAATTCATGACTCGAACCATGTGGGACCCTATATCTATTTTTGTAAAACCCCCTTTTTAAAGTTGAGGGTCATAAAGGTTATAGAAAATTTCTATAAAATTGGTGGAGGGATTAAGGAAAAAATTTGGGAACCATTAAATAGGCAGCCCCCAAAAGATGAGAATAATGTCCACGTGTTTCCTTGGTGCACTTTTGAAAAGGAATAGCAATTTGGGACTCCCCCAAGTTACGAGCATTCACCACATGGTTTATGCGTGTAAAGGCGGTTCCAAAGACAGTTAAAAATTCGAGAAAGGGGTAGGATGTGGATGTTACCACATGTCACCCAGGTGTAATTTTAAGAAAGGAAATGACCACGAGAGGGAAGGAAATCCCCATGAAGCAATATTAGGAGTTACACATCTCATAAGTGTTGTGAACTAACAAGACAATGCAAGGAGAATAACAAATCATGATGAGATGAATTATATGTTGTAGATGGGTTGGAACATGTTTATGATGATGTAATACATTAAAATGTTGAGGCAAAGTGCATAATCACAAATCATTGAAAACACAATGACTAGTTTCTTTTCATCGTGGGTACCAGTACTAAGCTAAGGAAACTTAAATATGAAAACTAAAAAGAATTACATATTAGAGGTTGAAGATATAAATGTGACATCATTTGAAAGTTGTCTTATATATAATTCAAAATGGGAATTCTATAAGGGCCCAAGCCAATGGTAAAAGGGTCCATTTACATAACTAAAAACAAAAGGATAAGAGACAGGGCATACTTCTCACATACCTCTCACCCGCTTGCAAGATTTACCTCCCGAAGGTGCAGTTTGTTTAAAAGTGTGTTCTTCCTCATCATGAATTCATCAGAGCCATATGTTTTCTGGATAAACACAATAGACCCTGCTAAATCTTGCAATATCCCCATATCCATTAATGACTCAAGATTCATTCGGGGTTTGTGCATGATCTTCTCCAGCTCAATCTTCTTTTGGTAGGAAGACACCCAGTCTAGAAGATCCAGGCCACTTGTGAAGAATTTTGTCTTCCCCTTCCCTTTGTGAAGGGTAGAATTGTTGAGAATAGAATAAGGGGAATGAATGGAGTGGTTGGAAGACCAAGAACTACATCACGAGGGACAAAAGGAACAAGATACTTTGAGCTAGATTCAGATTTCCATCTCCTTGAAAGGGCCGGGTTCTCTCTTAGAGAAGGGATTGGTTGAGGACTTAAGAGGCCATGCCCTGATGAAGATTCATAGTGCTCAAAGTGAGTGGACAACTGATCTACAAACCTACCCATGGCATCATGAGCGAGAGGAGATTGCTTATCTTGAATGACGAATAGATAAGGACATCTCCTCTTCTCCATCTAAGATAATGATTGGGGGTTGAGATCTTGATTCGACCTTTCTCTTTCCTGAATATGGTGTTGGCATTGAACTTGGTTGTGAGGGTTCAGGTCTTGCACAGCCCCTTCTCTAGAAAGGCAATCCTCCACTCCAATTCATCCACCTTGTGAGAAATGGCAGGCATAGTGTCAATGGAAGATTTTTCGTATAACACATAATATTCATTGGGAATCTCCTTTAAAATAATTTCTTCATCACATAAGAATGGAAACTGGAATTCAGTTTTCCCAGACACTTGGGGCCTCCTCTCAATCCATAATTTCTTCATGTTTTTAGGAGTTTTCAAATGTTCCCATCGAAAGAGATGAAAACACATGAATTGGAAGGATGCGAAGACATGACTGATCTTAATAAGCCTTGTGATAAGTGTGAGCCAGACTCACCGATAAGTCAACAGACATCTGGTGTCTCTTGCACATTCTATGTCAAATAGGGCCCTAACAAAAGCTTCATCAGGACCACATAGGTTGAAGATTTGATTCAAATATTATGAAAAATTTCCTTCAAACTATTTTCCATGGGTACTCTTGCCATGTCATTGGTAGAAGGTAGTAAAAAAATTCCTTGCTTACAGGATAAGAAAATTAATGCATCCTGGTGATGGGATAAAATTGGGTTTTATAGTAGAAGTAGCACAGATTGATTGAATTGAAAGAAATCATTTTCACCTAATGAGGGAATATCCTGCTCAGTTGCACAAGGAGAATTTAGAGGTTGAATTGAATCTAAAATAAGCATGGTTGATGAATTAACTAGATTTGACAAGAACCACATGGGATAGTTGAACCAAGCATATGTGAGAAGGAATGCACAGTACCCAAGGTGTATTTTTAAATAGTAAAAAGCATCTGTTCACCTCAGGTCACCTCAAAGTGCTCAAAGGATATCAAAAGAAACTATCCAATCACCAGATGGAGGGAATCATGAAAACATTAATCATAAGCAATGACATGGTATTATAGTCATATATGATAAGAGTAAAATGAAGGAGGCCCATACTCTTCACACCTAGCAGAGCTGGATAAAGTATTTTCATAAAAAGTGTCATTGATACACCTAGCATTTTGGGAAAGTAGAATATACTTGTGAAATATCCACATTTTGGGGGAAATTAAAAGGAAAATGGGAATGGAATTGTATAAAGGTGATGAGAACACTCTCACAAAGAGGGGGTTAAGATTTCTGTGAAATTAAGAAGAGAAAAGAGAGAAGAGATTAAAACAAGCCATTTTTCCAAAAGACTTGTCTGAGAAACCTGTTAATTTATGGAGCTTTCAAAATAAATCATGTCAAGATGGTTGCAAGTGTACAACTATTGAAAATCATTGAGAATATAAATAAAACTTTCCCTTTCTGATGAATTTGATGGGGCCCTAAGTTAATTATGTTAATCATGAGAATTGTTGTGTCTATTTTGAATTCAAATATATTTCAAATAGTTATTCATGTTCATGTCGCAATCTTATGTTAGAAATTACTTTGAATCACACAAGATCTTGTCATTGTGGTAGAATTTTATCATTTTTAATTGTGCTATGAGAAGATATTTCATTTAATTTTTAATAAATAATTTAAATTCACCTTACTTCCATTTTGTTGATATAGATTGTTTGTTAGCTTATGAGTGTATCTTAGGCGTGATGGACCAGGGATCTATGATGTTTAGTTGAGTCTTTGACATGAGATTTTATGTTAAATTCTCAAAGAATGTGTGAAACCATGCATCTTTGGGCTTCCATGGGTGCACACCTTCTAGTTGAAGGTTCATTGTTAATTGTTTGAAGTGTTGTTATCATCTTTCTTGGCAGACTTTTCAACATTTGTTAAAAGTTCCCAAGAATCTGGTATAATCAAATTTATCTTGCTTAATTCCCCAACAAAATCCATCTATAAATGATAAATCCTACAATAATTACCCTTGCTTGCACTATTTTTCCATAAATTCTAAGGATATTTGTTGAATTTACCCATCCCTTACTCAAAACATGTAGGAGCAATTAGGTTTTATTGTTGTCTTTAGTAACCTGAACCTTGTTTAGGAGATATATTCGATCGCCAATGTGACAAATCATGAGGGTTAGATTAAGTTACATTTACCATGTCTTCTCAAAGTTTTCTTTCAAAATCATAGAAGGAAATTCAAATATTTTCAATCCATTACAAATACAGGTTATAAAACGGGTCTTCTCACCATGGTTGAAGGCAAAACCTAATGTATAAGAATAGGCCATACCCTCAACACAATGCTCTCTAATTTCTCTAAGCTCGAGTGACAAAAGAGTTAGTTAAATGTGTCCCTGGCTAGAAAATGAATCAAATCCTAATTTATTTGTCTCTAAGCATCCCTGCTCTTCCTATTGATGTTGCTCACTTTTTAAAGGGGGAACCAATTTTGGTACCATCACCGATTTGGTGCCATTTTTGGGAGCTATTTGTGAAAATTCATACATATATTTACCTCTATTAATGATTCTTACATGTTTAAATGCAAATACATTGTTTAAATGTTATCCTTTGTTAAGATTTGTAAAGATTGTGTGAGATCAGAAGTTTATTGTGCAATATTTCCTGGTTTAAGGGAATGTTACACTAGATTTGTATTGCTAGTGTTTAATATTGACAAAGGATGATCAAATCTATCAATATTTTTAGAAATTGAGTATTGATAGACACTTGACAAGTTACTTATAGTTCTTTATCACATCTAAGGTGAAAATACTTGGTGGCGACTCTGTGTTGATTTGATGTTTTTGGTTAAATATCAGTGTCTTAAATCTTTTTCAAGTGAGATTTGTTGTTAATATTTGTAAAAATTAAAGGAAGGAGGTCTTTATTTGACAAGGACCCTACTAGAAAATTATTTCTAGAGCTTGGGAAATAAATCTAAAAGGGAGACAAGTCTAGAAGGTATTGGGGATCAAGATTCAAGAGAAAGGGAAACACCAGTCTGGAAAGTGATCAACCTATAGTTACCCCTTCAAATAATTTAGATTAAATATTCCTCATAAAAATTTAAATACTCCAACCGGAAGGGTGATCTGTGAGTCCCCTCATTTATTTCCTTCATCACTCAAAATTGATAGGGGATTTTGTGAAAATGAGTCACTAGAGGTTATTTACTTTGAAAATCATACGCCAAAGGTCCCAAATACCCTTGGTCCTACACTGTCTTAGTCCTCCTATAGGATCACCTCCTCAAAATAACATGGCTCAGCCTCCACCTAGACCTCCTTTTGTTGTCAACACATTTGGACCAATAAATTTTAGAGGCATGGTTGGATATCCTAATGTTGTGCCACAAGATGTAAGAAATAGGTTGCCTAAATTTCAAGGAAATAATGCCATCACGGGTGACCAACATTTGAGACTTTTTTTAATATGATGGAGGATTTTGAAATAGAACATGAAGACATATATATAAATCTATTCATTCATACTATTGAAGAAGATGTGCATGATTGGTACAAATATTTTCCAGATAACTCAATAGATTCATGGACTGAGATGAATAATGCTTTCATATTACAATATGGGGATAAGACAGACCTAAGGTTCCTCTTGTCTGAATTTGAGAATATAAAGAAGAATCCCAATGAGTCTATGTCTAGGATTTCAATACCAGGTTCAATAAGACTTTAAATAGACTACCTATAATTTTGAGGCCTAGTAATGAATCCTACTTAATAAAGTATTCGATGCTTTTGACAAAAAGGTTGCTTATTATTTGAGAGATAAGAACCCTAGAACTTTAAGGTAGGATTTTACAATGGCCTTCAGATTGAAAATAATATTAAGGCAGCTGGAAAACCACCTAAGAGGGAGGGTGTCAAATTGATTAATCTGATAGACCTCAGTCAAACAAGGCAGTGGATCTAGAGGAGGTTGTGAAAACTTTGGCCGGAGTAGTTAAATAAATATCCTATAAGCTAGCCAGAGAAGAAAAAGGGATAGGAAAAAGTTCTCAAGGTTAATATAAACCATAGGGACAAGATATATTTGGAAATCATCCTAGGGGTGATCACATAATGAATGAAAGAGGAAAAGGACCCATGGGATCAGGAAATAAACAACCATAACCTAGAGAAAATAGATTGGTCCTTGATCCTTTGACTGCTAGGGTTGATATAGTGGAAGAAGCCCATGTTATTTATTGGTGTGACAAGTGTTTCTTGCCACATTCCCCTTGTGATCCTATTGATAAAATTGAAGAGACAAATGATGATGAGACCTATGGCGATGTATGTATGATGGAAAACCCTGAAAATCCACAACAAGGAGCCACTTCAACCGAGTTGATAAGTTCCAAAACTATAGAAATTTTCTAGGATTAAATTTTTTGGATATTACCTTTTCCCCCTAATGATGATGTTGAAGTTGATATGGTGCAAGCATTTGATTTACCTAATCATGATTTTGAATATCTGAGGGCTTTAATGATCAAAAAGTACGATGGGGAATTCCTTCTAAGGGAGATAGGAAATTACTCATGAATGCAATTGTTGCTCAGAAAAGGAATACAATCTCAGAAGTCAAATTGTTAAAGGAGGAGGACTACAGCCCAAACCCAAGACCCCATTTCTTACCAATATCCCAAATGAGTCTCCTAGAAAGGATACACCAACTAAAGGTCCAATTATCCCAAATAGAAATTGTACCCCAGATCATGCCCAAACCTTGAAAGGTCTTGTACCACTAGAAGGAGTTGTTACCCTTCCTCCTAACACTGTCTTACCCAAATATGTCCCATGTGATGTTGCCCATATTTTGAGTCAAATGAAAGTCACAGTTCCTATTGTTGAATTAATTTGAATCCCTGAACATAGAAAAAGATCATTTGAGTACCTGGGATTCAAAGAGGATGCATTTCCCCCATGTAAAAATATGAATCATGTGGGTACTCCCCCTGTCATTGTAGAATTGGAAGTACCTCAAGTATTATAGGATTTGGGGGAACCACCTGAGGTATATTTGGGCACTTCTCTTATTGAATCCCAGCTTGATGTTGACCCTTTTTATACTACTTTGATCATAAAGGATAGGTTAGTACACAATTACATGTTTGAATCAGGGGCCTCTTGTAATGTGATGCCCCTTGAGGTTATGAATGAATTAAATATCAAAGTAACATCATCTTTTGGAAAGTGCACTGTTATGGATTCACAAGAAGTGCCAGTGATTGGGTATGTCAAATATCTGGTTGTACAATTGGTGGCTTATCTAGGCAATTTTAACCCTGAATATGGTCATTTTGGATTGTCCCGATAAGTGGGGAATGTTGCTATCAAGGAAATGGGCTGTTAGCATAAGAGGATGATGATTGAAAAATAGGGATGGAAGCCTGATCACTTTATTAATCTCAATCAATCAACCATTACAGAGAATGGGCTGCAATATTTATAGATATTGCACAGCCAAATACACACAGGAGAATAAGTTGCACAGGTGCAACCAAATGCCAAAATGAATAAGCTTCCAATAACATCCGGGAAGCAGCAATTAGATAAAAACAAATATATTGTTTAAAACAATATAACAGTATGTATAAAAGACAAATATGGTTGATTAACCATATAACAAAATAACTATTATTATTTAATTAATAAAATTAATTAAATAACTGAACTATGCATAATTAATATTTAGGATAATAATATTTTATCCTAACATTCCCCCCCTTAATTGTGCATTGTCTGAAGAGATGAGGAGAGAAATGCTCTGAACAACTCGAACTTGTCACGTGCAAGTGACTTTGTGAAAATATCTGCTCGTTGTTCAGCAGTTGGACAAAATTGAAGTTGGATGTTGTGCTTCAACACATGTTCGCGTATGAAATGAACCTGAACCTCAATGTGTTTTGTTCTCTCATGAAAAACTGGATTGCGAACAAGTTTGAGAACACCTTCATTGTCTACATACATGGTAGTAGGTTTGTCTGTGGGTATTCCAAGTCCTTCCAAAGATGTGACGTAGCCAAATCGATTCATGACAACTTCTCCTACGAGAACGATACTCGCTTCCTTGGAAGAGTGAGAAACAAAGTGTTGTTTCTTACTTCCCCATAATATTGGTCCAGATCCCATAAAGAATACAAATCCGTAAGTGGATTTTCTATCATCAATGTTACCTGTATGATCTGAATCAATATCCGATCAAGAAGAAGTTTTCATTCTTCTTGTATTCTAGACCAAGATCCACCGATCCTTTGAGATATCTCAAAATGTGCTTTGCTGCTTTCTAATGACAAACTTTGGGTTCCTGCATGAACTGGATAGATAGCTCACCTGTAAAGCTGATATCCGGTCTAGTGTAGGTTAGGTAAATGAGACTCCCGATCAGTGCGCCGATAGAGAGTGGCACTTACCTCGGAGATGGATGTGAACGAGATAACATGTCTGTTCTCCATAGGTGTAGCAATTGGTGTGTAATCCATCATCCTAAACTTCTCAAGAATTTTCTTGGTATATTTCATCCGAGAAACAAAGATATGATTCTCTTTCGCCATACTTCTAGTCCAAGACAGAGTGCATAAGCCCGAGATCTGTCATGTCGAATGATCACTTAAGATCTTTCTTCGTTTCATCAATCATCTTCACCGAACTGCGCAAAGTGATGACTAGATCATTGACATAAACTACAACAATCACCATCCCCCTTGCTTTTTGAGGTAGAGATTGGGATTGTATGGATTCTCGACAAATCCATGTTGTACGAGATGCTCATTAATCTTAATGTACCATGCTCGGGGTGCCTGTTTGAGACCATACGAGAGATTTCCTAAGTCTCCATACCTTTTCTTCTTGACCAGGTACAATAAAATATCCCTCAGGTTGAGTCATGTAGACTTCTTCTTGTAAATCTCCATTCAGGAAGGCACTTTTTACGTCCATTTGGTGAACTTTCCATCCAAACTGTGCAGCTAGAGCAAAGATCATCCTGATCATTTTGATCTTAGCTATGGGAGAAAATGTCTCCTCATATTCAATGCCTTCTTTTTGTGTGTACCCCTTTGCTACAAGTCTTGCTGTGCACTTTTCCACTGTCCCATCTGCTTTTTCCTTAGTTTTGAATATCCATCTGCATCCAATGGGTTTCTTCCTTGGTGGAAGATCAACAAGCTGCCAAGTATTATTCTTCATCACTGATTGATATTCAAAATCCATGGCATCTTTCCAAGCTTTTGACTGTAGGGCTTCCTGGACTGTAGAGGGCTCTGTCTGATTCAATAACTCTACTCATCAAAGCAAAGTTAACTTCTTCTCTTGCTTTACTGCGAGTCCGTGGTCCAGGGGTGGATGTATCTGGTGGAGCATCCAATCTTGCATCTCGTAATGTACTTGTACACCATTTAGGCATACGTTGAACTATTCCCATGGGTTGTGGTTCTATCTGATCAACACCATCATCCCCATCATCACTTTCATATTCTGAGGGAACATTAGCTTCAATTTTTACAATGGGTGAAAAATCTACATCTTGCGAGTCCGGAGGAGGAGTCTCTGCTTCCTTCTTCTCGAAAAACTCAACATCTTTGCTTGTGTAGACTTTTCTGGTCTTAGGATCCATCAATCTATACCCAAGAGTTTCTTCACCGTATCCAATGAAGATGAGATTTTGTGAATTCATGTCCAATTTATTTCTCATTACTGCTTTGGGTATGTGCATTCTTGCTTTGCACTTGAATACTCTGAGGTGTGCAATGGATGGTTTCCTTTTGACCATGCTTCTTGTGGTGTAATTCCATCAAGAGCAGTTGTGGGCGCTCTGTTTAACAAATACACTTTGATGTTTTTGCTATTCGCCCAAAATGTCTTTGCAAGTCTAGAATCATTGATCATGCATCACACCATTTCCATGATAGTACGATTTCTTCTCTCAACAATATCGTTTTACTTTGCGATGTGTGGAGGAGGCATTTATCGACGAATCCCATGAGTTTGTAGGTAGTCTCTGAACTCATCACTGGTGAATTCCCCCTCGATCTCGAGCGGAGAGTTCGATGTGATGACCAGCTTTCTTTCTCAACCGTAACTTTGAACTTTTTGAATGTTTGAAAGGATTAACTTTTCTTGCGAAGACAAAAATCCACATTTTTGTGAATAGTCGTCAACACAAAGCATAAAGTCTTGGAACCCGGAATGACTTGGCTGCATCGGACCGAAAAGATCGGTATGAACCAGTTAAGTTTACCATGAGCTCGAAAAGTACTCTTTTGGAATGAAACTCTGTGTTGTTTTCCTTGCAAGCAAGCAGTGAGGACACTTGTCTGTATCCTTCTGAAGAGATGGTAGCCCATGTACCATATTACACCGGTGAAGTGTTTCGAGATATTTGAAACTTACATGACCAAATCTCTCGATGCCACAACTAGGATGAGGTGGAGTTTTTAGCCACAAGTGCTTGATCATTTTTGTGAATGAAATCAAGTTGAAACATACGTCCCACATTTGATGCTTTTGTAATTATTTTCGAGCCTCTGGATTTATCTCGAATCAAACACATTTTCTTGCTGGATTGACTATCAAAGTCAATTTTTAGGTTGTGATCTAGGAGTTAATCAACCGAAAGAAGATTCTTTGTCAACCTAGGGACATATAGAACATCTGATAGTGTACATTTGCGTGAACCAACGGGTAGAGAAATGTTTCCAATCCCCTGAACTGTATATGAAGAATCATCTCCCAACGAAACATGATTTTTCGATGGTGTGTCCCTCATTGAAATAAACTAGTCTCTCGTGGCCGGTCATGTGTCGAGTGGCTCTGAATTAACATACCAGGACATCACTAGATGATGTGGATGGTTCACTTGATCGAGCGAAAGAACAAGAAGTTTTCATTATCCGATTGTTCTTGTTTCTCGGCAATATTACCTTCTTGGTGGGGTCTTCTTTTCCAGTTCCCCTTTTTCTGCCCATGATAGTTGTTTGAATGTCCCTTGTAAGATTGTTGTTGTTGTGGTCCAGAATTTCTTGATGAACCTTTCTTATAAGTGTTATACCAACAATCTTGTAAGTCATGTCCTCTTTTACAAATTGGACATCGCTTCTTCTGTTGATTGTCCCCATGATACTGATTCTGATGTGGGGACTTCTGATAGGATTTAGGTTTTCCTTTACCTTTTCCTTTCCATTTTTGATGTGAAGATAGTGCCTGCTCCTCTTCATCATCCTTATTGTGCATTGCTTCCTCTTGTTGCAGTAGGTTTACTAGCTTGTCAAAACTAATTGTCGTATCTGACAAGTTTAGAGTTGTGACAAAAATGCGGTAAGAAGAAGGGAGAGCTCTCAGAACAATGGGAATGAGAGATTCATCTTTGACCTCTTCTCCTAGGGCTAGAAGTGAAGCCCTCAACTCTACAACTCTTCTTAGGAAAGCTTCAATTTTCTCATTCTGCTTGAACTTCAATGTATGTAACTGACTCTGCAAATTTAGTATGACATTCTTGTTCTTGGCCTCATATATTGTGCTCAGCTTATCCCACGCTTCTTTTTCTGTTGTGGCATCTCGAATGTGGGCTTGCACATCGTCGACACTCGAACAAGATGATGAGTTTTGCTTTCTGATCTACTCTATCAAATTGTCGTTGTTGTGTTGCATCGATTGGTGATCTCGGTTAGAGTACCGATCCTGTGAGCAGCCAAATTTCTTCAAACTCAAGTTGTGTCTTTATTTTTGTCTTCCATGCAGCATAGTTGCTTCCTCTGAGCAATTGTGAATCCGAAAGAAAAAATTTGGGGGCATTGGTGCCCATTTTGCAGAGATCACTGACAGGGTTTGGCTCTTATCACTCCAGGTATTAGGTCTCCCAATCTATATACCGTCAGTCTGATATACCGAACCTTTCTATATACACACCCTTCCGATATACCCGTCGGTACGTGGAAGAATCTTACCCTTTCTATATACCCTATGCGATGCGTGAAAGAGGCGTTAACGTCGTGAAAGAATTCAATACGTGGTACCAAGAGCGATCGATGGGGTTCTGGTGTGATTATTGACACCGGCTCAAAGAAATATCCTCATACGCGCACGTAACTTCGCTATATACTCAAATAATTTCTCAGTCCGGATTTATGTCGTGCAATCATTCACAGACGGATGGGATGGTTCATAGTGTGTGCACTGTGACCTTATTACTCCCCGTCGATTTATAGGGACGATGCCCAGACAACGTTATTGTAGCTATATTAGGCATTAAGTGTAGTAGTAGTCATGACAGCTTTACCCGTAAGTGCTTCCCAGAGGCACTGTATATACCGAACGCTGCGAATGAGATCTAGGATCTCGTGAGTGTTACAAAACCAATTTTATTGTTTTTGATTACAATTACCTTGATTTTGAGCGATTCTAAAGTTTTGCGATTGACTATGGCAACTCAAATTAGTACAATATGCAAAGCAAAGATACAATTTACATTCAAAAACTCATACAATTTGAATGACAGGCAAAAAATTTCAGTTTCGCGGGCCCTGGTGGCCTCCTGAGCCCAATACGACCCAAAATGCTAAAAATTGCAAAAAAAAAGCTAAAGATGCAATTTTTAGATAGGTCTCCTTTTGCAAAAAATGTCTGAAATGAAAAAACAGACCAGATGGGAGAATTTTTTTTTTACCCTAACTTAGGGGTTTCTCTGCTAAATTTAGTTAGTTATAACTAAATTCAAAAAATCTGCTAAATTTAGCAGTTTCACCAAAAATTCCGCCAAATGCAAAATGTGAAGTTGGGGGTGGGATTTGAACCATGCACCTCCCACTTCTAAGGCTTTCCCTCTATCCAACTTGGCCGCTTAAGCATTTGTAATGTAAAATGGACAATATTGTATTTAAATAAAAGCAGATTTGACTCACCTCTTTAAAAATAGATGACTTGTAGAGGCTCCACGTGGCACAAGCTGGTGAGAGGCGATTTAGGTTTGGCTTTGCATTAAAAATAGATCTGAAACTTCATATTAGCCGCTCCTCCTCTTTTTAATATCTCCTTTGATCTATATAATTTCCTTTGGCCGCTTTTCCTTTGGTTTTGGCCATTGTTTTTCTTTTTTGTTTTCTTTTGTATGATTTGCTTTTGTATTGGGCGCCTCTGATTTGCTTTCTTGTGTGCAGGTCACTTCTGCAGGCTTTGGCGTGGAGTTTTGGCCGCTTTTTTTTGTTTTTGTTCGCTTTTTTTTAATACTTCTCTTCCACCATTTGTGTGCAGGCCGTTTTTTTGTGTTTTTGGCCGCTTTTTTTTTTTTTTTAATACTTCTCTTCCACCATTTGTGTGTAGGTCGCGCCTACAGCTGCGTGGAGTATGTGGCCACTTTTTTTTAATTTGATACTCATCCAAATGTAGATGACATAAGAGATGAATGCATTTGAAGTAGATATTAGTCCGCAAGAGCAATACACAGAGTCACATCTCCCTTTGGTAGACTTCTATAGTTGACACACGGATTACAGGTGAATGGAGTAAATGGACATAGGCTTTTTATTGAGAGGGAATTTGCTTGATTGTTTCTTTGTGCAGGTGCGTTGCAGGTCCAGCAGGGGTTTCCATGCCTCCTTCAACTGCTGCCCCTCTCTGGTCTGCGCCTATTATGGAGTCCTTCTTCACACGGCCTCCAAATATAGCAAGCAATCCTGCAGCAAATTTTTCTTGGTGCTGAGTGCACTAGTGCAAAAAAATTTTGCCTTCCAAGCACCTGGAAGGAACAGGAGGATGTGGGGGAGGCAGAGATGGGGCTGGGAGTTTTCACAAGGCTGCACAGGCTCTCAAATGCTGTAAACACTTCTCCAATCTCCTCTCTCTCTGCTGCTCTCTCTTCCACACCTCTACAGGTCCAGATTCTCGCTCTGGTACCAAATGATGATTGAAAAATAGGGACGGAAGCCTGATCACTTTATTAATCTCAATCAATCAACCATTACAGAGAATGGGCTGCAATATTTATAGATATTGCACAGCCAAATACACACGGGAGAATAAGTTGCACAGGTGCAACCAATTGCCAAAATGAATAAGCTTCCAATAACATCCGGGAAGCAGCAATTAGATAAAAACAAATATATTGTTTAAAACAATATAACAGTATGTATAAAAGACAAATATGGTTGATTAACCATATAACAAAATAACTATTATTATTTAATTAATAAAATTAATTAAATAAATAAACTATGCATAATTAATATTTAGGATAATAATATTTTATCCTAACAGAGGAAGTGTGTAGATGGATTTTTCATATGCAACCATACCAATAGATGAAAGCCTTGTTAAGATATGTGGAGAAAAAATAATGTTACATCTCATTGAGGATCCTAAGAACACATCTTATGAGGTGTTATATACTGACGTAGATGTTGATAATTTTGTGGGTTATGCAAATTTTAAAGAGCATAGCATGGATGAATGTAAGTATCCTAGAAATGGGTGACCCTTGGAATTTAATGTTTGATGGATCTTGTTCCAATTCGGGGAATGGTGTTGGGGTTGTCCTTATATCCCCAAATCATGAGACTTTCAAGTTTTCCTTTAAACTTAAGTTTGAATGTACTAACAATATTACAGAGTATGAAGTGCTACTTTTGGGATTAAGGATTTCTTGGAGGTACAGTATCAAAGATGTGATTGTCAAAGGATATTTAGAGTTGGTGGTTAAACAAGTCAAGAAGCTCTATGCAACTAAGAATCAAAGGATGAAACAATATAAGCACATGGTATGGGAATTTATTGAGTTGTTTGATTCCTTCAACATATTATATCACAACAGAGATCAAAATGTTGTTGCAGATAAGTTGGTAGTATTAGGATCTAGATTTAACAATTGTACAATGTACCCTTATTGTGAGTATGATATAAAAGTGTTGGAAAGACCATCTATCCCTGAAAATGTCAATCACTGGAAATTTTTTGAAGATGATGCCTAGATTCAGAGGTTTCTACAAAATAAAGGAGAATTTACAAATCAAAATATGGACTAGGAATTGATGGTTTCTATATGTGATGGTAAGGAGACTCTTTTCAGCCAAGAGGTTATTCAGTTAAAAACAAATACAATTCCAAGAGGGTTAGTGGCCTTGGAGTCAAATTTTGACAATGTTGATAGGATTGTTCACATGCATGTCCATGTTTCAAGAGATGTAGAAGAACACAACTTGGGACTGTTGATAAACCTAGAAAAATATGGTTGGGTAGTAACTTGAGTAAAGAAGAAAAGCAGTCATATGTCTAGTTGTTGAAGAAGTACCAGGATTGCTTAGCATGGTCATATTCAGAATTAAAGGAATATAGGGAGGACCTTTTCCAACATGAAATACCTTTAGTACCCAATGCCAATCCATTTAGACAAAAAAAAAGGATAATTAATCCCTTTTGTCCCTGAAGATGTAATAATAACTCAAGAAACTCAGGGATGGAGGTATTATACAACCTATAAGGTATTCTTCTTGGGTGGAAAATTTAGTACCAGTCAGAAAAAAGAATGGGGATATAAGACTTTGTGTAGATTTTAGAAATCTAAATAAGGCCTCAATGAAAGATAATTATCTGTTTCCTAACATGGATAATATGTTGCAATTAATCACTGGGTTAGAGTTTTTTTCCATGTTAGATGGATTTTGAGATATAACCAAGTGGTTGTGAAGCAATCAGAATGAATCAAAATTGCTTTCACTACTCCTTGGGGTACTTATGTGTACGTGAGAATGCCATTTGGTTTGATGAATGTCGGTGCCACCTTTCAAAGAGATATGGATGTGGCATTCACTGGATATATAAGTGATTTTATAGTTGTATACCAAGATGATGTGACAATATTTTCAAGAAAAAGGGGTGATCATTTACAGCATTTGGAAAATATGTTACAGAGGTGTAGGGAATACGATATCTCGTTGAATCCTAGAAAATGTCATTTTGGGGTGCAAAAAGCCAAGTTGTTGGGGCATATCATATCAAAGGAAGGGGTCATGATTGATCCTGAGAGAGTGGAAGCTATTGGGAAAGTTCCTATCCCCAGGGACAAAAGGGGTATTCTTTGGCCAAATCAATTTCATAAGAAGATTCATTTCTAATTTCACGGAGATGACTATCCCCATCATGAAGAAGGATAAAATTATTAAATGGGAGGATGAATTTATCCAAGATTTCCTCGGGATCAAAGAGGCATTAAAAATTCTCATGTCCTAGTATTTTGATTATAAAAATACTTTTCAAATTTTCTCTTTTGCATCTAAAAACACCATCGCATCTGTATTATTGCAAAAAATGAGGAAGGAAATGAAAGACCAATTTCCTTTTTCAGTAAAGCATTGCAGGGAGGAGCTGAGTTGAAGTACACCATTATGGAAAAATAGGATTTTTCCTTGGTCAAAGCAACAAAATATTTCAGGTCATATATCCTAAGCTCAAAGGTCATAGCTTATGTTCCTCATACAATGGTCAAAGACATTTTATCAGAGATGGAGGTTTCCAACAAGAGATGTCGATGGGTAAATAAATTGCAGGAATATGATATGGATATTGAAACCACTATACTAGTTAGACGTCTGGGATTAGTAAAGATGATGGCGAGAAAACAAATTACAGGTGATGGAAGTAAATGAGGTAGAAGTAAGACATGTGGAGGTATATGAGAAGTTACTCCTTAGAAATTTGGAATGTCCAAGGAATTTGGATACAAATAAAGAAGGACACTTAAGTTGGATTCCCAAAAATATTTCATCACTGATTATGGGTTTTCTTGGAAAAATCCTAAAGGGGTCCTTCTCAAATGTGTAATGGAGGATGAATCCCCAAGGTTAATTTCATACTTTCATGAGGGAGTGTGGGAGCATTTTTTTAGAAGGGTAACGCCCATAAAATACTGAGGGTGGGCTATTATTGGACCAAAATCTTCAAGGATACAACCTTTTTGGTAATAAAATGTGACAGTTGTCAGATATTTTTAGGAAAAATGAAGGCTTATAGTGCTCTCCCTCTGTAACTAGTATCAATTGAGGATCCTTTCAAGTAGTGGGGGATGGATTTTATAGGAGAAGCTGTTAAAAACTTATAGTGTAGACCACGATGGAAATTAGTGGCTACTGATTATTTCACAAAATGGGTTGAGGTTATCCCCACCAAGAAGGCAACTCATCAAGTTGTTATTGATTTCATCTTAAATCATATAATTTACAGGTTTGGTGTACCTATGAAGATAGTTGCTGAAAATTCCATGAGTTTCTGAGCCAAGCTATTAGTTATGTGTAAATAATATGGTATAAAATTACATATGCATCTAATTATAACCCACAGAGAAATGGACAGGTTGAATCAAGAAACAAAAATTTACTAAAGATAATTAGGACATTAGAAATCAACAAAACAAAGTGGGGAGAGCAGTTGAAGTTTGTTTTTTGTGCAGATAGGTGCTAAGAGAGCCACTTGGAAGAGTCCATTCAAACTATTTTATGGAGTATAAGATATATTTAATTTACACTTGCAATTACCTTCTTATCAGTTCATCCAACAACTTGAAGATGAGGAAGTTGGCCCCTATAGTGCGAGGATAAACCAAATCATTAAGTTGGATGAGGAGAGATGGGAGTCCCACCAAAGGAATTTGAAGTTTAGGGAAAGGATTAAAAATTATTTTCCAAAAAGCTAACTCCCGAGAAGATTAAACATTGAAGACCTTGTATTGTTATGGGACACCAGATACGAGGATAAGGGAAAACACAGAAAGTTTGATGCATTATGGATGGGCCCTTATTCCATTGATATCAGGATTGGTGAACATACTTTCTTCTTGAAGGACCTAGATGGAGAGTTGCTCAAGTTTCCTATCAATGATAGGCACCTAAAGCATTTTCTTAATTAAATTTTAGAGAAAGGTATGAACTAATGTACAGTGTATAGTCTTTCTAATTTGTTGTTGTGTTTTTCGTGTGTGATTTTGTTTCCCTTTTTGCCACTGGTATTTTATGGCCGATTGCTTTAGTTTCTCAATTTTTTTGGAGGGTGGTTTGTTATCACTTGACCTAGTACATATGATATTCGACTCCATAGCCCAATGGATTTTGGCACATGGTCTACATTGAATAGTTCTTGTGGCACCCATGAGGGTGCCCATCCTGAGTTAGAGCCAGTGTTACATCTCAAATAATCTCACCTCTTTTATTTGATTAATGCCTCTAATGTTTGCATGTCCAATCATTCCACTTTAAAATATGTTGAGAGGAAAATTCATGACTTGGACCATGTGGGACCCTATATCTATTTTATAAAGCCCCCTTTTTAAAGTTGAGGGTCGTAAAGGTTATAGAAAATTTCCGTAAAATTGGCAGAGAGATTAAGGAAAAATTTGGAACCATTAAATTGGCATCCCCATGGAAGATGAGAAGAATGTCCACATGTTTCCTCGGTGCACTTTTGAAAATGAATAGAAATTCGGGACTCCCCCAAGTTGTGAGCATTCACCACATGGCTTATGCGCAGCAAGGCAGTTCTAGCAAGTTGAAAAGTTAGAGAAAGGGGTAGGATGCAGATGTTTCCACATGTCACCTAGGTGTAATTTGAAGAAAGGAAAGGCCCGTGGAGGAAGGAAATCACTACAAAGAAATATTAGGAGCCATACATCTCATAAGTGTTGCAAACTAACAAGACAATGCGAGGAGAATTATAAATCACCATGAGATGAATTATCTGTTCTAGATGAGTTGCAAGCAGGTTTAAGATGATGCAATACATTAAAAGGTTGAGGAAAGGTGTATAATCATGAACCATTGAAAACACGTACTAGTTTCTTTTCATCACTGGTGCTAGTACTAAGCTAAGGAGTCTAAATATGAAAACCAAAAATAATTGCATAATATAAGGTGAAGATATAAATGTGACATCATTTGAAAGTTGTCTAACATATAATTCAAATTGGGTATTCTATAGGGGCCCAACCCAAGGTAAAATGGTCCATTTACATAACTAAAAAAATCATAAGAGATAGGCATACTGCTCAAAGACCTCTCACCCCCCGTAAGCTTTCCCTCTTAGAAGAGGAAGTTTGTTCAAAAGCTTGTTCTTCCTTATCACGAATTCATCAAATCCCTATGTTTTCTAAATAAAAATTATAGACCTTTCTAAATCTTGTGACATCCCCATATCCATTAATGACTCAAGAGTCATTCGGGGCTCATGCATGATCTTCTCCATCTCAATCTTCTTTTTATAGGAAGACACCCAATCTAGAAGATCCAGACCATCTGTGAAGAATGCTATCTCCCCTTCCATTTTCAAATGGTATAATTTTTAGAATATACTTGAGGGGAACAACTGGAGTTGTCACGAAGACTAAGAAATACATCATGGGGGACATAAAGAACAAGATACTTTGAGCTATATTTGGCTTTCCATCTCCTTGAAAGAGTAAGGTTCTCTCTTGGAAGGGATTGGTTGAGGACCTGAGAGGCCATGCCTTGATGAAGAAGCATAGGACCCTAAACGATTAGAAAACCAAACTACAAACCTACCCCAGTTATCTTGATGAGAGGAGATTGGTGCTCTTGAATGGGGAATAGATAAGGAAATATCTTATTTTTTTGGGATAATGATTGGGGGATGAGAGCTTCATTCACCCTTTCTCTTTCCTGAAGATGGTGTTGGCATTGAACTTGGTTGTGAGGATTCAAGTTTTGTTTACCCCTTCTCTAGAAAGTAAATCCTCCACTCCAATTCATCCACCTTGTGAGAAATGGCAGGAAAAGTGTTAGTGGAATATTTGTTGTATAACACATAATATTCCTTTGGAATATCCTTTAATACAAATTATTTATCATATATGAATGGACACTGGAGGTTAGTTTTCCTAGACACTTAAGGCCTCCTCTCAATCCATAATTTCTTTAGTTTTTTTAGGAGTTTTTAGATGTTCCCATTGAAAGATATGAAAACACATGAATTGGAGGGATGGGAAGATAAGAATGGTCCTAATAATCCTTGTGAGAAGTGTGATCCTGACTCTCTGATAAGTCAAGGTCCCTCTGGCATCTCCTACACATTATATGTCAAACATGGCCCTAACAAAAGCTTCATTAGGACCACATAGGTCGAATATTTGATTCAAAACTTCTGATAAAATTTCCTTCAAAATATTTTCCATAGATATTATCACCATGTACCTGGTAGAAGGTAGTAAAAAATTTCCTTGCTTACAGGATAAGAAAATTA
The DNA here is from genome assembly GCA_018340775.1 of Taxus wallichiana var. yunnanensis. NCBI lineage: Eukaryota > Viridiplantae > Streptophyta > Pinopsida > Cupressales > Taxaceae > Taxus > Taxus wallichiana. The sequence continues at coordinate 453,731,594 of CM031240.1, forward strand.
ATGTATCCTGGTGATGGGATAAAACTGGGTTTTATAGTGGAAGTAGTATAGATTGATTGAATTAAAAGAAATCATTTTCACCTGATGAGGGAAGATCCTTCTTAATTTGCATGAGAAAAATTTAGAGGTTGAAGTGAATCCAAACTAATCATGGTTGATGAATTAACTGTATTTGACAAGAACCACGTGGTATAACTGAACCAAGCATGTGTGAGAAGGAATGCAAACTACCCAAGGTGTATTTTTGAATAGTAGATGAAAAAGTGCCTATCACCTCAGTCACCTCAAAGTGCTCAAAGGATATCAAAAGAAACTATCCAATCACCATATGGAAGAAATCATGAAAACATTAATCACAAGTAATGACATGGTATTCTAGTCATATATGATAAGAGTAAAATGAAGGAGGCCCATAATCTTCACACTTGGTAGAGATGGATAAAGTATTTTCATAAAAAGTGTCATTAATACATTTGGAATTTTGGGAAAGAACAATATACTTATGAAATATCCACATTTTGGGGGAGATTAAAAGGAAAATGGGAATGGAATTATATAAAGGTGATGAGAAAAATCTCGCAAAAGGGTGATTAAGATTTCTGTGAAATTAAGAAGAGAAAAGAGAAAAGAGATTGAAACAAGCCATTTTTTCAAAATAATTATCTGAGCAACTTGTTAATTTCTAGAGCTTTCAAAATAAATCATGTCAAGATGGTTGTAAGTGTACAACCATTGAAAAACATTGAGACTGTAAATGAAACTTTCCCTTGCTAATGAATTTGATGGGCCCTGAGTTAATTGTGTTAATCGTGAGCATTGTTGTGTCTGTTTTCAATTCAAAGATATTTCAAATAGTTAGTCATGTTCTTGTCATAATATTATGTTATAAATTCCTCTGAATCACACAATATCTTGTCCTTGTGGTAGTATTGTGGCATTTGCAATTGTGCTATGAGAATAGCTTTCATTTCATTGTGCAATAAACAATTTAAATTCACCTTACTTCCATTTTTTTGATATAGATTGTTTGTTAGCTTATGAGTGTATCTTAGGCATGATGGACTAGGGATATCTGATGTTTAGTTGAGTCTTTAACATGATATTTTATGTTAAATTCTCAAATAATGTGTGAAACCATGCATCTTTGGGATTCCATGGGTGCACACTTTCTGGTTGAAGGTTCATTTTTAATTGTTTGAAGTGTTGTTATCGTCTTGCTTGGAAGACTTTCCAACATTTGTTAAAAGTTCCCAAGAATATGGTATAATAAACTTTATCTTGCTTAATTCCCCAATAAAATCCATCTATAAATGATAAATCCTACAAGAATTACCCCTGCTTGCACTATTTTTCCATAAATGCTAGGGAGATTTTTTGAATTTACCCATCCCTTACTCAAAACATGCAGGAGAAATTAGGTTTTATTGTTGTCTTTAGTAACCTAAACCTTGTTTAGGAGATATCTTCATTCTCTAGTGTGACAACTCATGAGGGTTAGATTATGTTGCATTGACCATGTCTTCTCAAGGTTTTCTTTCAAAATCATATAAGGACAGTCAAATATTGTCAATCCATTACAAATATAGGTTACAAAATGGGTCCTCTCACCCTGGTTGAAGGCACAACCTAAAGTAGGAGGGTAGGTCACACCCTCAACATGGTGCTATCTAATTTATCCAAGATCAAGTGACAAAAGAGTCATTTAAATCTGTCCCCAGCTACAAAATGACTCAAATCCTGATCTATCTGTCTCTAAGCATCCCTTCTCTACTTATTGATGCTGATTGAATTTTCAAAGGGGGAACCAATTTTGTTACAACACTACCCATACAACATCTTGTGTAGTATGTGATTCAATAGGTACCTCAGCATATATCGGGGTTTTAGACACATGTAATGAGATAGGTACCCTTACGAGATGTCATCTTCACCACTTTGAGACTAGCTAGTCCGGTGTTCTAACATGACAAGGTGAGAGTATATGGAGGATATGGAGTGTAGGTATTATAGGGAATGACAAAAATAGTGTTCTCGGGACTAGCGGGTGGGTTGACAAAGTGGCCACATTACAAGAAAAGAGAGATAGAGTCATGTTACGGGGGTGATATTGAGTTGATTACAATACATACATTGCGAGAGGTAGTTCAAGCAACAAGCCACGAGAAGGGTACCCTTAGGGAGGAGATGAAATAATGGATTAAAAAGAAGGATTAGGTGACCACATAGAGGGATTAGCCTAATCCAGGTACAATAATTAACAACATAATGAGATGCTCTACAACATGTGGCGACATCAGATGGCATAGGGGATGTTATATCAGAGTGTGTAGAGAAATCTAGGAGGCTATATATTACATGGGTTTATATCATGAGGTACTAGTAGAGGCTCAAAGAGATCTTCCTTATAGCCAATGGTCATGAAACCGATTGACGAGGCCATAGAGGCCATCTAGATTAGTTTGTCGGTATAAATACCTCCACCTAGCCATAGGTTGGGTAATCTTGGTGTAGTAGAGAGTCGGGGATGATGATTTAGATGAGATGATGTGATATATATGTATGTTTAATATATGCCTCTAGATGAAGGAACATTTTTGATCAATTCCCATGGTGGCATACTAGGATGTATTATGATTTTAATCGAGATACATTTGTATATGGACATTATGTTGATTTTTGAAATATATGTGAATGACATTTTTACACCACATTTGATTGTGATATGTTGTATTATCACATGTTTTATTATGATTAGATATGATTATATAATATATGATGATTGAATTTTGTTTAGGATGATGTATGTTAGCTTTCATATTTAGCTTAGTAGTTCTTTTGATGATATATGATGATGTTATATGTAGATGATGTGATATAGATGTGACGGTGAAAAATTTTTGACATACAATTAACATAAGTACAAAGGAAAGTTAAAAAATATAACAGACACACACAAGATAAGAAATTAAAAAAATCATAGCTTATATAATAAACCAAGAAAACAACATAAAATTTAAAAAACAAGCAAGTTAAAGAAACTAAATATGAACAAGAATTATCTTACACTAAAAAATTTATTGATGAACTAAGATGCTATTAATTCACCTGCAATTTGTCTATAAACACAACAACATTCCATACACATAGAAAATTGATCAATCTATGTAGCTAAACAAGAGAATATGAAAAACAAGAAGTCCAAAAAAAACCACTTCTATCAAAGCTAAAAAACAAGCAACAATAATATACAATTCACACTAACAATGTATGAAGAGACTCATAATGTGTCCCATAATTAAGAATAGAAAGATTAAAATTACCCCAGGTGAAAGATCATAATGTGAGAGGATTGGATTGGGCGAAGAGTAGAGTGATACTTGGATACTTAAAAGATACTATTTTCGGATCCCATTGAAGTGTGATCTGTATTGGATTGAAGACAAGTGTGACCCAAGTAAAGTTATATTACAACGGGTGACATGGTTGTTTTATAAGCACAAATGATTTGGAACAATCATATGATGAAATTGACGAAATGAGTTATATAGTTGTGAAATTTTTGTTGAATTTTTTTAATGTTTGATTTTTAGGATTTTCATCGCTTTTACAATTTTTTGGGATTTTGACATATTTCAATGTTTTTTTGTATTTTTGTGAAACATATTTAATTTTTTTGTTTTTGAACCACATACCAGGAGAGAGAGAAAAGGGATTCCCAAAGCATATCCAACACATTACAAATGAACAAAGCTAATGCAAGCATGCCGAAAAAGTGGACAAAGTGGAAAACCATGGGAATAATGACCTGCTAAGCAAAAAATGAGACACAAGGTAAAGGTGGAATGAAATGAGAATGAAACAAGATGATAAGGTGAAGAAAGTGAATGTGTTGTTATGCCTCCAGTGTAAGGGATACTCTTTGGAATCTCAAGAGTAGAAATTTTTCAAATGAATTGCATTTATAGGATCCTTAAGATATTTACCATCCTTAGTGGATAATATGTATGCTCCAGGTATAAAATTTTTAGTGATAATGTAGGGACCTAACCAATTAGAATAAAATTTTACCTACTTCTTGTGTCTTCATGTTCTTTTTATTTTCCTTTAAAACCATGTCGTCAATCTCAAATTGTCGTGGTCTAATATTTCTATTGTAGTTAGGACACAGTCGATTCTAATACACTATCAAATGATCTAAGGTGAAAACACATCTTTCATCTAAAAGATTAATATCTGCAAGGCATGTGTGATGATAATCCTACTCATGTATGAGGTCTTAGAGGGAAACACGAAGGGAAGGAAGTTCAACTTTGATAGTTAATATGGCTTGAGAGCTATATACCGGGGAAAAAGGTGTAGTTCCTATTAGAGTGCAAAAGGATGTAAGATAGGCATAGAGGGAAGGATAAAATTGTGTATGCCGGTTGTGACCATGCTTATTGAATTTATTCTCTAGTATGGATTTGATATTCTTGGTTGAAGCTTCAAACTGGCCATTGTATTGCAAATAGTAGGGAGTAGCCCATTTGAGGCGAGATATTATATTTTCTAGATAATTCTTGGACATTCTTATTCTTGAACAACGTACCATTGTTAGTGAAAATGGCTATGGGAATTCCAAAATGGTACATGATATTGTTGAAATTAAATTTATAAATATTACACCCAATGTGATGTGTTTAAAAGGCATGGCCTTAACCCAATTAGTGAAATAATTGGTAGTGGTTATGATATTGGTGTGGCCATCGAGAAGATGTGGGATCTATTTTTCTGATTAGATTGAGACCCCATTTATAAAAAGGTCAAGGTGAAGTGATGGTATGTAAATAATGGGAAGATGCATGAATCATATTACCATGATTTTGAAACACTTGACATTTCTTAACATAGTTGCATGCATTTGTTTCCATTGTATTCCAATAATAACCAACACACAAGATCTTATTTGTTAGAACCATTTTTCTAGTTTGTGTGCCAAAAATACTCCAGTTTACTTTGGCTAGTGTTTTATTAGCTTCATATTGATTGAGACATCTTAAGAGAGTCCCATCATATCCTATTCGGTATAAGGTTTTGTGAGAAAGTATAACATGAAACACGTTGTGCTAAGGCTCTTATGTTGGTTAAGTTCATGTTTAGAGGATAAGATTTAGTTTTTATAAATGTATATATATCATGATACTAGGGATGATCAGGACCAATAATATCAAAAACTATGGTGAACTCTAGAAAATTGTATACGAGCACCAAAATATATTCTAAGAGGAACTCGTTGTCATTTTGATTTGTGTTGAACAAAAGAATGGCTGAAATAGTTTCGATGGAATTCACTACTTTATAATGAATACGAGGGACTTTATAAAATGTAATGTATTGGAAATACCCCTTGAGACTATCAACCATACACTTATACCATATAATATCCTCTTATTTAACATGATACTCACCATTGGCGTGTTTGATGATGAGAAAGGAGTCACCAAAGAAGGTCAACTCTTGTAGTCACCAAGTAAATAGAAAAACCTAATCTTACTATCGAGTTATTCATACTCGACTATGTTATTTATACATGGAAAGATGATGCGATAAGATTTAGGGATAAGATCTACATCAGGTGTGTGTATAAAAATTCTAGCTCCAGAGCCATTTTGGTTACAAGAACCATAAAATAATAGAGTACATGAAGGTATCTGCGTCTATGAAAAATAAGTCTTCATCCTGGAATTCAAAATGTAACGGATGAGAACCTAACAATGGCACTCGGGCTAGTTGATTTTCCGTTCTTGACCTATGATTTACTTCTAATTAAAAAAATCAATATCAAACTCACTAAAGAGTACGATCGTGCTAAACATCCTTCATGTTATCACTGGTCTTGAAAGTAGATATTTTAGAGGGTTAACATTGGAAATAAACTTGGTTGCATGATTTAATAGATAGTGTTGTAACTATTGGAAAGTGTATGCGACTGAAAAGAAAAAAATTGACACTGTGAGTACTTACTTTCATGATTGATAAGAGTCCTACTTAATTAATACACATATTTTCTTGACTCTTGTCATTGTGTTGTGTTAATAATTCCCAAATGACATGTTATGTTACAAAAGTGTATAAAAAGATAGTCTTATATTATACTTTGGTGGAATGAGTACTAGTGAAGTGGACATATATAATTTTAACGTGGTGAAAGAGTCTTGAAAATCCTACGTCCCTGGTTGAATTGGACATCCTTTTAAGCAGTTGATTAAAGTGATGGAATTTGTCCACGATTTTAGAGATGAAGTGCCGAATGGATTATATATCACCTTTTAATCCTCTTAACTGATACATATTTTGTGGAGGTGGTATATCCATGATTACTTTGACTTTGTTAGGGTCCACTTTGATTCCCCTTCGTGAGATTATGAATAAAAAGAAACCAAAGAAACATTTTTTAGTATTAAGGTGAACCTTGTGTTCCCTTAATCGTTCAAAGATATTCCGAATAACAATTAGATGATTGACTTTGGTTTTTTATTTGGCAATTATTTCATTTTTAGTTATCCATTATGTTGTGAATATGGTCATGAAAAATAATAGTCATGGCATGTTGGTAGGTAGTTCCAACACTCATAAGGCAAAAAGGCATGACCTTGTATCAAAAAGTCCCCCATGGGGTGGTGAATGTGGTTTTGTGTTGGTCTTCTTCAAAAATCTGAATATGATTATATCTTGAAAATCCATCCATAAGAGATAACATCTCGTGGCCCGTAGTAGAGTCAAAAATCATATCAATAGTTGGTAGAGGGAAGTCATCTTTAGGACATGCCTTATTAATGTCATTGAAGTCTATACATATACGAATCTCATGATTTTTATTTCAAACCAATACCATGTTAGATATACACCAAGAATAGTCAATGGAGCATATGAAACCTGTATCTAGTAGATTTTGAAGTCCTACCTTGATAAATAATGTGAATTTAGGATGTATTTTACGTAAATTTTTATTGATAGGTTTTGTGTTTGGGCACACCAAAAGATGATGAACCACAAGGGAAGGATCCAAGCCCAACATATATTTATAATACCAAGAAAATACATCTTTAAAATCAATGAGAATCTCTCTGAAGGCCTTAATTCCAGTTTCTATGAAACTAACACTAAGCTACAAAATTTTATGTTAGTCATTAGTTCTAATGTTGATAGTGGTAATCCACTCTATCAATAATTTTGAAGTGTCAATGTCCTAGAATTATGCCAAATGTTTGTGTAGGTAACTTAATATTTCTCAATGAGATTTTCCTCTTGTTATCATATGAAAGAGGTTTTCACAAGGATATGTGTCCTTTTATTTCTTTTTATTTTCCAATTTTTGTTTCTCACATAAGATGTCGAGAGCTTTACACAATGCGAGATATGATTTTTATTTTCCTATTTTTGATTTCTTTTATTTGTGTACTAGATAACTCAAGTTCCTCGCCAATGTATGTAGTAACGTTAAGGTTAATATCAAAACCATTCTTGTGATTCGACAAGCGAAAATGATTTTGAGCCCGAGGAAATTTTAGATGGCCTCATCATTTTGAAATAGTTTGATGGAAACATGAAATTTTTGTTCTTGATTAATGAGTGAGGGTTAGAAAATTTCAAGGGTATGGACAGATAAATATTTGAGAAAGAGGGTAGTTTCTGTAAGGTTATCAAAGAGGCTATGTGTGGAACCAATCTCAACTTTAGAGTTCGAGTCCTCATCACTAGTCAAGACATCAAATATTATGGGCCTCTTTTCAAAGGTATCATATCCTATAACATGTGTGTAGAGGTTATATTTGATTACAAAAATTTCAATACTATCACATCCTTGTGGGTCAAGTCCTATACCTTTCCAGTTCATATTTTTCATCATTTTATGTACCTTAGTATAGTCATAGGATTCATATCATTAAACATCCTATCTTCATTTAGCCAAGAGTTGATAGATCCTTGAATATGTCCATCTTATAAATATCTCAGATTGCTTATAAAGAGTATCCCCATATAGTAAACTAGAAGTTATAGTAGGTGAGGAACATTAGGGAATCCATAGCTATGAGGAGATAATGGGAGTTGGCCAACATGAAAATAATTTTCAAGTATATATTCACTAATACCTTGATGAGAGAATTTAATTTTAGGGGTTGCATTAGACCTAGATGCTTGCAAGTAATATGTGGAGGCATGCGAGAGAAATATCATTTGAGGATAAATAAAGGTGTTAGCAATAAGGATAAAATGGGGTTCAAATAGGCTATCAATAGATGGATAGTAGTTATCTCCATTATACCTTGCTTCTAGGAGTTTACACTACACGAATGGTTTGATGTCGGTAAATAAGGTGGACTATTTTCCATTGTGTAGGAATTTTATACATTGATGAAAGGTGGATGAAACAAATTACATTGTGTGTACCCAAGGTCTACCCAAGAGGAGGTTATATGAAGTTTCCATTTCCATAACATGTCAAAGTGTGTCAAGGAGTTAAGGACCCACTTGTATAGGAAGGGTAATAGTACCAAAGGATTTTCACTCATTGTTGTTATAACCATGAATGGTGATAACATTGGCATCCAAGTTTTTCTCTGAATGACCAAGACAACATAAAATTTTCATAGAACATATGTTTATGGGTGCTCTATTATCAATAAGAACTATTTTGACCTTATGGTTGGTTATATTTGCTTCAATGTATAAAGAGTTTCATGTTATAAAGGTTGGCGCTTAATAGGTCTTGAGGACCAAAAACAAGATTGGAATTTTAGGTAAAAGGTTTGTGATCATGGCTTAAAACTATTAGACATCGAGGTTTTTAGGAACATGCGCTTCATGAAAATAATGAGTTGGGATGTCTTGAAAGTCGGGAGACACTTTTAATAGCTACATAAGAGATATATGTGTAGGTATGGTCACTAACTATTTTAGGAGGTCATACTAACCGAAACAAGAAGATTCAACATTTGAAGTTGACTTTTGGTTCAAGGGAGATGTATGTTTCGACAATTGAGCCTCATTGGATGACATGGATGGTTAATTGGCCACATGAATCCAAATTTTATTTTGGCATGTGGAAACCACATTAGTATGAGGATTACATTTGATGGTAGCAATAATAGGATCCACTTATTTAATAAATGAGATAATCGAGCTAAAGTTGACATTATTGGAAGATTGTCTATTATTAAAAACTTTTATCAACACCATGTTTAGGAAATGGGTTTGAAAATTATTTGATATTTTTGTTTGGTGTTTTTAGGTAGGTTCTTCAACGGTAATGTCCCCACTATTGAAGAGGTCTTGGATGCAATTATTAAGTCAAATACATCAATCGGTTTGGTGACCATCAATGCGATGAAAGTCACAATATGTGGAAGCTATATACTAAGAAGTTTTAGGCTCCCCTTGACTCGGGGTTTCATCATAGGGTACATATTGCTATTTGCATTGGTCATTTTTCATAAAACAATAGAGATATTGAAATCTCTGAAACAGATTTACACAATAATCTTCTTCACACAAATATGTTCGATATATTATTTCTATATCAAATACAATGTATGGAGTGCTATTAAATAGCCATCCAAATAGGAAAACCAACTTCCTATAAAGTAGGAAGTATAAACAATATACAACCCGTATTAATATATTGTTACACATTTGTTATAACAATATATATAAAACTAACCATATAATAAACCATGTGAATACTAATTCCTAATGTAGATATGTTCTACCAAAGGTATGAATCGACATCATTTGAGGTCACGAGAAGGGGGATCTTCTATACTTTAAACAAAAAGAGGTTATTTGGCTTTGTTATTCTTAGATTGATTGTTTTAAACATTCATTACAATTATACATGACTCATTTGTTAACACTATTGTGGTTTAGGTTTACATTGTTAGATTTATCATGAGAAGAGCCGTTGTTTTTGTCACCATGATGCACATTATCTTTTTAATGAGGTTTTGTTGAACCTTTATCAATGAGGGATTTTTTATTTGAGATCCTTTATTGATGAATTTCTCAAAGGTATTTAGGAAGTGAATTTTCATATGAAAGGATAGTTTGCTAGTGAGATTTGGAACAAAGATGATAACTAGTTTTTTTTTTGGGATGGAGCATGGAAATCAACTAACGATTCCACACCATTATTATAGGAATTGTATGAAGGTTTCACTTGAGAATTTTTGGCATTGAAAAAATCCATCATGGGTATTTAAAATTCTAAATTAAAGGAAAAGTGTTTAACGAACTTCTCTGAGAGGTCCGAAAAAGTGGTGATTGAACCCTTGGGAAGGTGTAAGAACTAGTCCAAGTATTTTCCTCCTAGACTTCGTGGGAAGAGGCACAATAATAATATATCCCTATAGGACACCTCTTGGAAAGCCATAAATAACTCCTTAATGTGATCTTGTGGAGTTCTATTTCCCTTATATTTATTAATTTTGGTGTTTTAAATGATTTTGGAAAGGGTACATGTAATATGTCCTTATTGAAAGGGTAGGGACATAATTCATAAAATTTGAATTGTTTGCATTGGTGTTGCATACCTGAAATTGTGTCTTTCATCATTTTCCATTCCTAGGAAAATGGTGAATTATTTTGTGGGATAAATGATGAACCATCATTCTTAGGATTATTGTTCTCTTTATTGGGCGCAGTATGGATTTTAGATGAATTGTCACTAGTTTTATTTGATTCTTTGTCATTAGTGTCAATAGTGACTTTGGAAGATAAGAGGTAAAGTTTTTTTTCCATCTCATTGATTTGATCCATAACGGCATTGTTGGGATCAAGGTCCGAATAAATAGATTTTCCTTTATCCCCAAAGATTTGAGTTTCTAGGGCCAAATCCATCATTGTTTTTGTTATTATTATTGTTTTAGGTGGATGGTATACCCTTTTTGGGATTAGGTTTACTGAGTAATGTTATCAAAACATCGTTATCAAATTCAAGGGTAATTTTTCTCCCATATTAAATAGAAGAAGCAAAAATTGGTCCATGTTAGTGTGTAAATCATTTTTATTTGGGCCTTTTCCTTAGGAGAAAGGTATTTTTTTATCCTCAAGGTTTTTTTCGTCTTCATCATTGAAGTTTCCAAAAGGATTTCAGATTAAATTGTTTGTTCCAAATGGAATATAGCCTCTATGTCTCATTCTAACCATTTTTGAAAGAGGGGGAACAAATAGAGATGTTAAAGATAACTTAATCTTTAAAAAGTGAATGATAAGATGGAAAAGAGTTTTACGATTAAATTTTAAAGGTAAACCAAACCTTAGAAAAGTGAATGTTAAGATGGATGAGGTGTTTGAAATATTTGGACAAAACAACCCTTAATAATGTGAATGCTAAGCTAGAAGTGAGTGAAGATGAAATTAAACTAAACCCTTAGCAAAGTGAATGCCAAGATGGAATAGGGATCCAATTGGTTTGAATGTTCTCATCCTTTACCAAAGTGAATTTTATATGGGAGGATGGTTTTATCGATTAATTTTAAACGTACTCAACCTCTAGTAAAGTGAATTCTAGAACGGAGGAGAGGATAAAAATATTTGAATTTTATCAACCTATAACAAAGTGAATGATGGATATGAAGAGGATTTAGCGATAAAGGTTTGATCATGCTCAACCTCTAACAAAGAGAATTCTAGAATAGAAGAGGGGATGAGATATTAAAATCGTATGTGATGTGCTCAACCCTTAACAAGATAAATTGAATAAGGAAGAGACTTTGAAAACGAAAGGATTTAAGAATCAATTTTTTAAAAATGTGAATGTTGAGAAATGAAATGATGAGAATTACGATATCTAGAAATTTAACAAAGGGATTACTAAATTCATATGCACAAGATGGAAGAATGTGTATAGTTCAAAAATGATGAATTTTAAACTAAAGGACATAAGAGGATGATGAAAATATTATATCTTGATGAAAATTAAGATGGGATGGACTTAATTATGAAAATGTGGAGATAAAAATGTTAAGACTTAAGTCACGAGATGAAAATGCTCGAGTGAGGACGTGGATATCCACAACTCAAGACTTAATTATTGAAGTTTAAACTTTGTAAAATGTAACCCAAAGATTTAAGATGAAAATGAGATAAGGATAAAATCAAAGTGAGAAAAATATGAAAGGTACGAAATTTTATGATTTTAAAACGAAACAAGAGGTGAATGGAAGAATAAAAAATAATTAAACTTCTAAGTAAAAGATGAGATCTCAAATGAGAGAGGTGAAAGGAAGGTCAAAATAAGGAATTATTTAGAAAGGGATGAAACAAAATGATGAAAAATAAAATAAGAAATATAAGGATTTTAACAAATGATGAAATAAAGAACCAAAATAAATATTATTTGGAGACGTGAAGAGAAGATAATGATAGATCCAAACAAGGGATATTTGGCAAGCGTGATGAAAAAAAGAGAATGATTTCAAATGAAGGAAAAAATGAAGAGATGGAAAAGGGATAAATGATCTGAAAAGAGGATTTGGAAGTGTGGAAAAGAGAAGTAGTAAAATAATTCAAATAAAGGAGAAGGATGATAATAAAAGAGATGAGCAATAAGTCCAAATAAGGAAAATTTGAAGGTTGGGAAAAAGTTGAAAATGAGCCCAAATAAGGAGTATTTGGGAGTGAAAAAGAGACAAAAATGAATCCAAATAAGGAGTATTTGGAAAGATGGAGATGATATGAAAAATGAAGAATTAAAATAAGGAGTATTTAGATAATGAGAAAATACATGAAATTGATAACGTAATTAAGAGTTGTTAAAATTACTCTAATCTAATACACAAAATACATGAAATAGCTACATAGACAATAATTAAAATCAACAACAATATATTATTCTCACACTCATTTTTTTATTGATTCACTATTTCATTACACTCCATTATATAGGAGATGTATAAGAATAATCCTCGCAACAAATTTTGTCTACATATACAACCATACACCCGTATGGTTTCAACCTCTCACTAATATAATAATAAAATAATACTAATTGTTTTATTATTCTAGCTTACTAACTTACCACATACTAACCACATTTTACATTTACTATTTACATTTATATAGTAAATATACTTTCACTAATTTACCATAATAATAATTACACATGTAATTATTATTCATCCATACATACAAATGGAGCACTAAGATATATTTCCTAAAACTCCACCCCTTAGTGCAAACATGGGGAAAACTTTCCTTTGTAATTGTACTTACTTTCATGATCTCGATGATTTTACAGGATGATCATAAACCTAATAGATGGTTTTTCATAGAGTTTACATAAACTGAAAATGATGGTTTTGCAGAATCGGTTTACCAAAACCAAAAGGGTGATGGTTTTGCATAGGGTTTACCAACAACTAAAAATGGTTGTTTTACAAGTGGTGTACCACAAACCGAAAGTGAAGATTTTCAAGTGGTTTACCAACTGAAAATGGTGGTTTTACAAGTGGTGTACCACAAACCAAAAATGAAGGTTTTCAAGTGGTTTACCTACAACCACATCATGATGTGTCAAATACAATTATCAGCTCTCATCACATTTCACTGCATGGAAAAACATAGGAAATATAGCTGCTCACATATAGAAAATACCAGAAATGTAGAAAACTAGAAATGGAACATTGAGATCATGTTCCCCCCTCAATGTGAAATTTCATTTATTCTACAAACCACAATAGGAACACTGCAACCAAACACTCTGTCAGACACACAAAGAAATAATAAGAACAAATTGTATAAGAAAATAATCACCATAGCTGATACGGCCCCATCGTTGGTGATTGACGAGAGGTCACTGAACAACCTCCAACCTCTTGTGCCTCCTTCCTCTAAGAAATTCACTTAGTATAGAAAGTCTTCAGAATTATAGTCAATTGCATCTGTTGTTTGTTCATCTTCATTATCTAAGCCTTCTTCAGTGACTATATTTTCTTCATTTTTAAGATTTACATTGAGCAATTCTTTAGCTCGATCTCTACAAAAAGACTTAGTACGACCCTTTTTCAATTTCATCCTTTTTCGAGAAATTTTTGTATTTATTTTTAACATACAAAGCAGTTTCCTCTTCTATATCTTCTTTAGTTATTTTATCTTTAGCTAGGAGAGCTAAAATCATGCCCTCTAATGACTGAGAAGACATTTTCCCTAGAGTAAAGATAACATTATTATACTTGGATGGAAAACTATTTAATAATATGGCTTTTGCATCTTCATCATCAATAGGAGCTTTAACTTCTACTAGTTGTCTAAGAAGAGATCTCAATTCATTTATATGACTTGACATTGTGACTTCTTCATTCATTTTCAATTTGAATAATTGCAACTTTAAAGAGAATTTTGCATTATTCGCTTTAGCCCAAAATTTTTGTTTAGTAAATCCCATATTTCTATAGAATATTTTTCTAAATCTACATGATGTAATTTAGAATCTGAAATACCAAGTCCAATTATTGCTTTGGCTTTGTCATCTCTAGTTTCCCATTCTAAAATTTTGCTTACATCTATAGGTGCTTTTTCTTTTCCATCTACTATCCTCCATAGGTTTTTATTCATTAACTGCATCTGGATTTTTACTCTCCATGTATGGAAGTTCAGCCCATTAAATTTATCTAATGGTGTATCCATTTTACTGAATATAAATATCCAAAAAAAATTGAATCTAGATTTGAGTTACCTTTGATTCTGTAATTTCTTCAAAAAATAGTAGTGATTAATGTGATGTATAGTAAATTGCATGTTTCTCCCAAACGACAAACTAGGTTCAGCTGAAATTGCTATTGTAGTTTCCTATATAGTAGATAGTTCCACATGCAAAATTGTGAAGAAACTTAGATCACAAAACAAAAGTTATGAGATCTTCTTCGAGACAGATTTAACCTGCTCTGGTACCAAATGTGAAAATTACTCTGATCTAATACATAGAATACATCAAATAGCTACATAGAGAATAATTAAAATTAGCAACACTATATTATTCTCATTCTCATTTTTTTATTGATTCACTATTTCATTACACTCCATTATATAGGAGATGTATAATAACAATCCTCACAATAACCTTTGTTTGCATATACAACCATACAAAATTGTGTATGGTTTCAACCTCTCACCAATATAATAATAAAAGAATACTAATTACTTTATTATTCTAACTTACTAACTTACCACATACTAACCACATTTGACATTTACTATTTACATTTACATAGTAAATGTACTTTCACTAATTTACCATAATAATAATTACACATGTAATTATTATTCATCCATACATACAAATGGAGCACTAAGATATATTTCCTAACATGAGTATAAAACACTACTATGAAAAGAAAGAAAATAAAAACAAAAAAAAAAAAAAAAATTGTTTATGGATGTTTGGGCCTCTACCTTAGATTGGCTTAGAGACTATATGGCCTCTTAGGTCATTCACTCAACTAGGTATCGAAGTATATCCAAGTGAGCATGGTATTATTTCTAGTTATGGATTTACTTTACCCCCTTTGAAACAATGAGCAAATATCTTTCTCAAATGAATTGCCTTTGGGATGACCACCACTAGATATCCATGACTCTAATCTCACATGTCTACTATTTAGTTGTGAAAAAGGTATCCATTTCTTCATCTAGTTCACTCAATGTGCCAACTATTTTGGGTTTCATGTGGTATTAATCACAATGCATTTTATGGCTCAATCCAAAGAACTTCCAACAATTATAGTGGTTATCCAATAGCCTTATCACCCACACCTATAAATACAATGTGAATTGTTCATTTTATCTTGATTAAATATGAGATTTTCTTAACCACCATTATTTGACCGAGGAAACCTATAGTTAGTAGATTGTTTTAAAACATCGTTAAAGGAAACCTACAATTATTAGTTTTATTTTTTACAACCTCATTTATAGTCAATCCTGCAACCAAGGATTAGTAATTTTTCCTAAAGTAGGTAGAGAGGACAAGATGAAAGAAGAAAGCCCACATTTCTTATTTCCATATCACTTAAAAGTGCGAGGAAATATCATACGCATGATTCTTACTTTGATTAAGAAAATAAATATTCCATTCCCAAAACACTACTAGAAAATGATCACATTTATAATTTCCAAGATCACTTAAAAAGCACAAGGAAAGAGTATATGCGTGACCTTTTCATTGTTAATAAAATAAAAAGGTTAATTCCATTCTAATACTTGAAATTATTAGAAAACATAGACATTCCAAAATAGAATAGTAAAGTAATCTAAAATAGAGGTTAGATGAAATCAAAAATCTAGAAATAATGAAGTTAAACATTAAGTGCGCTAGCACATATAGTAGTGTGCTAGTGAAATCATGCTTGCACGTGTAGTTGATTGTGATATCATTGAAAATGACGCTAGCACGTGCATATGGATGTATTATCATTACAAAAACCTCAAAATAGAAATGTGAAATAGAGAAGAAATAATGGAATGCTAATGCGTGCGAGAATGCTAGTGCAAGGATGGTGAGCATGTGGCATTCACACATTAACCGATAGTGTGTGAAATTACGTGAAAACATGTGCACTTGCAATAATAATGCATTTATATGTATGCTAGTGTAGACACTTAAATGCTAGTGAAAAGGTCGGGAATACTAGCGTAGACGGTTCTAGAAAATGTAAAAATGTTAAAAACACAACCATGAAGTTGGTTTTTTTATTTTTTGTCTTTTTTACTACACATGAAGACCTAAAACTTTGAAAACAAGTTTATAAGAATAAAAGAAACATACAAACAAATTTAAATCATAAAATTGTAAACTACAAGTATAGAAATGAGTGTGGAAGTTCCATTGGGCTTGTCAAAATGTGAGTAATGAAAATTAACAAGACAAATGAAAGATAAAGAAAATAAGAAGCAATAAACATTATTTGCAACTATCTTCTAGACCTCAAGAATATTTTTGAAGCACTTGGGCTTGTGAAATATTTGGATTTAATTGATTGTGGGTGCTCTTGATATTACTCTCTAAAGGGGATTTGCAAATGCTACGAGCTTGGATGCACAAGGATGTAGATGTAAACTTTCAAGAAGTTGGATGTAATTTTCTCAAATCTTACAAGGATGAGATTACAAAGGAAACATCATGCTTTTATAGCTTAGGGTAAGGCCATGAAAGTTGGATTGAAGTTTAAATAAGTATGCAGGTTAATGAATGTAATCACCTAGGTTATTAAGTAGACTTGGACATGGTAGTTGTATATTTATAGAGGTAGTAGCCATTTGGAATAACAAAAGTTACATTTGGAGAGATAATTTCACATACAATTATATATCCCCCTTTCTAGGAATCTAGAACTGGAGTTCAAGTTGATTTGACCGGGGTATAAGATTGGTTAAATAACTAATTTAATTATTATTTGATTGTGAGGAGATAATTAACCATTTAAATAAATAAATGTTAAATTATATTAGCTAAGGGTGTTAGGAATTGATTTAATTAATATCCAAGAGCATGGTATAATTAAATTGATTAATTCTAAAGGGTGGGAATATAGATTAAATAATAGAATTAACCTAATTAATTCTATAAGGGTATATTATAAGCGGGGTAGAATTAATTAAATTAATTATAATTGGAGAGAAGCGGGCTATAAATGTGAATGTATTTTTAGGGTGTCTCCATGTGATATCTACAGTAGTGTAATTATAATATGAAAACATGTTTTGATAATATCATGCTTGAGTTTCACACTTGCTTAAAACTTGGGAAGGGTCAATTTTATTTATTGTGGAGAGAAGATGGAGACTCCTTGACCTAGGAGGATACTTTAGACCTAGAGAGGGTGATTCACTAATGGATTTGCATTAGTTACTTTGTTGTTTAGGGAGAAATGAGTGTCTTTAGTGCTTGCTTTAACATGAGGAGAACATAAAGTGCTAAGAACTTAAAAGAGGTATGATTGAATTACTTATATAGGTTTCTAATTGTTACTTATGCCATTAAAGGAAAAATGATTTAACATAATTAAATACTATCATAGGAACGAGATCAATAATTTATAATAGTAATAAGCAAGATCTATCATGTAAAATACAAGAAAGTGTAAAAAATAGTGAGATAAGAGTGAATAAGCTTATATTCAAATATGTGGATTGATTATGGACTTGGAACTAAGCTTATATTCAATCTCTTATAACATTAGAAGAGATTGAATCACCACAAGTGGAAAAACTAGTTGTAAAAGAGCAAAATTTAGATCATGTGCAAGTCAAAGAAGAAAGACTCTCAAGTGTATAAGGTGATTCTAATGAGTGCAATGATTCTAATTCTAGGAATATCAAGAACTTGCGACATTAATGGAACATTGCAAAAGTTTTCCAAGAGCTTAATTGGATGTTAAAATAAGCGAAGGAGTTTCATGAAACTAAGGTAGATTCAACATTCATTAATATAGATGATGTCATGTAGATACTCTCAAATATTTTCCCCTCTCTACCTTCTCAAAAATATGATTTTTAGATGAATTTGATCTTTCTAATTTCATGTTCAAGAATGAGGAATATCAAGGTGAAGGAGGTTCTAGTTTGGAGGATATCCAGATTGAAGAAGAACCTTTGACACAACTGGAGAATGAAGAAGCAAATTATCTATCAGATTTGGAAGAATGTTTTGATGGACAAGAGCCTATGGAACTTGACAAATTTTCTATTATGTCACTTCTTTTCCAACACAAAGTGCCTAGTGTTGTGGAGGGAAATGCTCAAGAATAACTTGTTTCTCATAATTACCTTCTTGAGCCAAGATTGGAGGAATTGGATCTTCCACATCCCTCATGGAACGAAGAGGAAAATGAACACATGGGAAAATCTAGGACTGATTCAGAAGCATTGAATGAAGACTATGTCATGGAGAGCTTCCTATTTTCAGTTACGGGACTTGTTTTGGTTAATGAGTCTGTGATAGAGGAAAGTATTCTTGAATATTTTACTTCCCCTAACAATATTCAAAAGCTACAAATAGGAGGGTTTGAATTTTCAAATTCCATGTTGAATGAGGGAGATGTCACTGTGATACCATCCATCTAGGTGGAATATGAGTTTTTTTATAAATGGGAAATAAGAGGGAAATCATGTGGTGAACAACCATCTTTTTCAAGGATGTCTTTAGCTAGACCTTCTTGTTAAAGTAGAAATTCAGAGCAGCAAGAATATTCAATGGGTCAGACCATGTCCCATAAGGTATTTGGCTTCATTGAATCCAGAGGAGAAGCTAGAACCAGGTCGATTCATTTCAGAATGTGAGGGTGAGTTTTAGGATCCCGAGGATCAGTTCTGCAATGCCTCTACAAGACAAATGTAGAGCAACTAAAAGAGGCATTATTTATATTCCCAATTGATTCCTTAGTGGACCATGTGAAGAGTTGGGCTTGTTCTATTTTTTCACTATCATTTTCAGCCATGTCCATTGTCAAATCATTTACATGGCTACCGATTATGAGGAAAGGAATCTATTTTTCACAACCAGTTGCAAGGTTTTCTAGATCACTTGTTCCTCCAATTATCATAGAGTAGGAATAGGTTTTCTTTCAACATAATAAGTTCTGACACACTCTACATGTTTCATTTGAAGCATGTATGGTTTTTCAGTCTTGGTGTCTATTGTATGTTGTCGTCACCCTTGCACAATGCATGAAAGGTGGAAATATTCAAGAAGGTAAAAAATGTCAAGTTTTAATAGAGTTCCATGATGTACCAAACTTGTCAAATATTTTATTCAATTTCTACAAGATGCTATAAATTTCAAGCATTATTTAGATTCATCCTACTTCCCACTTAGTATTATCATAAGTTCCAAGATCAGCAATGCCCAAGAAGACTTAAGGATCTATTGCAAGGATCATATAAGTTTCAGAATACCAACATTGAATCCATGCCCAATGGATGAATTAAGACCATAAGACTGATGCTTAGTATGTAATAATTCCAAAGAGGTCACAAAAATGTTATCTAATTTATCCCCTTGAGGTAAAATTAGACAATGGGGGCATGTTGGATCCTAGGACAAAAAATTTCTTCACAATCATTCTGTGTCGCTACAATTAAAATTTCATGTTTCGGGGTTCTCATGGTGTTTACATTACTCCTAGGTTTGAGATGAGATCCTAGAGAATCCAAAGTTAATGCAGAAGGTTAAAACTTGGACAGGATGGTGGAGGTTCAAACTCACCTTTCTAAGAAACTTGGTGAGTAGATTATCGAGTTAAGCATTACATACCTCACAACTCAATATCTGATTTCCTAAGAAGCATAAATGATATTGAGATCGATTCAATATGAAGTACCCAACATAGTTGAGCTAACATTCACATGAAGCAAAGTGATGCCTATGGAGTTGTTACATGAGCATGTACATCAAGCTCAATATGGCTCATTGAAAAGGATTAAAGAGCTCGGGTGTTCGAAAGGGGAACTTGTACATTTATCATGTGATTGAGATTTCACCTAATGATATAGCTCATTGATTGAGCCCATAATTTGACTCATAATTGAAAGAAATAAGTTAAATTTAGGGAATCTCTTTAAGATCTTGGCCAATAAACACAGGTGTGATTGTATTCATGCTATAGTTCACTTAGGAAGAACATCAGGAGTTCAATGCATGAGTGTGAATCTCCACATGAGTTGGGAAGAGTGTATATTTAAGAGTATTTTTTTACTTTGGGAGCTCAAGAACCATGTCGTGGTTGTCTCAAAGGTGGAGTGAAGATAAACACACATGGATCAACTTAGAGGGTCAAGCTAATGGTATACCTTGGGTAACACCGAGTAGGTCACTCAATGACAGACCATGCTAGAGGAATGTTGGGCTAAAGTGATGGAAATAATGACATGGGCTCAATAAAATACATGATTTGATCGTCGGGAGTGGCTCATTGTAAGGTAGAGAGATGATCTCCAAGAAACATGGTAAGAAAGATTCATTTCACCAAGTTGATTGTAGGATCTTGTGGGAGGTTTCAGGGATCATGAACATGAAATGGATCGGGTCGAGTCAATCAGGTTTAGCGTAGGATAAAATAAATTAGCTTCTCATTATATTCATTCATAGAATAATCTTGATGGAATGAAATACCAATGGGGCTTAAGAACTAATATTTTGTAAATTACAGCGTATCAATGAGCTCGACATTTAGAACAAGTTAGATCATGAAAGTTTGGTAGATATTGAGCTCAAAAATCCTAGATCCATGGAGATATATTAAGGTCCTTAGGTACATAGATTTTGTGACGTGGAATGAATTTTAGATTAAATGGATAATTCAGCTCGATGGTTCAACATTTTGGTTGGCAAAGGGGTAAAATCGAGGTGCACGTTAGCTAAGTAGGAACTCATGGGAGAACAAATTTTTAGTCTTATAATGAGCTCGAGATCAAGCTCTATTATCACTCATCATCATCACATTTTCTAGGAGGAGACTCACTATACATTATTTTTGAGCTTGATGACATTTAGGCACCAAGTCAAAGGTGATTTAAATTAGAGTTAAGTGAATGATCCTAGGCTATGATGCAAATAAGATAGGCGACTGAGTTATTTTGAATGAGCTTGGCTTGGAAAAATTAAGGTGATGTTCGAGGTGAGCTCATCATGTAGAAGGACATAGGAAAACTCAAGTTATCCACGCCAACTCTGCGGGGAAATTTTGAGTTGAGGCTAAGGTTTGGGAAATTTTGAAGGCATGTGGCCAAGTGAAGATGAAATGATGGTGGGCCAAATTACATTCCTCACTCGGAGTTCGAAAGATCACAACAAATGGGGAAATTAAGGCTAATCTACCAAGGATGTGGGATTTTGTGGTATGAAATCCATGCCAATAAAAATATGGCAAGACAATGTTCGAGATCCCAGGATAAATTATCCATCACGAGGAACTGTCAAGGAAAATGAGGAGTTAGTATATGAATTTACCAAGTCATTAGCCAATGAATTTAGTAGATGCACATAGAATATCTCACGAGTTATTCTATGAGATTTTTAGTTCATTTAATCCCAATGATGTGGTAGAATGTAGGGGATGAAATGATACTTGGGCATCCAATGAATGCAAGGGACCATAATTCCTCAAATATAACATGGAATATAGGTGATTTTTAGGGGTAATGAACCTAGAAAAGAAGGAAGTAGTTCACAGGGGACATCTTTCATGTAAAAAAACATACTCAATTCTCTAATGAATCAACTCACCGAGTCATAGGTCGATTAGAGTGATTTTTTTGGGCATTAAGAGTTCAAACCAACGTGAGTGATCTTTGAAAAGCAAGGAAGAAGAGAGGGATGTCAATTTTCATCATTCGGATGTAGAGCTCAACAAACCCATGGAGAGAGCTCGGAGAATTATCATGCAGCAAGATAATGCCAAGATCAATTGATGAGTTGGATGCATCGATCAGAAGAACTTGGCAAGTAATCATTGTGGAAACAAATCGCTAGGATAATCTTGAGAAGGACTCAACATAGATAAGATTCAATGGCGCATGGGGAATAGCTCGAGGAGAGTTAGAGGCATAGAATGGATCATTCAAGTTCATGCCCATAGAAAATAAGATACACAAAATGGTGGATCGAAGGGAGTCCATGATAATCTGATGATGGAGAGACATCGAGCTCAAAATATCAGAGTGAAGGATCTCAACTCTATGAGTCAATCCACGCAATTAGAGAGAGCTCGTCAGAGACGATCTGACCAAAAATGGGTTGAAGCCAAGTCAATTGAAGGAGCTTGATGTATAGGATGAATCAGCCAATGCACAATGAGATCATGGAAGGGAGTTCCATCGATGTTGTAAAATGATAGCCAAGTCACTCAGTAGTAATAATACAAAACATAACAGCTCATGAGGACCTCGTTAAGCATCAGTTTGGTTGTGATGAGATCTTGGATCGAATTTGTTAGAGATATGTATTGTGTCAAATCATTGTCATAGGGTTAGGCTCATATGGAGGAAGCCGAGGTGATCATTGGTGAGGAAATCTCGAGAGGGAGCTCAACATCATGGAGTGAGATACACGGAGAAGATGAATAACTCAACAAAAGGAAGGTACTTCAAACGTTGAGGAGTCATTCTATCTTAACAAGAGATCAATACACGACAGATTAGTAAACCAAGAGAGATCTCATTTGAATGGCTCACCAAAATAATATCACAATCGAGCTAAGACAATGAAGGAATGACAAATGACCCATGGAAGTAAGCTAGAAATCTCGATTTAGTTGCTCGATGGAAAGTTTATGTGTAAATATCTCAAAGGACTCATTTTCGATGATGCAAGTTGAGTTCCATGATGGTGAGCTTGCATCGGTCACCAAGTTGGAGTGAAGGACTCAAAATCAAGTTAAAGGATGCTAAGGTGATCATTGGTGTAGAAGGAGCATATGCACGCTTGATTCTTGAGTTAAACCATGCATGTAGAGAGCTCGTGGGAAATGAACCAGATGGAACGTGAATGAAGGTTGATGGCGAATGTGGGACTCGGGTGGCTTGATGTTGTAAGGAATCACATGAAGAAATTCCTATGAACCCAAGCTCATGGAAGTCAACTCGGCATGAGCCACATGCACATTTAGTTCAAGTCGAAAAGATCGACCAATGCACTTAGGGGTACCGATCCATGTGGGACGAGTTAGTTCATGGGTTAATACATTGGAGGTGAGCTTGCAAAACTCAACCATTGGTGGAGCGCGAAGAGCTTGAACCATGTGAGTCAAGACCGAACAGCTACCCTAGATCCTGGATGAGCCTGCCATGTTCAAAACATAATGGGAACTCATTGACCAACTTGGTGAGTTGGTAGGTGAGCCAACCACCGAGTTTGCATTTCTCTCAAGGGCCCCCCTTCAATGAAAACCAGTCCTAAGGGGGTCCCACCTGAATTTTCATTAGATTGATATTATTTTAATAATAATTAAATTAATATTTTTATTAAAATATTTTAATAATGATTTTATTTAAATATTCTTTTAATTAAATAAGAATATTAATTCAAACCTTTCATTTATGACACATGATGGGGTTCTTAAGTGGTTCAACCAACTTTGTAATTAATGTTGACCATCATGTGCCTTCATTTTAGGAAGGAATTTATGACTTCTCCTCTCTTCTCTCACAAAATTATTCTATAAATGTAAGTTGGAAGTTCATTCCAAGGGGTTACACATTGGTTACGAACTTTTTCAATAATCCTCTCTCTTCTGCAAGTTAGCTTCATGGATTGGGGAACTTTCAAGCCTCCTTTCCAAGACTGTAATGGCAACCATTGCCTCTTATAAATGTAATGATGCATTGTGCACATTGTTGAAGTAATAAAAGTGTATGTTTTGTGACTACCATTAGTCCTTTTCATCATTCTACATATTTCTTTGTGCTTTTCTCATGCTTATAGATACACTATGAAAGTTTAGGTTTTTATCTTGGAGTTATGTGCTTATCAAGTGGTGAATTTTTTCTTGGAGTTGAGTTATTGTGATTATTCACCCTTCTCGCCATATTTATTTACTAGAATACCAAAAGATTGTTTGTCTAGTTGAGTTTAACAAAGGGAACACATGCTTCTTAGTCTGTGGTATTTTTTTTACCCTCTCTCATTAGGGATGTGAAGTTGGCTTGTGGTGTAAAAACCCTCTTCAAATCAACCCTTCTCAAAGTCTAGTAACACCCTTTATTTGGTGCATCACCATCCCTAGTATAGTTTTATTTCTTGCAAATCTCTTTCCCTAAATCCCATGAAAATGTTAGTATAGGTCTAAATAACCATTTTATTACACTAGGAGTAGTATAGCACTTAGTTTAGAAAGAGGAATCTAGCCTTCTCCAAAGGTTCACCTCAAGCCCAAGTCTCACATCTTGAGAGGTGATCCCATATTACCAAATCACACCTAATTTCCTCTTCAAATTTTTGCCATTCGAGTGTGTAGTGGTTTGGTAATAAAAATAATGTGGTGCTCATGTAAAAATTTAAGGTATAAGTGAAATAGGGATGACACAAATTTATCTACCATAATATAAGGGATTCCTAAAACCATGTCACAATGCATAACTATAGATCCAACAGAGGAAGGAATAGAAATTGTGAGGGGCCTAATAGTGATGGGAATAATGGCATGCCCATGAGAAGTATGTGATTTACAAGTCATATGAGATAATGAAAAACTGATAGCTTACAAGAAAGATATTGAACATGCATTGCACTTATAAGTAGGATGCACCATAACATTGCTAATGAAATTGTATTCACAAAATCATTCACTTTAGACATTATTTATCCCTATCTCATACTACTATTTAGAAGGTTTCGAATGAAGAAAATATCAATTAACTCCCATATTTTGGCCATCTTATTTTATTTTATTTTGTCATTACGGACCTCATTTACCCATATTTCCAATTAAATTTTTTCATCTCACATAATTTAAACATCAATTGGGGTGCCTAGATTAGTATCGAGATGACCATGGGCACTCTGGTCCCACCAGGTGCCCGGTCCTTTTTCACTTTCCTACCTCTTTTTGGGCTCTTTCTAACCATTTGAGATCTTTATCTTTTTTGTAGTTGGCCTTTTCTGGGTTAATTACAAAATTATATCAAGATAACCTTATAAATATAAAGTTATGAGACCATAATGAGGGACCTAGCATCACTTACTACTATCACTCATCTAGAGTTGCATCCATTTATTGCATTAATGATCACTTGCATCCACATAGCTCCATCATCAAGGCACAAGGTTAGGAAATTTGCATCACACTTCATAGGGGGAAGGATTCTTTTCTATTCCATGCACACATACTATTACATTTTCTGTATTTATCTATAGCTCGATACTTCACAAAGGACAACTAAATCAAGAGCACCTAGGGCATATTATGCACACAAATCACTAGAACTATATTTTTGTTTGAAATGTGGTACAATGCTAAGTTAGTAAGCCCACTGTTGTGGAAAATGAGGTCAGTCTGACCCATTAATTTGCATCTTTCATTTTTAGGGTTTTGATACTTCTTTTGGTATTTCACAGTCTTCTCATTATCTTGGATTACTAACAACAATTGGTACGGACAAAAAAATTGATGCAAAAGACAACGAGGGTTTCAGATCACTTCTTAGCCTTATGAAGATTAGTTTCAGAGATTTTTCATAGACCAAGGCACCTAGATTGTAGACCGATCACCCGCAGTGCCCCGGTCCCTCTCCGAGCATTCCAGGTCTAGCTAGATCCTCAAGATCCATCCTTTTCGGGACTTCTACATAGTCATCCCCGCTTCGATTTTTCCAAATCATCACTATGAAACATTCCCATGAGCATCTATTATTCAGCTGAGTTCTTTCCTCTTCTCTCTTACACATTAGGGTTAGCATTTCCTTTTGCATAGTCACTTAGATCATTTACATACTTCTTTGTTGCATTTATCTACTTTGTTTATAGTTGTTCATAGCTTAGATTAACTATTCCCACACTACATAGGTTAGTTAACTTTAGTTAATCATTTTTATGAACCCGACATCTTGCACACTTAAGATCCTCAGTTCTCCTCTATTATGGGTCAATTTTATTTATCTAATTTACTTTGGAGATACCCTAATTATCATGATTCTTTGCAAAAATCCTTAGAAAACAAGTATTGTGATGAAAATATGTCGCCACATGAATTAATTCCTATGCTCGCTTATATATTTAATGACCCTAGTGATTATCAATCTAATCAACCCCTATTGGATTTAATTTAAGCTCTACATGATTTATTTCAAGACAAATTTAAGGTTATGGAATTGACCATTACATTCCTTAGATCTAAAATTCAATAGATTAAGGATTCTTCTAAATTGCATGATTTTGATCATTCTACATCCTCTATGCCATCTATGTCCACTACATGTCATGTAGTTTAACCTCAAAATACGCCATTGCTTGAGCCTCTCATGTTTGAGCACAATACCATACCACATGAAATTTTTCCTCACCTCCTTAATCATTAGTTTATAAATCTACCACATATGAAACATTATTCCCTTTATTGGTTAAAAAAATATCAAGATCATCCATACTTCAAGTTTCATTGAATCAATGGACATAATGACAATGATTTCCATACTTTTCATTGCATAATCCAAAGTATTAAGTGTCAAGGTCTTATTTCATTTAATGCACAACATCCTATTACAAAGGTTACACCCACATGGGCTCCTAAGTCTATTCCTTCTTCGGTTAGTCATGATCCACCTAAGAAATCACCTACGGTATCCCCAAGTCAACAAAGTCAACCACCTATCAAAATTAGTTCAAACCCCTCCTACTAAGCTCTCTCTACTGCATTACCAAGTCAACCTAAGTAGTCTCCCTTGAGACTCAATACAACTTGGCCTCCTCTCAAGTCTAAGCTCCAACCAATTAATTTTGTCCCAAAAACTAATCCTTCTCCTAGTGTTTATGATATATTTTCACTTTCACCGCCACCAAATAGTTCTACTATAAACTTTGTCCAACAAGGTTCCATCGCACGTAAACTTGGTCTTTAGTAGGTGACTCTTGTCACTCTACCCTCCTGATGACACACTCATATTCTTATGGTTCTTATATGATTGTTGAGGGGTATTTTACCATAAAGAACCTTGTTTCATCTTACATTACCATATTCCTCCATTATATCAACATCTATGCATACAAACATCTATAATACTTTCATGATCCTTATACATCATCAATTAAAAAAATATAATGCTTCATCACCCTCATACATCATTTATCACATAGTACATGCATTATCATACACTTTGGGGCATAACATCCCACATCCCCACCTAATCTTAGCATCTACACATATCTCATTTTCACATTCTCATACATTAATCCACTAGCATAGGCATACTCATTCATACTTTAGCATTGTCATTACCCAATGACACACTCTTATGCTTCAGTTCACACTTGACTATTAGGTCTTGTTCCACATGAGCCCCACACACTACACACTACACCCATTCATACATTATGCATCATACACCATACATTCTACATTCACTCTACAACATTTTGAAATTTTTACATTTATACACCTTACATTATGCTAGTCATCATTGTGTAAACACCATTATCTACGCATCTTCCATCCTATGCTTATCCTACATACTACATTATGCGGTTATCTACATACTTATCATATTGTACCACACATTTCACACATATTCTACATACTATACTAGTCTTCATCATATATGAGTCTAATATTACATCATCCTACATATTACATTCTTAGACTATTGACATACATTACATTGTACATGTTACACTTTTCAACATTCCACACATGTTATATTGCATCCCACACATCGTGTCTTTACACATTACACTAATCACATGGTCGTATTTCATTGTGACACACTTTAGTTCCTTGGTCTATACTCAATTGCTAAAGGTTTACAAATCAAATGGACATTACATTCCTCACACATTTACTATTCAATCTTTCATCATGTGACAATTCTAGGCTAGTGACATACACTTTAGGCTAAACTTATTCTACCATTTTGTAGTAGTAAAAACCTTAGGTTACATCACCACTCCTCTTTAAATCTTACAGTGATGTACGCTTAGGGATAAATCATCACTCCTCCATTCATATTATAGTAATATACACTTAGAATAAATCATCACTTATACAATCATCTAATCATGATATATGCTTTGGCTATAGGGTTAGTGCACACACCATCGCTAGGTCATATCTCATCACTACACCTACACATTCATCACAATGTGTTAGGCATAACACACACTTTGACCATTTCCCGATGATGCACTCTCATTTATGGTCATTCTTGACTATTGATGGGGAATCAAAATAAAACTCATTGCATACACTTCCATCAACTCGAGGGGAAGATGGCTCCTATCACTCCATCTTGCATTCCATTCCATCCATCCATATCATACTACATATTATGGTTGCTTTTATTCTTTCTTACTTTTTATTTTTTATGGTCTCTTTATTACACATGCTAATTACCCTAATTATATTTCGTTTATCTATCTCATATAAACATGCATATTCATGCCTTTGTCTAGTTATGATCACATATATAGGTCCCTTGCATGTAACATAGATTCTCAACTTTTACCCTTCCTACATTGTTCATTGGGGGCATCCACATTCATCTCTCACAGTGCTTGTTTCATTTTGTACTTATCACTTTCCATTACTTAGTTCTACATGAATTTTACATACTATTTATCTTTCTAACATTCTCATGGGTGCTTCTGTGTAACATTTGTTATGTATGGATATTTGTTTCCATACTTATTTGTTACAATATCTACTATTGTTTGCTAGTGTATGCAGGCCTTGCCCTTTGTTTGGTGTGCACAATTGTTTTATTATTTTTGGCCATGATGGGCTTGTGTGTCTTACAACATCGTGAGTGATGTCCCATGTTTGCAACCCAATTTGTGTAGATTACTTTGTCTTCTTATGTGTTGACATTACTTCACTATCTTGGTAGCTTACACATTATTTTCTATATGTATGTCTATTTACACTTTTCTTTGGCTAGCCTTATTGTTTGTGCGTTCCTTGGTTTCTACCAAGCACTTTTTAGAATTACAATGTACATGCAATTGATCCTCTTTTGGGGCCGCATTTATCCTATCAATGATGTTGCATGTGCCCCCATAAAGGGGGGAATAATTTGGGGGTTTTTACATACTAACACAAAGATTCTACACCTTTACGGTTTAGTTATATACAACAAGTGGGTTCAGACTAGTCTACAAACCCCATACAAAATGGATTTTACAGGACATGGTGTCTTTAGCATTCTCGAGAAATAATTACATGCTTTTTTGGTTACAATGGGTGTGCCCTCTACACTACTTCAGCCAGGGGCATTATATCACCCAAAAAACCATGATGATATAGATATATCCTCACACACATTCATGGAAGTAGTTACATCTTGGAGGAAACAAATCATTTACTCTATACACTTCTTCGTCCTATGGCATGAGATCACCTCAAAACCCACAAGACAGATATCCTTTTACACTCTCTTTATCGACATAGATCATGTGCACATGTTCCATTTACATTTTCATCTTTCACATTTACATGATTTCATATACATACGTCTTTTTATATTGTGTTTCTACACATACATATATATGTGACTAATTGATCATTTTCTCCTTGCATGTTCGAAAGTATGATAAAAAAGTATTCAACCTGGGGCAACAAAAACAACAACAATGTCAAAAAAAACACTTTGTGACAACATGCACTTTACTAACCATGTAGGTACATGACACACCACAACAGCTACACATGCATTCCACCCTAGGATAACTCTCGTCACTTTTTCTTTTCACATTTTTCATCTTTAGGTTCCATGCTCCTCCATATTTTTGTCATTCCACACTTTGTCTAGTCTTTCAGCACGTTTCTTCTACACTCTTCATGGACATCGTACACATCTCTATCTACTCTATGTTACCAATATTTTTGCTCACCAATATAAAGTGGGGAAAATTGTAGTATCAAAATCATGCACTTTAGACATTATTTATCTCAAGTTTCATACTACTATTTAGAAGGTTATTGAGTGAAGAAAGTACTAATTAACCCCCATATTTTGGCCATCTTGTTTTATTTTATTTCTTCATTACTCGATCTCTTTCACCCATATGCCCAGTCAGCTTCTATCATCCATGTCATTTTAGCCTTGACTAGGAACCCAGATTAGTCTTGGGGTGTCCGTGAGTTCCCCGGTCATACTAGGGGTTCCCGGTATTTTTACACATCCCTACGTCTTTTTGGGCTCTTTATAGCCATTCGAGTTATTTATATTTCTTATGGTCAGCCTTTTCGGGGTTAATTACAAAATTAGATCAAGAGAACCTTATAAATATAAAGTTATGAGACCATAATGAGGGACCTAGCATCACTTACTACTATCATTCATCTAGAGTTGCATCCATCTATTGCATTAGAGATCACTTACATCCAGCTTATCTCTATCATCAAGGCACAAGGATAGGACATCTCGCATCACACTTCATAGGGGAGGGATTCTATATTATTATATGAACATATACTATTACATTTTATATATTTAGCTATTTCTCACTACTTCACAAAGTGTGACTGGAACAAGAGCACCTAGGGCACATTATGCACACACTCACTAGAACTACATTTGGGTCCGAAATGTAGTGCAACACTCAGTTAGTAAGCCCACTTTTGTGGCAGATGAGGTCAGTCCGACCCATTCATTTACATATTTCCTTTTTTAGGGTTTTGATATTTCTTTTGGTCTTTTGCAAGTCTTCTCATCATCTTGGATTATTAGTGACATTTGATATGGGATAAAGAGCTTGATCTAACCGATGTGAGGGTTTTAAACCACCTCTCTACCCGTGAAGATCAATTTCGATATTTTGCAAAGACCAAGGAGACTAGATTGTAGACTAGAGCACTTACATGCACCCTAGTACCTCTCTAGTTGGTCCAGTCCAACTAGATCCTCCAATTCCATCCTTTTTGGGACTTTTGTATAGTCGATCCTATTTTTTATTTTTCTAGTCATCACTATGAAACAGATTTCTACGAGCATCTATTATTCAGTTTAGTTATTTCCTCTTCTCTCTTGCACATTAGGGTTAGCATTTCCTTTTTCATAATCACTTAGATCATTTACATACCTCTTTGCTATATTTATCTACTTTGTTTATAATTTTTTATATCTTACATTAACTATTGCCACACTACATATGTAAGTTAATTTTTATTTAATCAAATATAAATACCAATAGAAGCATCGATATATAATTTATATGATGAAAAAGAGGCATGAAAATCAACATTAGTAAAACTAATGACAAGTGAAGGAAAAGCAAAGAGTTCTAATAAGAAATCCAAGAGGATGATATGAAGATGGAGGAGGAACAACATGATAAACATGATTCAAAGAGGATTAAGAAGATTATTTTTCATGTTTAGGTAGTGAATCATTTAAAATTTTAATATTTCCATTATCATTAATAGATTTAGATATAGAAATAGTATTTTTAGGTAACAAAATTTCATTATGGCCAATTAAATCTTAGATTAAATATGCCAATAGGGTAGGATTGGTGCGTTTAATTCACATGATTGTGTTCTAGCCCACTAATTTTTAAATCCCATGAGGAACAATCCTCCTTGGAGGTAGTTTCACTACAAAGTTGCGACATCTTTAAATTTTCTACACCGACAAAACTCTATTCCTTGCTTCTCGTGGAAACACTTGGCTCTTTGTTGTGTTTGAAACACTCTTGGTTATGGATTCATTCCACTATAGATGCAGCTCGTTGGACTCCTTGTTGATACATTGTAGATACAACACTCCATAACTTGGATTCACTCAATTACATTGACTCCTTGTTGAAATATGCTACATATACAACACACTAGAATTGATTCACTCGGGTTCCTTATGTTGGTTACCATATTGTAAGAAGGATTTGGGTCCTTCTCAAAAAACCCTCAAATTCACCCTTAATCCAAAAAACGTCTTGGATTAAATATATAATTTTGAAAAAAATTTAGTAGGATGGCTATTACATGTATGGTAATCACAAAGCGTGTACTTTCATCAAAGTTATTTCCATGAGGCCTATTAGGATCTAGCTCAAGAGGAGCCAAAAGAGAAATCAGATTACTTTTTATGAGTTAGGGCAATAACATATGTGGTGGATATGGAAATCTAGTAAAAGTGTGTCATATAGGTTGTAATTGGAGCTTTATAGGTTGAGATATAACATTAATAGTAGGATTAGATTCACTAAGATTTCCCTTAAAGGAATATTTACTTGGGAACTTGTTAGTATATTGATTGGAAATATTAGCACCATATTTAAATTTTTGCAAGGAAAGTAATTTCATCAGTCTTGAGAGTATGACATAGATGATCAAAAGAATGAAAAGAGTCAAATAGTACACATTATTACAAAGGAGGCAATAGGATTTGGATAAAATTATCTTACAATTCATATTTAGCTAAGACATTGTTCATTTTAGAAATAATCTTATAGCAAAACACATAGTCATTAAGATGCTCATTATATCCTTTCTTCATTTTGGCCATTTTGCATATGACATATTTGTTCCAATATTGATAGAAAAGTGAGAATTTTTTTGATAAAGGAGTAAAATATCTAACAAAACAAAAAGGAAAGTCATACAAACATTGCAAAGTATAGTCCTATAAGCTCCTAGGAAATAACTTGGTTAATAATGTGTCATATGTAAGAATAATCAAAGTATGTAACCTAAAATGATCTAAGGTGATATTGGGGATATCCATGGCCATCAAAGAGAGAAACATTAGGTGAGTTAAAATTTGGAGGAAGTGGATAAGAAGAAACTTGAGTGCAAGAGGAATATGAAGAAGAAGTGAAGAATCAAGAAATGGAGAAGAAGAAGAGGATGGTTGTAATTGATGAATTTTATCTTATAAATCATGATACACATATTACAAGGAATTATTTCTTGATTAAGTTCTAGGTTCAAGATTAGAAATGAGAGGGGATGAAAGATGATTGTTAGGTGTGGAAATAAGAACATGGCTAGTGGATTCCCCCACATTGGTGGGAGGGGAGGAGAGTGGAATATAGGATTTAGGGGCCATAGTGGGGATAGTATCGGTGGACATAGGGGTGGATGAATATATATGATGATATTATTTATGAGCAGCAATTAGTAAAATATCTAGGTTCTCAGGATGATACACAAAGTACACATTTAGGTTACGAAGATTTTTGGTAGTAAACTCATGAGAGGAGCTAGCCATGATAGGAAACAAAGTAATCCAATAAAGGACGTGTAAGGATTGGGTTCAAAAAATGATTTAACATAATTAAATATTATCAAAGGGCATAGATCAAACATATATAATAGTAATAAATAAGATATAACATGCAAAAGATAAGAAAGTGTAAGTAATAGTGAGATAAGAGTGACTTATCTTGTATTTGAAGATATGGAATGATTTTAAATTGGGAACTAGGTTGAAGAGGTTATATCTAAATTGATTAATATTCATCTAAAGAATACGAATCTACAAATACTTTGGATAGAACCTCCCAAAAAGGAAAATACCACTCTAGGTGCTAGTGTCTTAATTGCGAACTAGTGTCTTGGAAAATGCTATGGATTTGATCTTTTCAGGGCATAATACTATCTTCTTTCTTTCATTCTTTATGAATATATCTTCATTATAGGGTTACAATGTCACACCTAAACCTATAAAATAAAATTTATCTACCTATAAAATTATCAATAAAACATTAGATGAAACAAATAATTCATAGGCTTGAGTCAGAATGACCTCGACGATCACCCCATTGTGATTTTCACTGAGCATTGCACTACATTTTAGAGTATATGTAGTTCTTATTTGTGTGTGTGTGTGTTTTTGTTTGTTTGTGTGTGTGTTTTTGTGTGTGTGTGTGTGTGAGCGTGCACGTGCACATGTGTATTATGGAATAATTTACCTTAAATATAGATTTCTCTTGTTTTAGTCACATGAAGATAGTGGGATACAACTACTCCCCCCAAGATGAATGTGTGATATGGAATTCTGAAGCAGTCCCTCATATGAATTGAATCATGCAACCCAGATGCAATCCTTAAATGTTTCTCTTTTCCCAAGTAGTAGATAGGAAGTAATATCCCAAATTACCCAAAGACCTAATAATAGTGAGAAATTTATGTATATATATAATTTACTTTTTTAAATATCATCATTAACAACTAAAAATGCTGACCTAAAGTGATAGGTACAAATTTATAAAAGATAACAAGTGATGTAACATTTAAAATTTGACAAAAGGATGGAAAAGGACAAAAGCACCCAAAGGGGACAATAACACCTAAGCACTATTATACCTAATAAGTGGTACTATCTAGGATATTCGGAGGATATAACGGAAAATAAAATTATCCATTCAATGAAAGTAAATGATACAAGTATCAAAAGGATAAAGAAATGTTAAGAAATACAAGTGTTAATGTTTAGTTTTCTTGCTTAGGAATCACACATATAATAACATACTTATATGTGTGATGTAAATAGTAAGTGTGTGATTTTTGTCTACACTGACCAATAGGGAATATTAGTCCATATGAAGATAATGGAATTGAAAGTTTAAACTCAAAACGTCGGTCCAAAACCATATAATTGGGTTAGGTTGTAGATTTATACAAACTGACCCAAACTAGTAGTTTTGACCTAGAGGTAACATCAAAATTTAGCTTTTGGGTTAGAGGATGAATGTACTTAGATGCATTTTATGTTATAAAACCTTAGGAATTGACGATAAAAAGGTGTGAAAAGATAATGAAGTAGACAAAGAGCTATCAAGGTGTGCTAAGAAAGAGTGAGAAGGGTGTATTTGTGCATGCAAGTGTGCAATGCAAATACATACAATATCAAAGGGTAAATACAAAATTTGAGTGTCTACATTTCCCCCTTTAAGTATGAAATAAAAATTTCATTCTTAAAGGAAAAGATAAATGAGTGTGTAGACACACTTTGTCTTTTCTTACTGCAATAACTTTATATTATAATATCCCATTATGTATGTGTTGGCACACTCCAAAATGAAACTTGCAACACATGATTGTATTCAATGCCCAAGATAGGAAACTAAAATTTAACTCAAAATGTAATGAAAGTAATATAAATAAATGTGCAATAAGAAATTCTAAAAGAAATACAAAACATGGGGAAAAAATACTTGTTTGTCTTATGAAGGGAATGTGCTCCCATTGTCATCCTTTGAATTTACTTAATTATGATGAATAATTGGGGAGTGGTTAGTCCCTAATTATGTTGAGGAGAGGTCAATATGATAGGTGTTCCAAACCAACACATGAATGCCAAAGAGAATAACTAAAAAGAAGAGCTAAAACACCCCTACTAAGGAGGAAGATCATGTATCAATGTTATTTAACAACTCTGATATCTTCCCCTTAATTATAAATAGGGTAGGAATGCCTTCCCACTAAGATCTTAAATAATTTGATTCCTTCTATAACCCCATGGAACATACTATTTCAGATGGATACAAGCCCAATATTGTAACTTGAAACACTGTAGAAAAGAGAAATAAGTTCCCCCATACACTTCAGATGTGTCATAAAATTGAGTAGAAAATGAATAGGACTGATTGCATGCCAAAATATGAGTGGGAAAAGGATATCCATGCCCCCAATGTGTATAAAACCATAAGTGAAACTAAGTACCATGGAGAAGGAGAGAATGAAATATTTCATGTGCACTAAAACCATACTACATTGAGTGAATTTGAATATGAAACTATATAAAAATGCTATAATAATAATGTTAGATATGAAAATATTGATAGAATTAGGAAATTTCCTCGGAAAAAATGTAGGATAGGGTCGGGAACATTCATATGGTCCTTATCGATTGTACATTCTTGACCATGTATGGTTTCTACCAAATTTATGTAATTGATTCTAATTATGAGTAATATTTTTCTATCTTTGCAAATGTCTCGTGCCCTAAAAAATTCTTGTTTCTTTTGTAAATGTAGAATAGATGCTTGGATTTTTTCCATCACTTTTGATGCGTGTGCGATGAATAATTTAAGCATGCAACTCAAAAGGGAAATTATGTACCCATGTTTGAGAGTTTGACAACCTATAGATAACCTCTACAAAAATGATGTGGTAGCCACCAAGAAGAAATTTTACCTACAATATGGGATGCACATGATAGAAACCATGGCATAAAAAATAACAACAAGAACAACAATCATGATAATAAGAAAAATGTCAAGTGTTACAAAAGAACAATAATTTTATACAAAGAAAAATACATAACAAAAGAAACAAAGAAAATAAAAGTAAACTAGTTCTTCCTTTGTATCTCCTTACAACCTTGGATGAGAGTGTTGAAGCTTGGAATGAAGCACCGAGCTTGTTGAATATCTTGATCAAATTTGTTTTTGGATGCTCCAAAGATGTTCTAAATGGAAGTAGATTGATACAAGAAAAATGATTGAATAGCTAATTTGATTATAGATTATTGATCAAATGGAAAACATAATGGTGTGTGAGATTGAATGATAATCCAACACAATAATAATACAATTATCAAAGCTTCCAAAGATGATAATTGGATAAGAATGAGTGTTTATTTATAGATGAGGGAAGAGAATCCCAAATCCTTTATTTGTGTGATTAACTTGTTTGATCTAAAGTTAACTGAAGAATGATTGAATTATTTAATTGAGTTTCCAATATAATTGAGGATTTTAATTATTGATATGAACTTGTATGGATGAGTTATTTTTGAGTTGGAAAAGGTAGCACATAATTTCGTATATTTATCATTAGATATTAATTCCATGTATTTTGTGTTATTCACCCAAAAAAGTGACTTGAATTTTATCTTGGAGAGATTTACTTTATTTTTGGAATACATGCTTTATGGAGATATGTTTTAATTTTAGAATGCCATTCTTTTTGGGAGATATGTTAATGAACTCAAATATATGATTTGATTTAATCTAAACTTGTCATCTTGAATATATTTAATGATTTAACCTTTAATTGATTTGTTTTTCTCGAGTTAACTCAAATGCATGATTTGAGAAGTGAAAGTGAATAAGAGGTGAGGTAGAAATGGATAATGTAGGATTTATTTAATTAAGTTGATATTAAATCAGTTACTAGAACTAACTAATGGGATAGAGGATGAATAATAAGAGTGATATGATTAATTAATTAATCTTAGGAATGAGATATGGATACAACAAGGTCCATGGTGCGAATATTTAATAATTCAAGACCATGTGTGAATGATGTAAATGTTTAAGAGAATTGTAGGATGATGTCATAAAATGTCGTAAAATAGTGGAATACATCAAAGTGGTTGTAATATACTATGAATTAATTACGAGATGATTTCGGAGATTTAGAATGCATAATGCGATATTTTAGGGTGTCTATATTTTCCCTATTGAAAGTGCTATTAATTCATAATAACACTTTAAAGATAGTATACATGTGTAAATTGGTGAACAAATATATTTATTAGTCTGATCCATTTATTGGTGACCATTTTATTAGTTTGGTCCTAAATATTTCTATTATTTTTCTATTTTCTCTATGTTTCAGAATCTAATATGTAATTTACTTAATTATTGTTGGGGTAATAATGTCAAGTGGGGACACCATTTAGGTGGGCCACCACTTCACACTCCTTGTTTAAAGTTTATTCATAAACTTTATTATTATTTGTTGCCTCCACATTTAATTAAATCTTTTGATTTAATTAAAGAGTGAAACAGTGTACCCATGTGTGACCGAATCACCCACCATATTTAATAGGGTGATCCCTCAAGAAATTAGGGATTGTATGTTTGTTGAAATTATTATTTTTTCATTGTAAAATTCTTGTGTGAGCATTGTCACGGGACCAAGGAAGAAGTGGAGGTGCCAGTAAAAAATGTGTATATAAAATTATGTAATAAATTCTTTTGTGAGTGGGTTTTTAGCATCGGGGTTTCCCAACTATATAGC
Organism: Taxus wallichiana var. yunnanensis; assembly: GCA_018340775.1. Lineage (NCBI taxonomy): Eukaryota > Viridiplantae > Streptophyta > Pinopsida > Cupressales > Taxaceae > Taxus > Taxus wallichiana. Next base: position 453,770,245 of record CM031240.1, read on the forward strand.
TTGTGTTTTTTTATTTACTATTGTGTTTGTATTTTTACTTTGTGAATTTACCTTGAATTCATGAATTTAATTTATTAACTCTTAATATATCTACACATGGTTAAAACTATGATTCCGGATTGAAATTTAATGTGTGGATATATAATAATTTATTAATTATTTTACCAACAGATTCGTACATGGTATCGAGTTGGAGTTTTAAGTGTGTGCATGAAATTGTATTATGGAAATTAGAGATTACAAAAGTTCCTTATACAAATTGAAATTTTTTTGGAGAAGAAACTATATCAAAGCACAAAATTGGTTTTTATTTCAATTATCTTGTTGTAACAAAATCGTAAATATATTAAACAAACTATAAATACAAAGACCAAATTTGGGCTTCATAATAGTGAAAATAAATTTATACAAATTGCATTCAAATAAAAATGGTATGTTCCAAGACAAAACCCATTCCAAATTGAAGAAGGGGGATTCATTTAAAGGGAAGGCCTATGTTGAAGAGTTTACCGGAGTGCCTATCAACTTTTCTTAGAAGGATAACATGGAGAAGAATATTGATACTACTCAAAGATGCCAAATAATTGGTTCAGATACGAGGGAATGTAACATCAAATTTTCTATCCAGGAAAATAGAGTTAATGGACTCAAGGCAGACTTCACCATGCATGAACAAAGGACCTTGATATTGCATGATCAATTGGCTAAGCAAGACAAGAAAAGGAGGGGTGTTAGACTGGATCTTAGTATCTCAGATGAAGTAGACACCAAGGATGGAAAGTAGGAGAATCTCTCGACTCATTCGTAGGAACCGGTCATCCTTAATCAAGGTCCCACTCTCGCACTAGAAGTAAAAAGAAAAAGAAACTTTAGTTGACCCTTGGTGGACTTGTGCATTAGTATTTTTGTCCCGATTTATGAGTCTCATGTTTATATATATATATATATATATATATATATATATATGTATGTATGTATGTATGTATGTATGTATGTATGTATGTATGTATGTATGTATGCATGTATGTATGTATGTATGTATGTATGTATGTATCTATATATATATATATATATATATATATATATATATATATATATATATATATATATATATATATATATATATAATGTAATTGAGGCTTTATATACCTCTCCCCATGTTGAGCCTTCATGTTAGTCAAGTTATTTTTACCTAGCTCGGTCATATCTTGTTTTTGGGCCATGGGTTTCCTTGCCTCTTGTTTACTGTAATGTATTATGGGGTTTTGATCCCCCAAAACAAAATTATTACCGCATCTAAAAATATATTAAAACAATCATTCAATATAATCTATAAAATACTAAAAATACCAAAGTTGCCCCGTAAACCTTGAAAAACTAGTTATAGAGAGGATAAAAACCTCCATAGGCTCTATTCATCATAATCGCCCCTATTTTTGGTTATTTGACTCCTCCATTTACATTGAAATGCCTCTACACCTCCAAAATAAATTTAAAATGGTTAAATATTATTTGTTTTCCTTGTAAAACCCTAGGTGACTATTTTTAACCATATAGCTATAAAACCATGGATTAAACATTTAAATCTCTACTCATACCCTAGGCACATGTTTAAAGAAATTTAAATCTAAAACTACTCCAAACAAACCCCATGAGCCTATGTTTCTAGCTAAATAACAATAATAAAATTATTATGACAACAATTAAATAAAAAAATCTACAAATTTCTTCCATTAAAACCCATGTGCACCTATTTATTTTTTCAAATGACTGGTCTATTTGTAAAACCCATCGTGGATAATAATAAAACAAAAGTATATTTGTAAAAAATGCCGTGGAAAATAATAAAACAAAAATGTATTTGTACAAAAATACCTTGGTAATGGTTAGATGGCATGCTAGAGTAGTCTTTTTGGCTCTGAAATCTATGATCTTCTCTCTTAGTGTGCCCCCCTTTGTTTCCCTATAAAAACAATAAAAAATAAATGAACTAAGTCTAAAGTTTAAAACATAAACTCTCGTAACCCTAAAAGTTAATAAAGGTATGTTTTTACTATTACTACTTTATTTTTATTCATATATTAAAAAAAAAAGTAAAATGTTTTTATGGGGAGTGGAAAATTTTATTTTTATTATTTTAATAAATTTAATACTAGACATTACATTTAAATTTTTGATAATTAGTTCATAAGAGATAAATAGCTCTTATGGCTAGGTAAAGGACAAGTGAAGACTTTGGGACCACTAGAGGTGAGGAGTTCGACTCCCACCATCATAGTGAGTTATTTAGTTTTCTTATTTATCTGGGTGTATTTTGAAAATGAGAATTTTATTTTAAATTTGATTTATTTTATTTTTGTTTGAAAAATTTACTAAATTTGGTTATTTAGTGAAAAAAATGTCTTTAGTCTAAATAGTTTTCCAAAATTTGCTTGTTTATGCGTTTATCATTGAAAAATGGTCGAATGACCAGTTTTTTAATGGATAAATTACAATTGTTAAATGGGAAAAACTATAGTATTTGATGAGTCGGGTTAAAATCCTATTTTATGGCAAGGAAACTATGGGATTTGGTCACCGGTGTGGAGAAATGACCCACCGGAAGGAAAGCTAACCCCAAAAAACCTAAGCTCCATTTCCTAAAGATTCCATGAAGCCATGTCTATTCTATTAAAAAGACCAAAAGATGAGTTTTTACTACATATAGGACACATGGAATCTCTTGTTGATGCTTGGAAACAACTAGAAACAATGCATGAGGGAATTCACCTCTTGAATATAATTAAACTCATAATGGAACTATTTACGACTCCCATGAAGGGGATGAAAAAATAGTTAATTATTTAACAAAAATAAAAATATTAAAGAACAGTTAGATGGATGTAATTATGAACTGTTTCAAGATAAATTGCTATATTTTATCATTCAGATAAACATCCATGAAAATGAAACTACATCTCAATCTTAAACTCTAAATACCAAAATGAAACTAATTTACCTGACTTGGACACTCTTTCTTCTCTCCTAATTCAGGAAGAGTGTGTTATGGAAAATTTTTATTCAAAAGAGAATGCATCTCATGCATTTTTCTCACTGAATAAAAAAATACTCTCAAAATAGGAGCAACAACAATCGTAATAAAAAACTACACTTAAAATCATATCCTAAAACCAATTATGGTAGGAACATATAAAATTTTACAAAGAAATTCAATGGCACATGTAACAAATGTGGAAAATTTGGTCACAAGGAGTCTAATTTTCATGTGAATTTTTTTGTTAAAAATTCTAAAGAAGGAAATTTTATAATCAAAAGAAGGATCAAAACCAAAACAAGAATAAAAACCATGCGAACAATGCTAAGCAATATATTTTCATGTATATTACACTCTCAACTTTAAATAAAATTGAATGGATCCTAGATAGTGGTTCCTCTAGGAACATGAATTGCATTCTTGAAATAATCTTAGATGTTGTAGAATGTGAGGAAACTATATATCTAGGGGAAAATTCTATCATTCGATCTTAAAGTTGTGGGAATGTTGAATTGAAAAATGAAATAATTAAGAAATTGTTATTCGTTCCTTAGTTAAAAAAGAAACTTTTATATTTCTCCAAATTATCTATAGAAAATTATAAAAAATTTGTTTTTAAAAAATAAATGGCATGTAAAAATAAACTAGTTAAGGACTCAAAATATGTCGCACTCTAGAATTCCTAAATGGGATCAAAATCTAGTTAAGGACTCTCATCCTAATAGCCTTAGAAAGATGACCCATAGTCAACATACTTATCATGCATTAATGACTCTATATGAGGTTGAACCTTAATATTTTGAAGAATCTAGTCAATATGAAATATGGATTGAAGCTATGAAAGCTGAATAAAATTCCCTAATTAAAAGAAACACTTGGGAACTAGTCTTTATTCCTTCAAAATGAAGCATTGTAGGATCCATGTGGTTATATAAAATTAAGTATAACTTTGTAGGAGAAATTGATAAATTTAAGGCATGATTATTAACTCATGGGTTCACTCGAAACCAAATATCAACTACATTGAAACCTATTCTCATGTATCCAAAATGAGCATTATTAGAATTCTTCTAGCGTTAGTTTCTTAAAATTGTTGGGAGATTCATTAAATGGATGTTAAAAATTCTTTTCTAAGTGGTGACCTAAAAGGATAAATATAAATGTGTCAACCTAAAGTTTTTAAGAACTTGGTAAGGAACTACATGTGTGTAAACTAAACAAATACTTGTATAGTCTTAAACAAGATCCTATAACTTAGTATGCTAAAGTAAATAACTTCTTTCAGGATATTAGTTTCAAAAATTTATTTTATGATAATGATTTGTTTGTAAAGTATGATAATAATCATATTTCACTATTGTCTTATATGTTGATGATTTTTTGATTACTAATAGTGTTAATAATTTAATTCTTATAATCAAAGAGAGATTAAGAAAGTGTTTTGAAATGAATGAACTAGGTCAGCTAAATCATTTTTAGTCATGGCTATATTTCAAGATCATAAATTTATTATTGCATATCAATCAAAGTATGATACTAATTTACTTTAAATATTTAACATGATTAACTGTAAACTTGTTTCCATTCCCATTGAAGTTGGTGTTAAATTATATCCAAAACTTGCATGTGATGAATTTAATCCTACTCTTGCATAGATAACTAGTTTGTAGTTTAATTTATTTGACTATTATTAGGCGTATATTTCATATGCAGTAGGATTTGTTTCTAGATTCGTGCAGGATCCTTATGAGGCTCATTGGAAAATGGAAAAAGGATTCTAAAATATGTTAAAGGAACAATTAATTATGGTTTATATTATTCTTCTTGTAATGATAATTTTTTTGGTTATTATGATCCCGACCATGCTTTGGTGACATTACGGATAGAAAATAGAGTTCTAGATATGTTTTCAACTTTGGTGTAGATTCCATCACTTGAAGTTGCAAGTAAGAAGCAACTAGTTGTTTCTATCTCTTCTACTGAAGAAAAGTATAGAAGTGTTATGGAAGTAGTAAAGGAAGACATGTGGCTGAAAATATTGTTAGATAAACTCAATATGGGCATGAAAGGAAGCACTACTCTTATATTTGATAACCATAACTGCATTGATCTTGCAAATAATCTAGTTTAATATCATAGAATGAAGAATATAGAGATTCATATGCACTTCATTCGAGAGAAAGTCCTAAATGACAATATTGATCTCAAGTTTTGTTTAACCGAAGATCAAGTTGTAGATATTTTCACAAAGCCACTGAGTGTTGTGAAGTTTTACAAGTTTCATGCCTTGTTAGGCATTTCTAAGTTTCCATTGAGGGGGAGTGTGCATGAAAATGCCACCTCTTAATGGTCTTTTGTAAACTTCCTATACTTCATTTTATAAAATATCATTATATGTGAGTCTTAAGTAAATGATCACAACACATGAGTTTACTTGTAAATCCTAATGAAGCATTAGTTATGGGAGTTCCTTGTTTTATAAAAGGATCCATAATCTTATGTAAGTATTCATATGTAAATCACTTGAATTTATATTTTTATGGGAATATATATATATATATGATTCCCCTTGTTTACATGTAATCCTAAATCGTCAATCGATGATTTATGAATTGTAAATCATTTTGTAGAAAAAGGTAATTTGGCATGTTTCCCCACTTAACATTAAGGGGAGTTTTGGGAAATAATGTCAAGTAGGGACACCATTTAGGTGGTACACAACATCAAAACCCTTGTTTAAAGTTTATTTATAAAATTTATTAATATTTGTTGGGCCCTTGGAATATTGACCAAGTATGAAGGTGCATAAGTGCCCGAGATCCCGATTCAGAGAATGGCACACAAGGAAAAAGCATGCAGGAGAAAGGTTTAAGGAAGCACATAGCATGCACGATGTGTGAAAGGAGGTTCGAGACTTAGCCAATTTGAGCACCTAAGGTAGAACACATGAAAAGCATGATTAGTTGCGTGTGGATAAGATGCCATCCTGGCGATAGGCTGGCCCAAGAAAGAGCATGCCCCAGATGGAATCTTCTAGAAGATCATCATGAGATAAAGTGGAAAGCTCAAGCCTGGAGGAGCATGCTCACATGAAGGACCACAATCGACACTTGGCATCCGATCTGAGGGCACTGGAAGGTGAGTTGGCAGCCCGGGAAAGCTATAAATACAAGTTCCTACAGAGTAGAGGATATACCGATATACACATATACATCTTCATAGAGATACATGGAGACATATAGACATATGGGGAGATATACATAGGGAATAGTGGGTTAGAAAGTGAGTAGAGCTCTACAGAATTACTGCGAGTGGATATTTTGGGTTCGGGAAAGAATGTATTAAGCATGGGAGTTGTTATTTTCATTTTTTTGGCTTAGTTACATACATCCAGTGATACACACTATGCGGTTTACTCTCTGTGACACTCTGTAATGAACCAATGAATATAATGAGGTTACCTGTTATAAATAGACATGGATATCAATGGTTTTAATGCATATTTCTCTCATATGAGTTCTCTATCCTTTCATGCTAAGAATGAATGTTTGTATATTTATTTTTGTTATAATATATGTTCTGGATTATGTTAAAAGCCTTCAGTCTAAGTGACTGCAAGGATATGGAGGCCATTTTGAGCCCTATGGTTCTTGTTTGTCTTAACTTCCTAAATAATCTTATAGTAATCATAAATGATGCTTCCCACTAAAATCACATAAAAGAGAGACTCGGTACCCACGCGTGCCTTGGGTGAGCACTCAACTTCTACTGGGTGATAGGTTAGCACGTATGGGGTTTATTTCTTTTGTGATAGGAGTAAAAATGACTACATCTTGGTTTTGTTTCTGGGACCTCTTTTTGAAGTTGTAGTGGGATATAACATACATCATGATCTTTGTAATGAGTAATGACAGAGTGGTTGACATTGGAGAACGTTGAATCGTGGTTCAAGAGCACGAAAGATTAATTTTCTCGAGATATAACACTAGACCTGAGTTTAATACATGTAGATGGGTAGAAGAGAACCTCTACCATGATCTATATGAGACCTTCTTCTGCTACTTCCCAGTAGATTTATATGAATGGATTTTAGCCTATACATCTAGATCAAGTTAGCATTATGGATCATATGTATGGGCCGAAGAAGACTACCAAAGGTTACAGGATGTAGATCTAACATGGACCCGTCTTTGTCAATCATTGGTGGAGAGGATTACTTGACTAGTTACACTTTGGAATACACCATTTCCACATATTCTTGTCCTGGAGGTTACTGAGTTTTAATTTCTACAAGAACCTATAGTAATGTTTCTACATGCTATTCCTCTAGCTATGAAGATATTGATGGTTACCATGAGTTTAGAGGCTTTCTCAATGGCCAACTAAACCATTCTCGAGTGTTGGGTAAGGGAACTTGGGTGGAGGAATATGGAAGATATCACAACAAAAAGGAGAGGGAAGAAAGACGACTCAAGTATAATGAAGCGCATGAAATGGAGATTGTTAGACAACACAAGGTTGCTAGTGTGATGGATCTATGGAGACAGACATTGTGGGAAGGAGTTGAGGTTCACGCGGAGGACATAGAACCTAAGTAGTATGTGCTACCCCATCTTAGCAAGTATGTAAGGGAGAACCCTTTAGATATTGGCGAGAGTTCGTCACATAGAGAGAGGAGAGTTGTTGGTGCATATCTGAACCCACCCAGTGATTGAGCCCTGGCACTTGGTTTTCCCGATCCAAGAAGTGTTATTAACCTAGTTGATATCAGTGGAAGAGACAAATCTACACCTATGAGGTATAATTTTTCGGTTCCTTCTTCTATGGATGCACATATTCTAGTATTTGGAGGAGTCTTTGGACAAGGGGTAGGTATAAAATATTTCAGTCTCACATCAAGGAGTGGCACGGGACAAAGTAGTGGTAGTGGGGCGCTATCACAGACCATCGACACACAGTTCAGTGGGACCGCATTGGTGTTTGGCATAGCTCCTATAGGCCCTATTAGACCCAATGGTTCTGGTGGATTTGGTGACTCTGGAGGCACATGACCCGATGGACCTAGTGGATTAGGTGGCGGGTGAAACACTCTGGTAGGAACCAAGAATCGAGTTCGGGAGGATAGGGACCCTAGCCACCACCTCAAGTATTATTTGAAATGTCTCTACATTTTCCAGATTACAAGGGCATTGAGGATGTAGCAGAACATGTTCACAAATGTGAAATGCTATGGCGCACAAAGGGTATCACAACACCAGAATGAAAGGCTAGTCGGTTTGTGACCACATTACAAGGGCGCTTGCATAGTCAGTATAGAAAGTATGAACCTCATCAAATAGTGGTGGACTACACTACTTTAAAAATGCATTTTTGGAAGAGTTCCACATTCTTGAGTTTGAGTAGAAAATAATTAGCACTTTTAAAGAGATTCAACAAGGAATGGTAGAGAGTGTGTGGGAGTATGATGCATGCTTTAAAAATCTCTTGTCTAAATTATCATATGATATCCATCCTTCTCAGCATGCACAGTGGTTTGTTGGAGGATTGATCACCCCTTTTAGAAGGACCTTGTCTCATAAGACTTTTATAGACCCGCGCAAAGCATTGGAAGCTTCCTTGTGTGTCGAGGCTTTTGGTAGTATTGACATCTTGGCGTTAGCCCGTTCTTAGAGGCTCAGAATTCATCGCTATGGCCAAACAGTTGGAAAAATTATCGAGAACTCACCATGAGACTCGCAATGGTTTATGGTGCACAGATTGTGAGATAGAGGGGAAAGTTAATGATAATTTCCCCGGAGGATGGTACGTCTTTGTGATGGTAGATTGTGAGATATGTCATGGGGTCCGTGATGCAAGTAGATGTCCCTTGCTGCAGCGCACAATAAAAAAAGAATGTATCTTGTTATTACAAAATTTACACCTCCACAACCCATGATACTAAGGATTGTAGGCTCATTGATCAAATCCATGATGACATTGATCATGGGGTGCACCAAACTAGCATTGCTAGTGGTTCTAAAAATGATGATCATCGTTATGAGGAGAGCATAGATGGAGGTGCGCGTGGAAGGGGTTTTTGAGGAGGATTCCATGGTCGAGGTAACCGAGGAGGAAGAAGTGAGTTCCCGTATGAAACATGTTTCAACTTTGGATCTACATAACGTTAAAAAAATGAGTTCCTGGACTTGTTACGTTGTTCATAGTGTAGAAAGAAGCATAATTATGAGGAGTTCCCGGAATTATTTGAGCATATGAATTAGTAGCACCGGAAGGACAAGGGCACTACAATGGTTAGTATTAAGAAGGAAAACATATAGTGGATGCCTCGTAACATGAGATGAAGGTTTGGATCCTGTCTTGGTAAGAACAAGGGTAGAAGCCCCATGCGTAAGAGAGGTACCAAGACAGAAGAACTTGGTTTCAAGAGAAGAGGTCATTCATGGAAAGTATCCAGACCCCACGCATCAGAAGGAGATATATCAGGACACCATGGATGTTATCCGAAGCATACAAGGAGATGTAGTGTCTAAAGGAGCAATCCGAGAGGGAGGAACAAGGGAGGAGAGTCAAGGCACAAAAGGATGACTGGATGAGGTCAAATAGGTGTGTAAAATGCTAAGGCAGAGAACATCATTCCTTTTCTAGGATCCTGGTTAAGAGAGAAGGTACCACACATCGGATAGGAGCATAAGAGACAAGTCTTGCATGTAAACCTTCCCCTCACAGCCTTGACTATGTAAAGGAGATTACATTGAATGCGATTATAGATGGATAGCTCCTCAACAATATAGTCATTGACATTGGCGTGGAGGTTAACGTTCTGACTTTGGATGCATGGCATTAGATGGGGAGACCTACATTATAACCATCTTTGAATGTGTTGTATATGGAAAAAAACTAAGGAAATTCCCATCGGTGTCTTGAAGGATGCAACTATTACTATCCAGGGAGCCAATTTTACTAGGGACTTTAAAGTCTTGGCACTCGCCGAGGTGGAAAATTTCCCAGCACTACTTGGGAGCCCTTGGTGTTATAAGAATAATGTGAACCTTTGGTTCAACAAAGGGTATATCAACTTTGAGAACAAAGAGGACTGGGTCATTATACCCGTGGTTGATGCGAAGTCGACACCCTATATTGAACCATTTGGAGAAGAATTTCTAGAAAAGATTTATGTATGCTCAATCAAAGACCCTGAGATGATACACCCTGCTAACGGGGTTATCTAATTTGAATATGCTCAATTAGTAAGTGATACCACTAGCCCAAATATGTGATAATTGGGTGAATGGAACTTATAAATTAATGGGATGGCAATTGAGAGGGTCGGTGACCAAGTTAATAAAGGTGTGCACGATTAGGCACCTTTGAGAAAAATAATCGCCCAAGTATTCGGGAGGATCCCTCCCCGAGATCTTTCTATAGGAGGTAGAAGCTTAGTGGAAGAATGAGAAGGAATAGAGAGGGATTTTGAGTTATGTATTTCTTAACACAACAGCTCGGTGGTGGGCCACACATCGGAGATCCTTTCGAATGGCATGAGGTAATAAGTTATCTCTCTGTTAGAGTTTCTAGGAGTAATGTACCCACCATCATCAAGGACTACCATGGGAAGGAGCCCACCTCTTTCCATATCCAGGAGTGTGAACGGGTCTAGAGAGAAGGTGTGGAAGATTTTCCACCATCCCTCTAGGTGCACAAGTTATATTCTACACTACAGGGTTGTGTGTGTGCATGGTACATTCATTTAGAGACACGCCACCAAACGAGGAATTGGTAAGAGCTCACGGCTGACCTTATTCAAACCTTTGAGTATCGGAGTACCAAGACATCGATTGATAAGGCCTTACAGGGTATCAAGCACCTTACCATGGGGGATAGTGCTAAGATGGAGGATAGGCTATTGGAATTATTAGGTGAACCAGGTGTAGTGGCACGCTTTGAAGAAGTTGAGGAAATAAAAGAGTTACAACTTGAGTGCGCGTGTTTGGAAAAAGAGAAGGGAAATTTGGTATATGTGATTGATGGAGAGGAATCAAAAAGTTTAGATGTTAGCCATTCGTGCAGGGAACGTGCAAGGTAGTGGACAGGTGTAGATACTTGCACACATTCCTACCATGATCCTTTAAAGATGAAGAAAGTTAAAATCGGTTTAGAAGAAGAACCTAAGGAAGCTATTATTGGTGATTACTAGATAGAGAAGGAAGTATCAAAGATCATTGATCTACTGCGTGAATTTGAGTATTTATTCTGCACGGGTACCATGAGCTCAAAGGCATTCACCACTCCTTGGGGGAAATGAAGATAAAGCTAAAGGATGGTGCATGCCCAGTTAGAAAAAGGACCTCCCAGATGAACCCCAATTTACGCATGAAATTTAAGGAGGAGATAGAAAAAATGATAGCTTCTAGGATCATTGAGGTAGTGGAAGAATCGAGTGGATAAGCCCAATGGTAATCAACATAAAAAAATATGGGCAGATTAGGATTTGTGTGGATTATAGGGAATTAAATGTAGTTTATGTCATTGATCCATTTCTAACCCCCTTCACTGAAGAAATTTTGGAAGGAGTCATTGGGTGCAAAATCTACTCCTTTGATGGATTTTCAGGGTACCACCAAGTCTAGATCGCAAAGGAAGACCAAGAAGAAGACAAATTTCACCACCGAGTGGGGAAGTTTTTCATATACGATCATGCCCTTTGGGTTGAAGAATGCGCCTATTATTTTTTCATGCATAGTGGTGCAAGCATTGTAGGACTTCATCCATAAGTTTCTTCATGTCTATTTGGATGACTGGACACTATATGGTCTCGGTTAAACACCATCGTGACAATTTGAGGTTAATGTTTAAGAGGTGTAGGTAGTTGAGGATATCCATCAACATTAAGAAGTGTGTGTTTGCTACACTCTTTGGGACTTTATTGGGGCATATCATATGTAAGGAGGGATTGCTTTGGTAGATCCAAATAAGATTGCAGAGATTATGGGTTAAGGGAGCCTACTAGCCGGAGCGCGTGCACACACTCCTTGGGAATATGGGGTATTAAAGAAAATTCATTAAGGGATATGCCAAGATCTCCATGCCTTTAGAGGAGCTGCTTAGACACAAAAGTTCCTTCCATTGGGAGAGGCATAATAAAGGGCATTTGATACATTAAAAGATAGGCTTATTACCGTGCCTATTTTATGTTTTCCCTCTTGGGACAAGCCCTTCCATGTCCATGTAGATGCCTCAGGGACTGCCATTGGAGCAGTACTTGCACAACCAGGTGAAGGGATTGTTGATCATCCTCTCAGTTTTACAAGTAGGAAGCTGACACTAGCAGAGCGAGACTATACCACAATCGAGTGCAAGGAATTTTTGATGATCTACGAGGTCTTCTAGTTTAGACAATATGTTTTGGAAACACCCTTTGTGTTTTACAATGACCACATGGCATTGAAGTATTTAGTAAACAAGCCTATTTTTAAGGTCGCATCTATCTATGGGTTTTGTTGTTTCAAGAATTTGAATTCATCATTGTAGTGAATCTGGAAAAATCAACTGTGGGCCTACTCATCTATCAAGAATTGATTCAGGGGACAATGTGCAAAGTATTGAGGAAGAAATTCTAGATGCACAATTGTTTAGGTTGTGGCGTGCACCCTCGGATTTAGAGGAGATTGCAGTATTCTTAAAGGAAGGTGTGGGGCCAGATGGAATGAAGGCATTAGGAAAAAGTAGTTGGCCATATGCGTTGCACCCTACATGTTAATCAGTGGAGACTTATACAAGTTGGGACGTGATGAATTTTTGCGCAAGTGTGTCTTAGAGCATGAGCGCCTAGCCATCATGGAGGAAGCACACGAGAGAAGTGCGGGTGGGAATTATGTAGGTGATGCCACTACGCGCAAGATATTAATGGTAGGTTTATGGTGGGAAACCTTGTACAAAGATTGTAGAGATTATTGTAAAGCGTGTGACCATTGTCAGCATTGGCAAACCAGGAAGGAGAGATGAAATGCCTTTGCACCCTATTCCTAGTGTGGATCCTTTTGAAAAGTGGGCGATAGACTTTGTAGGACCTATTGCACCGGCAATGCAGAGGACTGGGTCATCTTATGTCATCACTTACATAGATTATCTCATAAGGTGGGCAGAGGTAGCCCCAACTAAATATTACATGGAAGCAATATCAGTGAGGTTCTTGTGAGAAAACATTATTAGGAGGTATGGATGCCCTTTGAGTCTGACCAGTGATAGGGGTATGCATTTCTTGAATGAGACCATGAGGATCCTATTATTTGAGTTCATGGTGGCTCATCACAAGACTATACCCTATCACCCACAAGCAAATGGCACCGCGGAAGCATTCAACAAGATAATGAGTCATACCTTGACCAAAATTTGTGATGTTGGAAGACAAGATTGAGATGACAAGGTATCAACAGTATTATGGGCTTACAGGACAACGTATAAAGGACTAAACAAAGCCTCACCTTTTCAATTGGTGTTTGGTGCGTGAAGGCTGTTTTATCGGTTGAATTTAGGTGTCCTTCTCTCCGAATAGCATGTGCGGGAGGGTTACGTGATGAACAAGCACTAAAAGAAATAATTAAGGAGCTAATGAAAATAGATGAGAGATGATCACTTTCTCAATGGAGCCAAACATTGAAAAAGGAAAATAAAAATGCTTGGCATGATCGCCATATTAGAAACAAGAAGTTTGAGGTTGGTCAAATGGTGTTATTATATGATTCTAAGTTTCTGCGCCATCTTGGGAAGTTACAAGTCCATTGGTTGGGTCCTTACACAATCTCGTACATCCTCGATTCAGTGCGTGCCGATTCTGAGTGTCTTTGGATGGGACGAAGCTTCCTAGACACTTCAATGGGAGTAGGCTCAAGCCCTACTATAAATAAGTCTTCTTGGTGTTTGTAAATAATATATTTTTTCCAGCTAATTTAGAAGTTTCCTTTTTGCATTTTCCCCTTTTTTGTGTTTCCCTTTCGCATCGTTGTTATGTTTTACACCTTGGGTGCCGGTAACCTTATTGCTATTTTTGGAGAATCTATGAGTGCATAGAGGACCACACATCACTTTAAGTGTGGGGTGGAGAAAATTGAAGAAGTGCGTGATTAAAGTACAAAGAAAGTTGTGTTGAAAATCCTTGTTGAATGGCCGGGTTGAAAGAGGTATATAAAGAGAAGATAAAAGAATGGTTGGTGCTAGGGTAAAGCTACTTGTAGATCCCACATACTGAGAAGGAGAAAGTTCATTTGAAAATGATACGAGGTAGGTGAGAGCAAGGATCAGGATAGAAAAAGTTCCTCTGGTGTGGGTTACGTGCACGCAAGAGTCTCCTGTCAGGTTGGATTGGTTGTGCGCCAGAAGGTTGGAAGAGTTTTCACGCAAGGTTGGGCGCAAGTGAAGGCACTCAAGATAGGATTTTCTTGAAAAATCCACATTAAATGAGCAAGGTATGGTGGTAGGTGAAGTAGCATTTAATGATCAAAAAGGGAAAAACTATAAATAAAGGGTCGAGGCACTTTCATTTTCACTTTGCGAATAGAGAGAAGTGATTGTGCATTTGTGGCAAACTAGGGCTTCCAAAATTTGATCGTGTGAAGAAGAATTTGCAAGTGTGAGGTGCGAGCAGCTAAGTTTGAATCTGCAAACTAGAAGGGATTTCACGGGCATTAGAAGGATTGTGAGGAGGCTCCATTTCATGGAAGTATTATCCCAAGTTAGGGTTTTACAAAGCTAGGGCACGGGAAAAGTGATTTTCATCACAAAATTAATATCCGAGGCTGGAGGAAGCTGAAAAGAAGAGTGACAAGGAGTAAGTGAATTTGTAAGAGGACATAGACAATGGCACCAAAGAAAGGAAAGGGAAAGGGCAAGGCCAAGCAAGAAGAGCGCGAGATAAGTACAAATGAAGAGTGGTATGCAGAGATGCAAAGACCCGATGGGGTAATGATGGGTAAGGAATGGGAGTCTCACTTGAGGAACGTGCCTGTGAGTGATTACAACCATCGAACGAACATGATTGAGAAGGATATGGCACTAGATTTAGTGCTCCTCACAAATAAACAGAGACACGAAAGGGTTTCCCATTTACAAAGTGATGATGTAAAGATCAAGATGGAGAAGGTGGGATTGCTGAAACTCTATGAGTTGTCCTATTTTGGAAAGCCAGAGTGCCTATATCAATATCGATGTCACGAGTACATGAGGATTACTTCCATTTTGCGGGGCGGAAGATGTGCATTGCTCCTCAACTCATCTCACAGTTCATGGGCCTCAAATGCCAAGGAGTCAGCCTAGATGATGACCTGAGTGACAAGGAGGCAATTTAGGAAACCATTACTAAATACACCTGCAAGAAAGGGTCGAGATACTATGACATCTCAGACATCAAGGACCCAATGATGAAGATGGTCAGCACATCTAGTAATAAAGCTAAATGGCCGGAGAGATATGGACTCAGGTCAATAAGCCTTGGTTACATGTTTGTAGGAAAATTACGAGAGGGAACCATCTATAACCTACCTGTATACATCATGGAGGAAATTATCAGTTGCGTGAAGGAGGGGGATAGAATCCTCTTCGGAAACATCTTGTTAACTATAGTGTTTTCAGAGATTGGAGTACCAGATGCATTAGAAAATTTTGTATGGGAATACCCTACCGAGGACCCTTCACCCATGAAGAGGTTTAAGAAGTATGCGTACGACACAATGTTAGCACCCCATAAGGTGCACCTAGAGAAGTGGTACACGCACCTGAGGAAAGAATTCGGGGTGGAATGGAGGATTCCCGAGAAACTTCTTAGTCACTGTAGGAGAAGCCGAATTTGCGGTGTACCAACACTTTTATCTAGGCAGGTTCAAACTAGTAGATGAGTCTTGGAGCCCATGGTGCAAGATTCCCTTTGCGTTCACATCTCAATACTTCCAAGAAGGATTAAATAGATTTGTGGAGTCCAAAAGGCTAAGGCTGGAACCGGGTAGTCTAGACCAGCAACACAGAGAAATGTGCAAGAATTTAAACTATCTTGGAGGCAAGTGCACATACATAGAGATATATGTATTACATGAGATACAAATGACAAGGCTGGTGACACTACTCATTGCGGAGGATCCATGACACGTGTGTACCTCTGCATAAGTCCCAAGTTTGAGAAGGGTGCATACCTAGAGAATGAGGTCTCCATACCTGAAGATCCCATGGGTAGGAAGGGGCCCACACCCAAGAAGAGGGGAAGAGAAGGAGAAGCACCAAGTGTGCAGATGGCTCAGACAGTGAGCATGCCATCGATAAGTGCCAAGCCTAGTACTTACACGTGCAGAAAGAAGTCCCCAGGTAAAAGAGAAGACACCAGAGGAAGAGGCACTAGAGAAACCCCTCACTAAGAAAAAGTAGAGGATAGAAGAAGAAGCTGACTTGGAGGAGACCAAAAACTTGGAGAAACACCTAGGTGAAAGAGAGGATGAGAGTGGAGAAGGTGACAATGGGGAGGATGAACCTGAAAGGGACTAGGAGCCACATGTCTTGGAAGTATACGACTCTAGAGAAGAGAGTGGAGAGGAGAAATAGGAATTCATTTTCGTGTAGTGAAAGAGTACACAGGGTGAGGAAGGCACCCAAGACATGGGAAAGACTGAGGATAGCGTGAAAAATTAGGAACCCATAAGCTTCACAAAGGAGCAGATCACCAAGGTGGCAGAGAGAGAGGAAAAGAAAATTCTCGATACCTTGGTTTATCAACAATTGGAGTGCAGTGCTTTGATAAAGTGCTAGAGGAAGGAAAAGAAGAAGAAAGTGAGAGGAAGTAGGCCAGTATGGGAGGAGGTCCCAACCTAACTGTAAGTTTTCCAAAAGGAGCACGCTCGGGGAGAAGGGCTCTTGATGTAGAGAAAAGGCCAGTAATGAGCTACATTGATGACTCAAGGAAGATGTTACACGCACGGTTCCAGTATTATACCCACCGAAAGGCTTCTACCCATGGGATTGTTTGAAAAGGAGGGTGCATACCCCATGACCAAGAAGATGCTTTCTTTATCGTTGAGTCCCACATTGACGAGCCGGACTTTGAATTCTACCGAAAGTTCTCATCATGTTTCCAAATTTTAAGGAGACAACCCCTTAGTGAATTCTCAAGAGATCTCAGATGAGCAAGTATGTAATGCTCTTAATAAGGTCACGGTTGAGACAAAGGCAAGGCTATTTGCACAAAATGATAGCATAAGGGCTCTAGAGGGGAAGTTAGCCAAGAAAGAAGAGGAGCTGGCTGAGATGGCCAAGAACTTGAAGCAAGAGGAGTTGATTAGTGCGCAGCTAAGGTGTGAGCTCAAAGATGAGAAGAAAAAGGTGCAAGAAGTCTACAAGAAGGTGGAGTCAATCAAGAGTGCCATCATATTGAAGCACCCAGACCTAGCACCAATCCCTCAGAGGTACGCATCAAATTTGGAATGCTTATAATACCTAACACATGTCCTCACCATGGAGAGATGACCATTGGCCCTGGAGTCTGTGGAGGAAGTAGTAGTGCGCTTGAAGAAAGAAGACAAGCTGAAGGTGGTAGCGCTCATTGCTGAGTACAACAAGATAGTCGTAGATGTAAATATTGCTTCCCAATTTTCTGAGGCCACATATGACAAATACATGGACAAGGATAAGGTAGCAAACACCTTGGTCACTACCCATGAAGTAGAGCTAAAAGAATTCCAGGAGAAGAATAAAGGAAACAAGGTGGAGAGGGATAAAGTCCTAGAAAATGTAGAAAGAAAATCCGAGGAGATTGAGGCACTAAGGGGCTCAATCAAAACATGACTGAAGGAGCTATACCCTCAGATCACTAGAAGGATGGACACACTTGAAGACCAGGAAAGGAGATGGAAAATATTGTTGACACTTTGGGCACCCAGGGGATTGGCCTAACTTTTGATGAGGTAAACATCCTGTTGGCAACCTCTGCTAGAAGGCAAAGGGTGAGGTTGATGCATGGAACAAATTGGAGGCTGACTTGCAGAGGGATTTCCCTAGCCTACTAAGCTAATGCCCCCCCATTATTTCTTCTCTCCCCATTCTTTCATTCCCTTATTCTTTTGCAAAATGTAAGGCTATCGCTAAAATTCTTTAAGGTAGTGTGCATCTTAGTTAAGTAGAGTGTTTCCAAGGATGGAGAATAGGTGTAGTGTGGGGTGATGTTGGGCCCCTGGAATATTGACCAAGTATGAAGGCATGTAGGCATGTGGGATCCCAGTTATAGAATGGTGCGCAAGGAAAAAGCATGTAGGAGAAAGGTTTAAGGAAGCACATAGCGCATGTGACGCGTGAAAGGAGGTTCGAGACTTAGCCAATTTGAGCACCTAGGGTAGAACATGTGGAAAGCATGATCGGTTGTGTCTGGATAAGATTCTAGCCTAGCGATAGGATGGCCCAGGAAAGAGCATGCCCCGAGATGGAATCTTCTAGAAGATCATCATGAGATAAAGTGGAAAGCTCAGGCATGGAGGAGCATGCTCACATGGACCACAATCGACACTTAGCATCCAATCTGAGGGCACCGAAAGGTGAGTTGGCAGCCCAGGAAAGCTATAAATACAAGTGCCTATGGAGTAAAGGATATACCGATATACACGTATATATCTTCATAGATATACATGGAGACATATAGACATATGGGGAGATATACATAAGGAATAGCCGGTTAGAAATTGAGTGGATCTCTACAAAATTACTGTGAATGGATATTTTGGGTTTGGGAAAGAATGTATTAAGCATGGGAGTTGTTATTTTCTTTTTTTAGCTTAGTTACATACATCTAGTGATACGCATGATTGCTGTCTACTCTTTGTGACACTCTGTAATGAACCAATGAATATAATGAGGTTACCTGTTATAAATAGACATGGATATCAATGGTTTTAATGCATATTTCTCTCATATGAGTTCTCTATCCTTTCATGCTAAGAATGGATGTTTGTATATTTCTTTCTGTTATAATATATGTTCTAGATTATGTTAAAAGCCTTCGGTCTGAGTGACTACAAGGATCTGGAGGCCATTCTGAGCCCTATGGTTCTTGTTTGTCTTAACTTCCTAAATACTCTTATAGTAATCATAGATGATGCTTCCCACTAAACTCACATAAAAGAGAGACTTGATACCCATGCGTGCCTTGGGTGAGCGCTCATCTTCTGCTGGGTGATAGGTGGTGTGCATGGGGTTTCTTCCTTTTGTGATAGGAGTAAAAATGACTACAATATTTTCATTATACATATTTAATTAAATATTTAGATTTAATTAAAGATTGAAATGGTTAACCCTTGTACAATTGAATCAATCAACTTATTTAATAAGGTTAACCATCATGAAAGTATGGATTTTATGTGTGCATGAAATTATTATTATTTCATTGTAAAAGTTTTGTGAGATCATTGTTTTGGGATCAAGGAGGAAGTGGATGTTTTGGGTAAAACGTGTATGTAAAATTATGTAAGAAAGGAAAGTTATTTTATGAGTGGGATTTTTTAACTTGATGTTTTCCCCACTATATATCTTGTGTTATGTTATTGGTTGTTTTTTTTGTATTTTTACTTTATGAAGTTACATTGAACTCATGTATTTAATTTATTAACTCTAAATATCTCGCACATGGTTAAAGTTATAATCTTGGATTGAAATTCAATGTGTGGATATTTAATAATTTAATTTAATAACTTAACAATTATTTAACCAATATTTCTAATATTTATAACATTTTTACATCTTAAATCATGTCAATCTAAATTTGTGTTTTGTTTCGATCAAAATTCACATATGCTCTTTTCTTGTGATTTTTAGTGATATTGAAAATTAGAAATGGATACGATCATTTGATGTTGTTTTCTTATAATATTGTGTTCACGGAAAACTACTAATTATTTTTGTTCAGACCACTTCATTTGGAAATCTTACCAAATCAAGCAATAAACTTCTAATACCTTACATGCTGCAGTTTCCTTGGCCAAAGAAAAATCAATATTTTCTAAACTTTAATAAAAAAACATTTTTATTATAGGTTTGGATAAGGGTTAATAACCATCCGATTAAGCAGGGATGTAATTTCGCATATCCCTAAAATTCATTGTGAGGATTACAACAGAACTCCAAAGTAGTTGGCACATTGAGAGGATTGTCCAATAAAATAGGTAGTGCTCTATCCTTGATGGAGTAGTTTCACCCATGTGGAAAATTAAATTTTTCTGTGGCGATGACCCCATTTTTAATTGATTCATGGGTATAGTCTATATTCATAAATTTTTCTTATTCATGTACTCATTTATAAAAATATTGGTGAGTGAATTTTCAAAATCATTATATAACCTAACAAACCGAGGTTAACAATTTTTATTAATATTTAGATTGTTAGTTAAAAATAATTTGTGTTCCATGTCTCATATTATCCAAATTCAATCCAATTTGAAAATCATATATCAAAAACTCCCATTCCTTCTGGATTCCAAAATCAAAATCAATTTTTTCCAAATCAAATCACAATTTGATTAATCAAAATCATCTTATCAAGCTCTTATCATTTAGATACCCACATCTAAGCATAATAATATCAAATCTCAATCAAAATTCTTATCTTTTGGATATTGACTTTATCAAAATGTAACCATATCACATCCTATTAGTGAAATTATTATCTTTTGGATATTCATTTTATCTAAAATTAAGCATATCTATCTAATCAATCAAAGTATTATGTTTTGGATATTCACTTTATTTAAACATAAAAAAACCCTATCATTCTTATCGACTCTAAAATCAATCTTATCCAATTAATCAAATCCTTATACTTTAGATATTCCTTTTATTCAAAGCTAAGAAAATCACAATCAATCCCACCAGGTGTATCATAAATTTATACAAATAAAAACTACATAACAAAAGAAATAAATCAAATAAAAGAAAACTAGTTCTTCCATCATATATCCTTGCAACCTCAGATGAGAGTGTTGAAGCTTGGAATGAAGCACCGAGATTTTTTAATCTCTTGATCAAATTTGTTTGTGGATGTTCCAAATATGATCTAAATGGAAGTAGATTAGATATGAGAAAATTGATTTAATTACTAATTTGATTGTAGATTTATGATTACATAAACAACACAAAGATGTGTGACATTGAATGATAATCTAACAAAATGATAACACAAATTGTAAAGCTTCCAAAGATGATAATTTCTGAAGAATGAATGAATTTTATAGATGAGGAAGAGAATCCCAAATCATCAATTTTTCAATTAACTTGAATGATCTGAAGTTAATTAAAGCATGATTGAATTGTTTAATTGATTTTAAAATCTAATTGAGGAGTTGAATGATTGATTTGAGCTTGCATGGAAGAGTTATTTTTAGTTGGAAAGGGAAATAAATACTTTTGGATATTTATCATTAAATATTAATTCCATATTTTTAAATCACCCAAGAAAGTGATGCTTAATTTTAGATTGGAAAGTTTTGATTTATTTTTGAATGCATGCTTTACGAGGATATGTTTTAATTTTAGAATGCCATGATTTTTGGGATATATTATTAGTTAACTCAAATGCATGATTTATTTAATATAAACTTTTCCTCTTACATATATTTAATGATTTAACCTTTAATTGACTAGTTTTTCTCTACTTACCCGAAATGACTGATTTGAGAAGTGAAATTGAATAAGAGGTTAGGTGGAAATGGATAATGTAGGATTTATTCAATTAAGTTGATATTAAATTAGCTAATAGCATTAACTAATGTGATAGGGGATGAAT
The DNA here is from genome assembly GCA_018340775.1 of Taxus wallichiana var. yunnanensis. Taxonomy (NCBI): domain Eukaryota; kingdom Viridiplantae; phylum Streptophyta; class Pinopsida; order Cupressales; family Taxaceae; genus Taxus; species Taxus wallichiana. Next base: position 453,792,075 of record CM031240.1, read on the forward strand.
AATAAGTTTGATATGATTAATTAATTAATCCTAAGAATGGGATATGAATGTAACAAGGTCCATAATGTGAATATTTAGTAATTCAAGACCATGTGTGAACAACATAAATTTTAGGATAATTATAGGATGACGTCATAAATTTTCATTGAAGGTAGAAAAATATAAAAAATATCAAATGTGGTTGAAAGTGGATAAAATAGTGAAATATCTTGTGAAATAATAACGGATGATTTTGGAGGTTTAGAATACATGATGTGTATTTTTAAGGTGTCTACAATACCAACAATATAAAATGACATGTTAGTAGAAAACAATTGTAAACATGAAAAATAATATCAAAAAATGCAAAAATTCCTACAAACATGGGACACCCATAGTGTCGTAAGATAATTATTAGAGATTAAACTTGAACCCTTCCTAGATTAGGTTGAATTGGGTAATTTAAGCAACAATGGTACTATATCCAAGTTATGGGACCTTGCGTTCTTGAGATAGAACTCTTGAGAAGGCCAATTCCTCTACCTATTTCTCTTTATTCTTTGCTACTCCTAATGCTGAAATGGAAATCCTAAGCTAAACATACCAAGGGACCAGAGATAAAAGGATATGTAGAAAGGGAAAACTAATCTAAGGGAGGAAATAACACCAAAAATAAAGGGGTATGAACACAATCAACTTGGAGAAAACACGAAGGAGAATGTGCATAGGAAGGCTAGATGGGCGTAACATAGATCAAAATGTAGTCACAAAATAATTTTAACATGACAATATGTAAGGGACATGAGAAGGCACAACAAGCACACAATGTAAGGGAAAGGAAAGGAAGAAGAATAAAAACATGTTAAGGTAGAAGGTAGCCACAAAACAATGCTTCTATTACTTCCAGAAATGCAAAGTCTATTACAATAGAACATGAGGCTGATATCCACATGCAAAGACCAGTTCAAAGGTTTTAACAAGAAATGTACAAGGAAATACCTAGACAAACTAAAATATTCCAACCCTTTACAATGAGAAATGTTATTACACTTATAGAAGAATCAAGGAGAGAAGACAAAGAGAAAGGAGGGAAAATTAGACTTGAATATTCAACCACCAACAATTAGTAATGAATTCCTGTAAATCCATCAAATATGCTTCCCCATAATTGTTTTGCATGTAGGACAAGGAAATAGGTGAGATTTGAATCAAATCAAGTGGTTGGAGCGATCAGATCATGCATTAATTTTGTGAGGGACATTTTCATGCTTCTCATCCACCCATACCCACCATAATTTGAACTTGAGTGATTTGAAGTGTAGCCCACATCAGAAGATTTCAAACAAGTCTAGGAATGTGGGTTTCATAGCCCTCTACCAAAATTTACAGTGATCTAAAGGATACAACAAAATATGAACATGTGATGACACATGGCGCATCTTGATTGGTGAAAGATCAACCAACTATTCATTTGTTTTGTTATTTTTTCACATGTTGCACATTGGTTTATTCCAAGGATTTAGCACTCCATTGGCACGCTTTGATAGGTTGTGTGTGATACACTCATTCTAATAGGCTGCCACATGACACAATATCTAGCACAAAAGGAGGTGTGAAAGTTTGCATGGAATAGATAAGAACAATAGAAGAAAGTAAAGAGGAGGTGCACATAAGTAACAAGTGTGGGAAGAACATGAACATACTTATAGGAGATAAGTATATAGTCGGGGTTCAAGCGTGTAGAAGGTGAAGTGCTACAATGAGGAAAGGTTTGCACAAGAATTTCAGGGAACTTGTCCAACTTTGGGAGGCAATATAGAAGTGTGTGTGAAAGATGCATAAACTGTTGGGAAGAAGGTGGATGTGTAGGGCATGTGTGTAAAGTAAATGGAAGACATAGAGGAATCAGGGGAGGAAAATGGAAGGCATGCATGAAGAACAAAGCACGAGAAGGTGTGCGAGGAAAACTGCAACTCGAGAGAATTTTGACAAGGGAAACAAAAGTGCGCACAACCCTTGCAATATTTGAAACTCAGAGCTAGAATGGGGATGTAAGTTGTAAAAATAACTAAGGGAGTTATTTTGGACAATAGTTTGGTGAATTTTAGGGCCATATACCTGTTAGATAAAGGAGATCAATATCCTAGAGCATCCATTGGGCATGGAGTCAGCCTGAAAATATGAAATTTTGATCTATAACTTGAAGAACACCCCTTTTGTCATTTGAAAATACTTTTGAACTCTATCCTTAATCCTACAAAATTGTTGAAAAATACTTTGGGAGATAATTGGTACCTAGAAGCAACAAAATAGCACGTGCAAGGAGCATGCAAGAAGAAATAATTATATACAAATAAAACAATTGGAATACAACACACTTTGATAAATTAAAACTACACTAATATATACAATGATATTGAAGACTTAATGGAAGGGTTTGAGATAAATCCCATTAAATGGGATTGATAGCGTGCCTCCATCAAGATGAGACAACTTGAAAGAGTTAGCCTCCTTACATAAACAATGATGTATGGGCCACTCCGAAGTGAATTAAACTTTGAATGGTGCCTTCGTTTAGCTCACGACATCCCACTTTAGGACTAAGTCACGGAATTGAAATTTTGAGGCCTAACCTTTTTGTCATACCACTTATTTATCAATTTATGATGTTTTTCCAACTTGATTATGGTATAGTTAATTAAGTCTTCAAGTTCAAATAGCTCTTCCATTCTGATTTCTCTCCGATCAATGCCCTCAAACTCTAGCTATTATGCAAGATATAATGAAGGAAAATCAAGAGACAAAGGAAGTATGGATTCCTTTCCATAAACAATGTTTCTAAGGAAAATTTCCTATATCCTTATTCATTGTGATTCGGTCTGCCCATAGTGTGCATGAGAACTTTGTGTGCTACTATCTCTGGTTAATATTCATTGTATGCTTCATAATTATGATCGTGTTCTTATTTGTTGAATTTTCCAAACAATTACTTTCGGGGTAATAGTTGGAATAATTATTCAAGTAGATACTAAGGCTTGGTACCCAATCAAAAATTTTAGTGCCAAGGAAGGATTTTGCATTATCAAGATAATGATTTGAGGCATACCAAACTTGGTTACAATAACTTCAGAAAATCAAGGATGACCGAATCAATTGATTCCTTCACTCAATTTTTTTCCTTTTGGTGAAGTAATTTTTAGTTATTAGTACCTGCCTATACCCAAAGCTCAAAGGAGGATTGATGATGCCTACAAATTTGAGACCCAATTGTTGAAAATAATAATACACTTGGATTGGTCACGGGGAAGAATTGTAAATTTCTTCTTTCCTAAAGAAATCACATTATTTACATTTCATGATCAACTTGTGCATGTCTACAAACAAGGTAGGGAAAAAGTATCCTTCCTTGATGATATTCATCACTATTTCCTTGGTAGATAAGTGTCCTCTAGAGAATCCATCGTGAAATTTTACTAACAAATTATTGATTTATGCACCATCAACACACCTTAGCAACACACCATCAAGATTTATGTTGAAGATAACACCATTAATCGGTGCATATGGAATAAAATTCAGCCTTAGATGTCACTTATTTTATTTTTTAAACGAGGAGGATATGTGTTAGAGGAAAGGAATGTGATCATGTTCTTCATCAAGGTGTGCATGCCGGGGTATCTACTTTGTTCGGAGTTCATCATGTGGGAGGTCTTCATCTAGGAATAATAAAGTCTCTTGTTCATTGTGTGCATCCTCGGTAAGCTTCTTATATAACGCACTACCTCTAACCAAATTTTTGGATTAGATAGTCACATCACACTCCATGATTTTAATCACCCACTTTTCACTTTTCTCATTGATTTATTCTCCCATGATGAATTTTCTAACATAGAGTGCAAAACTAACACCTTTATATGATTTTTACAAGCATACTTTTGAACTTCTTGAGCAAGAAAATGATGGCAAAGAATTATTTCTCTATGTGACTTTATTTCAGCTCATAATAATTTAGTGTTTGATTGAAGAAAGCCACTGGCTACTCTAGTAATTGTTCATTTTCTTCTATCAAGACAACAATGACACTTACATTAGTGCTATAATCATACAAGAAAAAATCCTTAGTGTAGTCCAGATTGATGAGTTTTCGTGCACAAGAAATTTCTTATTTGATCTTGTTGAAGCTCTCTTTTCTTTCTGTTATCTATATGAAGATTGTGTCCTTTTTGAGTATGAGTGAAATGGGCCTTACCATTCCTGTAAAGTTAGGGATAAATCTCCTAACAAAATTGATTTTTCCTAGGAATGACTTGAAGGATTTCTTGGGAACTGGTAAGGAGAGCGCAAGGATGGTAGAAATGCAATCAGTATCAATAAAAATTCCATCCTTTGATACCACATGGCCTAAAATATTCCCTGTGCCATAGTAAAGTTTCTCTTTTTGGGGTTAAGGGACACCCCAAATTCTCTACATCTCTCAAAGACTTTCTCCAGATGCACCATATGATCCACGCTCTGCTTTGAGAAGATAGTTATGTCATCCAAGTAGACTAGGATGAATTCATTGATGTATCATTTGAAGGTAATTTCCATGGAACACTGAAATTTTACACCTTTATTTGACATACCAAAGGGCATATTTTGATATGCAAACATTACCCATTTGGTTGTAAACACAAGTTTAAATTAATCGTCTTCCTTGACTATGATTTAATTGAAGCCGAATACCCATCAAGCATGGCAAATATCTACACACTAACTAAAATATGCAAAAATGATCCATATAAGGTAAAGGATAGTGATCCTTCAAGGAATCCTTATTAAAATCTTTGAAAGTGATGCAAAGTCTGATTAAAATCTTTGAAATCGACACAAAGTTTGATTTCACCATTCTTCCCGCATACTTGCAACAAGATTTGGGAGTCAATTAGAGTACTTTATTAGAAATATTATCTTCACCTCAATAGTTTTATACAACTCTTTCCTCGTGAGGGTCTCTATCCTTAGAATAACAGCCTTTGTTTTTATCGATGGGCTTAATGTTAGGATCAAGGTCAATGGAGTGTTAAGAAACACTTGGATCAAATCATTTGGGGTAGTCATATTCCTATGAGAAAATATCATTTTATTTTTTAGAGAGGGAGATGAATGTCTAATTCTCATTATGCACGTAATATTTACTCAAAGAACTCCTTACTGTGCATAATAGTGATTGGGGAAAAGTGTTTTTGTGTCACATGCATATACTTATCTTTACCCTTGAACTCATCATCGGGCTAAACATTTTCTCTAAGATGACCAACCACGTAGGAAACTTATTTTTCTTGAGTTGAATCACTTCGTCACCATAGTTCTCGAGACAAGTCACTTGGCATGCTAGAAGATAATTCACTTCATTTTTAAAGAACTAGACAATTTATGCATAAGCTCACAAACACTTTCTAGCTAGTATTATTATTTGGAATAGATTGCCTTATCACCATTTTAACATGGTGTGTGTTCCTTTTAAAAATTCCTTAGCAAAAGAGAACTGTGAACCAAGCATGACCATATGATCAACCTCTTTTTTCATTTTCCTTGGCACCACCTGCAGTTTCAGAGTATTAAAGCCCTTAAAGAGGTCCCAAAATCTATGGTTATAATATTTAAGAAGATTATTCTTTGTTACACACTTGTTTGTGACATGGTGGATGACCAATTTTGTATCCTCATAAATTTAGCTCCTTGATCCTTTTCTTCTCAACAATAATAAGACCATGCACTAGTGCTTCATATTCTGCTACATTATTATAGCATGGAAACTACAACCTCTACGTGAAGAAGAATTTCTCATTTTTGGGAGAAATGAGAACAACACTGTGCTGCACCATCTCCACTTCAAGAGCCGTCAAAGTACAACTTCCACATACTAGAGTTTTCTTCATTGTTCTTAAGCGTGTGTGGTGACATAACTTCTTCATGGATGTAGTAAGTTCCAAGTACAATTTCAAGGGCTTCAAGATACTTAGAATATGTATCAAATTTTTGATGCTTCTCTACCCACTCATCTAGTAATAGATTAGGTACATGAGGGGAATAGGCCATTCTTCATAAAATGAAACTTGTTCTTGGCCTTCTTGGATTAGGAAATTAGCTTGGAGAGGGGATGGGTCATATGACTCAACATGATAGGAAAATATTGGCTCATATTGTATGGTAAACTAGGTACCATACCTTGTTCTTAGTAACATATGAGACCAATCAGAAGACAAGTAACCACCCACTTTACTAGTGAAGTCCCTTGATAAACACAAGGAAAAAAAAGGAGGTAAGTCAATGATTGACACATATTGAGTTATTGTAAGGCTTAGACGTGTATGGAGGGTTAAATCAAGATCTTTGATGACTCCTAGAGTTGTGACAATTGAGCCATAAATTTGTAAGACTCCTTTTGACGAAGGTATATACTTAAGACCTAAGATATCAACAAGTTTCTTAGGCATGATAGAAATACTAATGCCTGAGTGTTGGAGAGAGTGTTTCTTTTGTTGGAGCCTTATGTGGAACCTCACACACATGATTTTGTGCATGATTATTGTTGGGTTTTTAGCTTCATCTCTTTTCTTTTGAGTTTTGAACTGTAAGTTGCAGAATCGAAGGTTATACGCAAGACTTGAGCATTATTTTCTTGTACGTTGTGTTATCAATGAACCCGGGCATGTGGTATATTTGTTTCATCTATAAATTTATTAATTACACAAAAATCAGTTGTCCCCAAGATTTCACATAGAAATGTTTTGGTACCCTTTAAAAATTTTGAGTTTCCATGTCTTGTGATGAGTTGTGTTCATGTTGTTTATGGCTCTTTAGGTTGTTTAGTATGTTTAGGTTGTTTCCTTAACTGATCTAGGTTGCAAGAATACTTTATAATTCTTTAAAATGTTATAATAGGCTGCTTAGAGGTGATTTATGAAATACCCATGTGCTCAAAATGTCTAAAAATCCTTTGGAAAGCCAAATACTTACTCTCTTAAGCTATCAGGTTTCTTAGAGTGCTTTACTTCTAAGTAACAAGTTGTCTATACCCCAAAACCTGATTTGCATAAGTATCCTTCTTTGCGCTGATTGGAAGTGCTTTTGATTGTTAAAATTCAATAAGACAAGTAGTCCTAGAACACCACATAACTGGCTTATAATTTCTTAATTTAGAGCTAAACTCAAGTGCCTTTACTTTTTATCTCTTGCCTTAAATCGATATGCTTTTACTTTTTATTATTAAGAAAGTAAAGTTGTTCCTAAACACCGCCAAACTAAGAATATTCATTTTGCAAGATCGACACCCTATTACTTTTCATTTTTGTGCCAAACCCAAACAAATTTACTTCTAAAAAATTAAAAAAATTAAAGTGAGTCCCAAAGGTCACATAACTAGTCATTTAAGTTATCAATGTTTAGGCAGTGCTTTACTTATTATAAAATCAATGAAGTGAAGTTGTCTCAAAAATCCACATATAAGAGGAATGATGATGTGGTAATTATATGAATTACATTTAGTTAAATGGAAAATATATAATATCAAGTAAGTCCACATCAGAACCATGCATTTACTTATTCAGAGAGAACTTTTCTACCTTCCAAACCCCGAGTGATCTTCATGTTAGCGATTGAAGAAGAGTTTTTGCATTCCATCTTCGACCCATTTGTAGGAGAGGTTGGTAATTTTTTTCCTCCTTTCTTCCCGTTTATTTGTTCCTTGTTTTGTTCATTTTATTGGCTTATTATTTTCCATGTGGGTATTTTTCTCTTCTCTCTCTAGAATTGTGGGTTTGTAAAATTATTAGGCTTGTTATTGTTGTCAATTGGAATTAGGGTTTCGTTTGTTCAAAGTAATTCATTGTTACCTTATAGAAAAATATCCTTAATATATTAACTATTATAAAACCCTAAATTTTCCTTAGGTTTGCATATTTTCCAGCGGCCATGGTTTCTTCTGCTTCTCGATGTCAACATGGCAATTTGCATTACTTTATCTTGATGCCTTTTCCTCATCTTTTGTGGTCCTTAGGTTTACTTTTTCTTCTAGGTTGCATATAATAAAATTAGTTTTCGCATCTTTATGCAAAGCATGCTATAACTTCCTTTGGTCTATAGAGTTTAGATTTAATTTTACTTGTTCTATTGTAATGGAAGTAAAGTAGTTTAGAAAAACCACATAGTATTCCTTGAATCTTCTTGAATTGCAAACTTCTAGCTCACTTCTACCTCACTTCTACTTAACATTTGGAGAAGTGTTTTCAAAAGTATTCATCCCTTCAAACATCGCATTACCTTTCCTCATTGTTTACATGGATCGAATGTCTTCTTCATATGTAATCCACTATTTAGAACCATTGTTACTTGTGCTAAACTAATTACTTGTTACTTGTTACTTCCTATTCATTAGTTTTCATTGGGAGTTATGACTGTTCCAACATCCAAAAATCTCATAATGTTTTAAAAGAAATGTTACACAAGTATACTTAAGAAGACTACAAGGCTAGAATAAATTTTGACTACATAAATATTGCTCAAAATAGTTTCATTAGATCACACACATTTTCCATCGGTGGAGGATTTATGGATTGATTATAAAGATTAATATGAAAATAGAATAAGAATGATAGTGAATCAAATCCTAATATTGGGATTGGAAAACATTCCAAAGAAGCTCCCAGATGATGGGAAAGTAATTTTAGATGCCTACTATGAAGAAGGAGGTGATGATGCTCCATTGTCGGTGTAAGAAATAAGTCTAAAAAAATTATGGAGAGGACATCTAAAGTATTTCTTTATACTTCAAATTGGCTACTTGATCAAGGTTATTTCCTGGAGGAATCTATAATGAATGAAATAAGAAAGGGGGACACAAAGAGAAAGGAAGGACCAAGAGAGAGTAGTGGAGGGCCTACAAAGTTGAAGCCAATCAAGAAGCCCAAGATAGAATGGGAAAATCCAAATCCAACTTCTCTAAGGAAAACATTAGTTTCAGAAGCTACTTTAAGTGATGCTTCTCATTTATTGGTGTCTTCATCTACTAATACTCCTACCATTCAAGTTCATTCTGCACAGGGAGAGGTTGTGTTACCACCTTTCAAGCCAATTACATTCTTGTTCCCCATAGCTATTTGAAAATACCCATCTCCTCATCCTCCTCCCTGATCTCCACCAAAAATTCCTCCTCTATCTAAATAATACCAATCAGATTTTTAATCAAAAAGATTACATGATGCCGCCACAGATGGATCTTCATTTTAGGAGGTATCTCAACCAATGGAGAAAGGTGAGGTCTTAGTATAAAATGTGGAGGTAGATGAGGGAGAGATTGAGAAGGGAAGTATAAGAGATGTTCATTTAGAAAAAATTCAAAAATATTTGTTGCAATAAGATGTTGAGAAATAAAAAGAGTTTGAAAGTAAAATTGACACTAGAACTAAGGAGAATGAAATTTAAAATCAGTTGATAAGTGAGAAGATGGCAGAATTGGAAAAGAATTGCTACAAATTTCTACTACTTCTAAAGTACCTAAGAAACAACAAGATACAACTGTACTTCCATCTGGGGAAGTAATTGTTTTAGAGATGGTTGTTCATTCTGGTACCCAAAATTCTTCAGGGAAAGACTTCGCAACATGGTTTTCCTTAGAGAACCTTCCTAGAGCCAAGGAAGTAATCAATTTAGAAGAGATGGATATTCAATTGCTGAAGTGTATTGATAAAAAGGGGAGAAGGTCCAAGGTAGCTAAGGTTACTTTGAGAATTATTATTGAATCCTTTGGACATAAATTTTTTGAGAGGTTTTTACCCCAAGAGTTTAAAATTAAGGATGAAATAACTAAAGAAGATATGGTTATAACAAGGGTTTCCTAGGAGAAGTCACCACTGAAGGATTAAAGAAAGACACATAGACTCTAATCAATAGCCTTTTTCTTAAGCTAGATGAAGAGAAGGAAAATAATACCAAATTGAAAGAACAAACATCCAAGTTGTGTGATATAATCATGAAGGTTACAAGGTCTTCAACACAACCAATATTAATGAGAGAATAGGTGAATCCTCAAGTGATCACCATAATGGAGGAAACTAGTGACAAAGTAAAGGTTGTGGATGAATGGGTGGCTAACATGACCAAGGTGGCCATAGATTATTATAAGGAGATACTTTTGAAAATATAAGAGTGCCATGAAAAGTGGGATAAATTGAAGAATTTAAAGTGATAAGAAGATAATGAATGCGGAATTGTTGAGCTACAACTTTAGAGTCTTCAAGAGATATACTCGCTTCCGATAATGTGTTGATTGAAGAATAGATGGTACCAGAGGGATTTGAGAAGAAATAATAAAACAACCTCTTCTTCACAATTAGACAAATAGTTCTTAAACGTATAATACAAAATATGCATCTCTTAGAAGAATAGGTCAAACTATCCTTGGATGAACCACATGATCAAATTTATGAATTTACAAAGTATGGCACCGATAAACCTCCAAAATAAATTAAATAATTCCTTCAATTAATTAAACAAGAAATAAATAATTCCATCACTCCTTTTAGTCGTACATCCCTAGAAAATTTTTCAAAACTTCAAGAAGATGTTTATTATTTAGGGTCATGTCTTGGGAAGTTCAAAGGCTGTTACACTATTTTTGAAAAGTAATCATTCACATTAGAAATAGAGATGGAGAATACTGCAAAGCAATATAATGATTTAATCAAATGTATGATAGATAAATATGTAAATTATCAGGAAAAGAAGATGGATATAGATGAAGATGAAACTAAAGAAAAGGACAAGGAAATGAATACGGTAGAAACTGAAGTTGTACATTTGGGATAACTATTCTTCTTCTTCTTCTTCTTCTTCTCTCTACTCTTCAAGTATATTCATTGTAATACTTAAGTAACTCGGTGGTTAATCATTGTTACTTTAAGTTGATTGAAAAATTCAAATTACTTGGGGATAGTGGGAAGATGGTTATTCTCATTTAATGGTAGAATGTTCTAAACTTCCATGTGGCATGCAATGAGGAATTTTAAGAAGAAAGTGCTCAACTCCTTGTAGTTTTATAATAAGATATTTATGAAAGTGTAACAAACATTGTGAATTTCAACCTTATCATGAAAGACTAGGACATGTGAATTTCAAGAGTATGTATGAACCTTGTAACAGGTCTTCCTAAAATTAAATATGGTCATGAAATATTTTAAATTGTCTTGTGTGGCAAGCAACATGTTGAACTAGTTCATAAATATCAAGATTTGAATTCATCTATTTATTGTAGTTGATTCACAAGTGATGTGACAGCCCACTTGAATTTATCTCTCTTAGTGGAACCTTTTATACTGCATGCTTTATTTATGATTTCTCTAGTATGACCTGGTCATACTTATTAAGAAAAAATAATGATCTCTTGTCCAAATTCAAAGAGTTCAAAGACTTAGTTGAGAATAATTCTAATCTGAAAATAAAAATAATTGGAATTGATAATGGAGGTGAGTATGTTATTAAAATGTTTTATGAGTTATATGTGTCATATGGCATTCAACATGAGTTGACAACTCCTATTTCCCATAAAAATGGCATCTCATAAAGGAAAAATAGGACAATATAAAAAATGGTTATGACTATGATTCATGTGTGGAATGTGCCTAATTTTATATGGGTAGAAGAAATGAATACCACAATATATATCCTAAATAGATTTCCTACAAAAGCATTACATCAAACTACACCTCATGAAGTATGGAAAAAATAAAAAATAGATATCTCACACTTAAGAATATTTGGTAGTCCTGCTTCTCTTTTTAATCCAAAAGTTAATTGGAAGAAAGTTGATCCACCCTCCTATTCTTGTATTTTTTGGAAATGGATATTGCACAAAATTATTAAGAGTATATGATCCTTTCAAACATGACATAGTAGAAAATAGGAATGTTCATGTTCTAGAGAATATTTTTGTGAAACTTCTTGTGAACCCTCCTTTGTTTCTCTTGAAGTAGAGCTTGATAATCCTTCTCTAGAAAATATGGAAATAGAAGTTCAAGAGGATGAATATCTTACTCCATATATGATGGAGATTGAGGGGGAGTCATCTCAAAATGTGTCGCATTCTAGAATTCCTAAATGGGCTCAAAATCTAGTTAAGGACTCTCATCCTGATAGCCTTAGAAATATGACCTGTAGTCAACATACTTATCATGCCTTGATGACCCTATATGAGGTTAAACAATTTTTTTTTGAAGAAGCTAGTTAATATAAAAGATGGATTGAAGCTATTATTATCTTTTGGATATTCACTTTATCCAAATTTAAGCATATCAAATCCTATTAGTTAAAGTATTATCTTTTGGATATTGATTTTATCTAAAATTAAACATATATATTTAATTAATCAAAGTACTATGTTTTATATATTCACTTTGTTCAAAGATAAAAAAACCCATATCATTCTTATCAGACTCTAAACTCAATATTATCCAATCAATCAAAGCCTTATACTTTAGATATTCCCTTTTTTAAAGCTAATAAAATTATAATCAATCCCACGAGGTGAGTCATAAATTTATAAAAATAAAAACTACATAACAAAAGAAATAAATCAAATAAAAGAAAACCATTTCTTCCTTCATATATCCTTGCAACCTCAAAATGATATTGTTGAAGATGTGAATGAAGCATCGAGATTTTTGAATATATTTATCAAATTTGATTGTAGATTTATGATTAAATAGACAAGATAAAGATGTGTGAGATTGAATTATAATCGAAAAAAATGATAACAAAAATCTTAAAGCTTCCAAGATGATAATTTGTGAAGAATGAATTACTTTTTATAGATGAGGGAAGAGAATCCTAATCCATAAGGATCCAAGAATACTTTGCTTCATCATATCAGCCAAAGACTAAAGAAGGAAAATGAAGAAATAAAGGTTTTGTCTTATGATAAAAGAACCTCTACTCGTGCGAGTGGCGGTTACTGAGAACCACTACTCAACCATGGCGAAGGTCATATAACCACCACCCAGCCAGGGAAGTAGTCCTATAACCACCGCCCATCTAGGGTAATGGTCTTATGATCGCGCTTTTGCATTCGACAGTGGGTCCTGGATCTTTTGGAAAGAAAAATAAAATTCAAAACAAACAGTCCCATAATTGGAAATTTTGTCCATGTATCTTCTCCTCCATGACCTTTCCCATCCTCTAGTGCATGAGAGGACATGAAAGGGAAATCAATACATGTAACAAGAAGTGTTTTGGATTATCAAAGCATGAAAACAAGTGAGCAAGGAATTCTTAGTGCTAGAATTGTGTTTGTAGAAGAAAGGAGTGTTGAGGTAGAGCAAGAAAGTAATTGGGAGGAAGTTTGAGATATTATCTACTTCTCTTTCATAATTATTGTAAATATTTTATATCTTATTTGAATTGGCCAATAAAAGTGGAAGAAAGAGAAATTTCCCTTCATGACTAGTTTTCCTCCTTTGGAGGTTTCCGTGATATAAATTGTTGGTGTTCATGAGTTTATATTATTTCTTTTACTACAATTGTTAATTCTAAGTAGAAGAAAATTTATTCACTAAGCCATATCTGTCATTTTCTAATCGAAAGTAGAACAACAGTCTTTAATTGTGATTTTGTGAAAAATTCCAAAGTAGAGGTTTATGGATCATTTTTGTATCAGAGATAAGAAGTATCTAGGAATGTGGTATTCATTATTGGATTTATATGATGGTGACAAGATATAAAGGTGGAGAGGATTTACCTTGCGATCCAAATATTTCTACAAGGAAGTGAAAACAAAGAATTCGAGAAAATGGAGGAAGAAAATTCGGTCAGTAGAATCGAGATGCTTTGAGACCATGATGGATAGGATGTTTAGAAGACAAGAAGAACATGCATATTTACAAAAGATGAATTATGTTAAGCAAAAATCCATGGAATCAGTGGTTTGAGGCTTAGCCAAAAAGTTTGGCATAGGGAGGAGCCACCATGAGGAGGATTATGGGGAAGAACATGAAGAAGAGACTTCAAATACAAGAGAAAAGGTAAAATATGATCATGTTACTTTTACAGTTGAGATGAAAGTTGAAAATAAAATCTTTGAAGGACAAGTAGATGTGGAGTTTCTTGATAAATGGTGAAAACATATAGAAGTCTACTTTAGTGACCATAATGTCATCGAGGCATAGTGTACCACCATTGCACATCTCAAAATGGAGGGACACACTTTGGTTTGGTGGGAAACCCATCTAGCCACTTGTGAAAATAAGAAACATCATATTTTGAAATCTTGGCAAGAATTTAAAGAATTAATTAGAGATAACTTCTATCATATTGGCCACAATACTAACCAAATGATTAAATGGCAGTATTTTAGACAAGGCAGTGGTCAAAGTGTGTAGGACTATACTACGAAGTTTTGGAGGTAGGCCATGTTGTTGAACATGGACCTGGAGGATGAGGATATTATGAATAAGTACTTGGGAGGACTTCACACTCACCTTTGAAGAAAATTCATCTCCACAAAGCCCAAATATCTCAATGAGGCATGTGTGCAAGAATACTACATAGATGATGAAAAGAAGCAAGGAGAAGTAGATCCAAGGGAAAATTAGTCAAAAAATTAGCAGAAGAAAGAACATGGGCAAACAAGTAACAAGGGTAAGTGGAAAGGGAAAGGTAAACAAGTTGCCACTACTTTAAATACTTGTAAAGATCCTAAGAATTTTTGTAAGAACTGTGATATCAATGGTCATACTGATGCTACATGTTGGAAGTTACATCTAGAGTTACATCTGAAGAACCAAACCAAGGACTCAAATAAGTCCATGATAGCTGTAAAGAAATAGGGGAGGTGGAAATTAAATATGGCTCTGATGTAGATGAGAGGCTTGGATGCATGGCCACCAACATGGACAACCAAGGACGAGGAGATGAGTAGACTATTCCAGATCAAGAAAACTAACGTAAATGCTTTGGTTGATATCGGTTCTCAATATTACTTGATTTCTAAAGTAGTTGTAAAGAAGATTGGTCTTGAGACTTAAGAGCATCTACACCCTTATCCTTTTGATTGGGTGAAGAAGGGTGTTGAAATTCAGGTAACTAAAAGATGTAAAGTCAAGTTTTAGATAAATTCCAATTATATTGATGTATTGGAAGTTGATGTTATTCCACTTGATACTTTTGATGTTGTTTTCAGGAGTCCTTACTTGTATATCAAGGATGCCATATTTATGAGAAGGGAAAACCAATACATATGGGTCAAGGATGGGATCAGATACAACATCTAGGTAGACCAACATAAGAAATGGGTTACTATGGTGAATGCTAACTAAGAGAAATGACTTATTAAGGAAAATCATAATCAATTTTGTTTACTTATTTTAAAGAATAAACAAGATTGGGTAGAAGTTTCAGAGATTTCTAAACAAGGAAAACAAGGTTTGGATAGTATTATTCAGTATTTTGAGGAAGTTTTCACGCTCCCAGGTGGGTTACCACCAAAATGGGAAGTAGAGCATGAGATTAAGCTATTGCCGAGATTCCCCTATACTTGAACATCAAAGTTGTATAGGCAATCCTTGCTAGAGAGTATTGAATTAAAGAAACAAATCTAGGAAATACTAGACCAAGGGGTGATACGTCCGAGAACCTCACCATGCAGTTCACCTATTATGAAGGTGACGAAGAAGGATGGTTCTTGGAGAATGTGCATTGACTACCGCACTTTGAACAATATCAACATAAATATCAGATATCTACTTCCCCACATAGATGATCTCTTGGACTAGCTTCAACATGCCAAAGTCTTCAAGAAGTTAGACCTCAAGTCAGGTTGTCACCAAAGTCGAGAATGGAGGAGGATATATGGAAGACGTCCTTTAAGGAAAAACATTGTTTTTATGAATGGTTAGTGATTCCATTTGGTTTATGCAATGCACTCACTACATTTATGAGACTAATGAATGATGTATTACAAGATTTCATAGATTCATGTGTCATTTTTTATCTAGATGAAATCTTGATTTTTAGTGCTACATGAGAGGAACATCTAACTCATCTATAGCTAGTCTTGCAAGTTCTTAGGGAGAAATAACTACTTTGTAATATGAATAAATGTGAATTTGTCAAACATTCACTGGTATATCTTGGGCATGTGGTTGGAGGAGGAGAGCTAAGAGTGGATCCAAAGAAGGTGGAAGCCATCAACAATCTGGCCAACACCAAAAGGAACCACAAATACTAGGAATTTTTTTGGAGAAGTGTAGTACATGTGAAAGTTCATTATGGGATTGTCCGCAATTCCATCACCTATACACATAGTGTCCATGAATAATAAGGGTTTTGATCTGGGGTGAGGAACAAGAAAAATCCTTTGAGTTTTTAAATACAAGATTAGTAATGATTCAAGACTTGCTCTTCCTAATTTGCAGTAGCCCTTTGAAGTAGATACAAATGCCAGTGATCATGCTATGGGTGCGTGTTTCTTCAAGGAGGTAAACCCGTATGCTATCATTCTAAATCTTTCACTTCAGTAGTTAAATGATATTCAAGATATGATAAGGTAATGTATGAACTAGTTCGAGCAATTAAAAAATGGAAGCATTATTTGTTTGGTAAAGAAACTATTGTGCACATTGACCATAAACCTCTCCATTATTTGTAAGCATAGTATAAATTTCAGTAGGAAAGGCACTACAAATGGATTGGGTTATTTCAACAGTTCCATCTGATGATCAAATACAAGAAGGGTAGTACAAAATTTGTGGCAGACATGCTGTCTAGGCCTCTCACACATGATAAGTTCTCCTAATTGGCCACTATCTCTCGGATCAAGCCCTTCATGAAGGAAGCTTACGAGGAGGCATATGCTAAGAACAAAGAATTTTGGGTGAAATTTCAGCAATTCTGATCCCAAGGGGCTAAAAGGATAGGGATTAAAGATTTTAATCTCAAGGACGGGCTGCTCTACCGATGGGGGAAACTTTGTGTGCCTAAAGAAGAAATACTTGTATTAATGAGGGAAGCACATACCTCAAATGTAGTGGGACATTTTGGTGTTGGTAATACCCTAGCCCACTTGCAAAGATACATTTATCGGCCCAATATGCAAGAAGAATTATAAAAATTTATATGGGGATGTAAAATTTGTTGTACCAACAAGCCTAAAACTAGGAAGGATGGTTTGTATATGCCTTTTCCAGTACCTACTCATCCGTGGGAGGAAATTTCTATAGATTTTGTAGGAGGATTACCTATGTCTAAACATGTCCATGACTATATCTATGTTGTTGTTGATAGATTTAGTAAGATGTGTATTCTTATGGAATGTAAAAAGATAGTAAAATAACATGAGGTAGCAGATATTTTATTTGTTAATGTATGGATGCATTTTGGTTTGCCAAATTCTATTATTTCTATAGGGGTTCCAGGTTCTTGGGGAATTTTTGACTACTTTTTGGGACAATATGGACACCAAGTTATAGAGGAGCACAAATTTCCATCCAAAGATGGATGGATAGATAGAGGTGGTGAATAAGACTTTAGTACAGTTGATCAAAGGGTAAAATAGAAAATACCCACAAACTTGGGATGAGTCCTTAGCCTACATTCAACATTATTATAACCAGAACTACACACATCCACTATAAAGTCCCCATTTGAATCATGCTTGGGATATCTACTTACAAATCTGTTCAACATAGTAGTTGGGAAGAAGGATGAAGAGGAGACCGTAGACACTAAAATTAGGTCACACTCCCCTTTGGTCCCTTGACAAATAAGAACCCTTCATCACATTCACCTATCCATGGCCCCCTTCACCCCACTCATATTAATTTAATTATTCAAATTAAATTAATTCATTATCCTCATTATATTTATTATTTAAATATCTTAATTTAAATAATATCTAGACATACACTTCACTTAGACACCTCATCAAGCTAACTCAACCTAAAACCTATTCTTAGTAACTTACCATCACTAATTAAGACTTACCTAAACCCTAAAAATCAATGCGTACATTCTCTTTAAGCACATTCCCACATGCTTATAGGAAGCTCCCAGGTCTAATCCATAGGTTAACGAAACGAGATCCGAGGAAATCAAGAGGATCTCCCTAGTTTAATAAACCTAGTAAATCCCACCTTGATCAATTCCGGTTACCCCTAACCATCGTCGGTTAAGCCGTAACCACGGTTAGTTACCCTTTGAACCCCAAAACAACCTTATTCTCAAGGTTGGCGGAAGGTTGGAAGATATTGGAAAAGTTGGTGAACATTAGCACATTCCGAGAGAGATATCATCTTCTCGAGAGTGAATTCCAGCAAGAACACACATGGAAAGAAGGAGATCAAGCATCTTTTCTTACACATCCATCCCAAAGAATGGTCCGATCTAACCAAGCAAAGAGGAATGTACATGTAGCCCATGCGAAACTTTCCTTCAATTGGTGATCACCGCACCTTCAAACCTTTAATCAACACCTCTATCCCACACTCATAGGCATCCAGACCAGAATCCAAATAAGTGAATGTTATACTTCGTGGTTCATTCCTTCTCATCATTATATTATCACCTTTTTTACATAGCCATCCATTGACCTCCTTTAACATTCCCCCTCCATATACCCATTAAAACCTCACCAAATCCTTCCCAAATCACCCAATACCTCATCCCGATCAACTAAATTCCTTTGTGTGATCACAAAGGAGACCTAAATCTTGTTTTGTGGCATTCCCAAAACTTCACAAGAATCCAGGTTACACCTAACCATTTTCAGTCATCCTTAACCAAAATTGGTCTCTCGTATTTGCCCATACAACCCAAATCGGTGACCTACCTAACTAATTCCATCTTACCCTCATTCACCTATGATTTATGTGAGACCTTTATTAGACTTGTAGAGACCCGAACTAGTTATTTTACCTTTGGATCCTATTCTAACCTAGCCTTGTTAGATTAGATCTATTTCTTATTGTGTTTAAAGTGAGATACCTAAATCTTTTCAAATTACAATAGGTTTTACCTTATTTACCGCATTAAATTATTTAAAACAAAGGGAATGAAAGCCATCTAGGAAGTATCACACTTCCCATATCTAGCATACGCTAGGCGCTTCACTTTGCATATATTGTTTAATTTTTTCTGGTGGTCTTGCTTTTGCACTATAGGTAGTTCCTCCTAGCCAAAAGGAAGTTCTCACAATCAGCTATGGATTCATAAGTCATACGCACACGATAACCCATTAACCAAAATTTGAACAGGCATTCCTCCTATGCTTGTTACCCTATTTGTTTCATCAATACTTCAAAGAAATGATCTAGAATTAGGTGAAACAGAGACACGAGACACAAAGGTGATTAGAGAAAAAAATTCATTGAGAGGATCTTGAAAATCTATCTCAAAGTCAAAGAATAGTTAAAGAAATCTCAAGCCAAGTACAAGGCTAGGCATGATCAAGACATGAGAGAGCATAAGCTTAATTTTAGAGATAGAGTTTGGATTTACCTCGAGCAAGGAGATCCTACAAGGTCAAACACAAAATCTCAAGCCACTACAATATGGAATCTTCACCATATTGGAGCAGGTTGGAGAAAATTATTTTTGACTTGATTTTCCATCATTTAAGGATGTACTCGAGTAAATTGTGATAACTTGCACCTATATGATCCATCCATGCTAGATTAAGATTAAGGAATATAATTGCTACCTTCCATTGAGGATTGCATCTTAGACTCACAAGGTGAATTGGAGGAGGGTATAGTGCTACAGTAGAAGGTCAGAGAGACTAGGAGAGGTCCGTAGGATTCTTGGTAGGTTGGAGTGAAAGGAAAGACACCAAGGAAGGCCTAATGGTACTCGAAGGAGAAAGTGAGGGAATTATTTCCTCATCTACTCCCCCACTAAGATTTTGTGGGACCAAAATCCTCCTAAGCAGGGGAGGTATGATCCATAGGGATCCAAAATGACTCTACTTCATCAGATCAACCAGCACCAAAGAAGGAAAATGAAGAAATAGAGGTTTGGTCTTATGATAACAGAATCGCCACTCTATGCAGAGTGGAAGTTACGTAACCGCTGCCCAACCTAGGTGGTGGTCATGTAATTGCCGCTTAGCCAAGGTGGTGGTCATGTGACCACCTGTCTCGTTGAGCAAAGCGGTTGTGGCTCTTTCGGATAAAAAAATAAAATTTGAAATGAACAATCCCAGAATTGGAAAGGTTGTCTATGTCTCTTCTCCTCCATGACCTTTCCCATCCTCCAGTGCATGGGAGGACATGATAAGGGCTATAAATACATGTAGGAAGGATATTTTTGGATTATCAAAGCATGAAAGTAAGTGAGAAAGGAATTCTTAGTGCTGGAATTGTGTTTGTATAAGAAAGGAGTGTTGAGGTAGAGAAAACAAGTAATTAGGAGGAAGTGTGAGATATTATCTACTTCTCTTTCATACTTATTGTAAATTCTATAAATCTTATTTGAATTGGCCAATAAAAGTGGGAAGAAAGAGAAATTTCCCTTCCCGAATAGTTTTCCTCCTCTGGAGGTTTCTAGGATAAAAATTGTTGGTGTTCATGAGTTTATATTCTTTCCTTTCCTACAATTGTTGATTCTAAGCATAAGAAAATTCATTCACTAAGTTATCTTTGTCATTTTCTAATCGAAATTAGAACAACATTCTTTAATTTTGATTTTGTGAACAATTCCAAAGAAGAGGGTTTACGGATCAATCCCAAATCCTTGATTTTTCAATTAACTTGTATGATCTGAAGTTAATTGAAGCATGATTGAATTTTTTAATTGAGTTTCAAATCTAATTGAGGAGTTGAATAATTGATTTGAGCTTGCATGGATGAGTTATTTTTTATTTGGAAAAGGTAACAAATGCTTTTGTATATTTATCAAGAAATATTAATTCCATGTTTTTGAATTCACCCAAAAAAGTGATGTGAATTTTAGATTGGAGAGATTTGCTTTATTTTTGGAATGCATGATTTATGGGGATATGTTTTAATTTTAGAATGCCATGATTTTTGGGAGATATGTTTAGTTAACTCAAATGCATAATTTGATTTAATCTAAACTTTTCCTCTTACATATATTTAATTATTTAACCTTTAATTTATTTGTTTTTCTCTAGTTACCCGAAATGCATGATTTGAGAAGTGAAAGCGAATAAGAGGTTAGGTGGAAATGGATAATGTAGGATTTATTTAATTAATTTGATATTAAATTAGCTGATAAAATTAACTAATTTGATAGGGGATGAATAAAAATTTTGATAGGATTAATTAATTAATCCTAAGAATGGGATACGAATGTAACAAGGTCTATAGTGTGAATATTTAATAATTCGAGACCATGTGTGAAAGATAGAAAATTTTAGGAGAATTACAGGTCGACGTCGTAAATGTCATTGAAGGTAGAAAAATAGAAAAATATATCAATTATGGTTGAAAGTGGTTAAAATGGTCTGAATATCTTGTGAAATAATTATCGAATGCTTTCGTAGGTTTATAATGCATGATGTGGAATTTTAAGGTGTCTATAATACCAACAATAGAAAATGACGTGTTAGTAGAAAACAAGTGCATACAATGTAGAAACAAGTGCAACCATGGAAAATACTATAAAAAAAATGCAAAAATGCCTACAAACATGGGACACCCATAGTGTTGTAAGATAATGGTTGGAGCTTAAACTTTAACCCTTCCTAGATTAGTTTGAATTGGGTTGTTGAGGAAACAATGGGACTATATCCAATTTGTGGGACCTTGCATACTTGAGATAGACCTCTGGAGAAGGCCGGTTCCTCTACTTATTTCTACTACTACTGCTACTCCTAATGCTAAAATGGAAATCCTAAGCTAAACATGCCAAGGGACCAGGGATAAAAGGATATGTGGAAAGGGAAAAATAATCTAAGGGAGGTGATAACACCAAAAAGAAAGAGGGATAAACACTATGATCTTTGAGAAAACATGAAGGAAAATACACAGAGGAAGGCTAGACGGCGTAACACGAGAAGCGGAATGTAGTCACACAATCATTTTCATAGGACACAATCGAGAAAAGGATATATAAGGTACATGAGAAGGCAAAAAAGCACATAATGTAAGGGAAAGGAAAGGAAGAAGAATAAAACATGTTAAGGTAGAAGGTAGCCACAAAACAATGCTTCTATTACCTCCAGAAATGCATAGTCTATTAAAATGGCATATGAGGCCGATATCCACATGTGAAGACCAGATCTGAAGTTTTTAACAAAAAATGTAAGGAAATACCTAGACAAACTGAAATATTCCAACCCTTTATAATGAGCAATGATATTATATTTATAGAAGAATTGAGGAGAGAAGACGAAGAGAAAGGAGGAAAAATCAGATTTGAATCTTCAACCACCAATAATCGATAATTGATTCCTATATATCCACTTGTAAATCCATCAAATACACTTCCCCATAATTTTTTGGCATGTAGGAGTAGGAAAGATGTGATATTTGAATCAAATCGGGCGGTTGGAGAGATCAAATCTTGTATTAATGGTGTGAGGGACATTTTCATGTTTCTCACCTACCTAATCCTACCAAAATTTGAACTTGAGTGATTTAGAGTGTAGCCCACATTAGAAGATTTCAAACAACCCTAGGCATGTGGATTTCATAGCCATGTAGTAAACGTTATGGTAATCTAAAGGCCAAAAAAATATGAACACACAATGACACATGACACATACCGATTGGTCGGAATATCAACCAATTGTTCATTTTTTATTTTTTTCACATGTTTCACATCGGTTAATTATAAGGATTCAACATTCTTTTGGCATGCTTTGATAGGTTACGTGTAATACACTCATTCCGATAGGCTTACATGTGTAAAAATATCTAACGAAAAGGAGGTATGAAAGTGCGCATGGAATAGATAAGAACGGAAGAAGAAAGAAAAGATGAGGTATGCATAAGTAACAATTGTGGGAAGAACATGAACATACTTATAGGAGATACGTATATAGATAGGGATCAAGTGTGTAGAAGGAGATGTATGAAAATGAGGAAATATGCGCACAAGAATTCTAGGAACTTGGCTAATTTTAAGAGGCAAGCAAGAAGCGTGCGCGAAATATGCATAAATTATTGGGAAGAAGGTGGAAGCATATGGAGTCAACGTAAGGTAAATGGAAGACATATAGGAATCAAGGAGGAAAGTGGAAGGCATGCACAAAGAGAAAAGTGTGAGAAGGCGTGTGAGGAAACTGAAACTTAGAGAATTTTTTTAAGGGGCAGCCAAAGTGCGCATAACCTACAATATTTGAAACTCGAGCTAGGCTGGGGATGTAAGTTTCCAAAATAACTAGGGGTGTTATTTTGGACAATAGTTTGGTGATTTTTTGGGCCATCTACCTATTAGATGAAGGAGCAATAGCCTAGAGAATCCATTGGGTATGGAGTCATCCTGAAAATATGAAATTTTGATCTATAACTTGAATAACACCCCTTTTTTCATTTGAAAATGATTTTCTAAATCTATCCTAAATCCTACAAAACTATTTAAAACTACCGGGAGATAACTGATATCCTAGAAGTAACAAAAGAGAATGTGCAAGGAGTGTGTGAGAATAAATAACCATATACAAAAAAATAGTTTTCCTGTAACACACTTTGAGAAATTGAAACTACAATAATATATATAATGATACGAAGACTTAATGGAAGGGTATGATATACATACCATTAAATGAGATTGATAGTGTGTCTCCATCAAGATGAGACAACTCAAAAGAGTTATCCTCCTTACAATAAATGATGATGTATGGTCCAATCCAAAGTGCATAAACTTTGAATGGTGCCTTGGTTTAGCTCTATTAGCATCCCACTTTAAGACTAAGTCACCAAATTTGAAAGGTTGAGGCCTAGCCTTTTTGTTAAACCACTTCTTTCTCTATTTTTGATGTTGTTACAACTTGATTATGGTATATTTCCTTAATTTGTCAAGTTCAACCAACTCTGTCAATCTGATATCTCTCTGATATGTTCCCTCAAACTCCAAAGCAATTGGGCAAGATCTAATGAAGACAAATCAAGAGACAAAGGAAGTTTGGATTCCTTTCCATAAACAAGTTTGTAAGGAAAATTTCTTATTTCCTTCTTCATCGTGATTATGTCTTTTCATAACATGCATGAGACCTTTGTGTGCCACTATCTCTAGTTGATATTCATTGTATGATTCATAATTTTGATCAAGGTCTTATTTATTGAATTTTCCAAGCCATTACCTTGGGGGTAATAGTTGGAAGAAGTCTTCAATTAGATACCAAAGCTTAGCACCCAATAAAAAAATTAGTTCCAAGGAAGGATTTTGCATTATCAGAGATAATGGTCTAAGGAATACCAAACCTAGTTACAATAACTTCTAGAAAGTCAAGGATGATTAAATCAGTTGATTCCTTGAGCGTGAAAGTTTTTGTCCATCCGATGAAGTAATTTTCTTCTATTAGTATCGTTATGTGCCCAAGGCTCAAAGGAGGATTGATCATACATACGAAGTCAATACCCCATTACGTAAAAGGCTAATCCGTTTATATTGGTCAAAGGGGAAGCATTGTGAATTTCTTCTTTCCTGCAAATAAATCACATTATTTACATTTCATGACCCACTTGTGCACATCTCGTGAACAACGTAGGAAACATATATCCTTCCTTGATAATATTCATCACTACTTCCTTTGTAGATAAGTGTCCTCTAGAGAATCCATCATGAAATTTTGCTAACAATTTATCAATTTACATGCCATCAATACACCGCAGCAGCACGCCATCAAGATTTATTTTGAAGATAACACCATTAATCAATGCATATAGAATAGAATGCATCCTCGGATGTCACATCTTTGATGTTTTTAAACCAGGAGGATATGTGCCGGAAAGGAATGTGATCATTTCCTTCATCTAGGTGTGCATGCTAGGGTATTTACTATGTTAAGGCTCAACACATGGAGGTCTTCATCCCGGAATAATAAAGTATCTTGTTCATTCTCATGTGTCCTTAACGAGCTTCTTACAAAACACACTACCTCTAACCAACTTTTGGCTTTGATAGTCACATCATACTCCATGATTTTAGTCACCCACCTTTCTCTTTTCTCACTGATTTCTACTCTCATGATGAAATCTCTAACACTAGAGTGTGAAGCTAACACCTTTATATGATTTGTGCCAAGCATACTTTTGAAATTCTTGAGAAAGCACATGATGGCGAAGACTTATTTCTCTATGTGACTTTATTTAAAATCATGATCTTTCAGTGTTTGATTGAAGAAAACCAATGACTACTCTAGTCCTTGCTCATTTTTCTTGTGTCAAGACAACAACAACAATTGCATTAGTTCCATAAGCATAAAATATAAAATCCTTAGCATAGTCCATATTGATGAGTGTTTGTGCACAATAAATTTCTTGCTTGATATTGTTGAAGGTCTCTTTTCCTTATGTTTTCTATCTAAAGACTATATCCTTTTTGAGCATGATGGAAATGGGCCTTACTAGTCCTACAAATTTAGGAATAAACCTCATAACAAAATTAATTTTTCCTAGGAATGACTCCAAGGATTTCTTGTGCCTTGGAAAGGAGAGCGCAAGGATGATAGAAATGCACTCAAGATCAATAATAATTACATCTTTTGAGACCACATGGCCTAAAATATTTCCCGTGCCAAAGTAAAGTTTCTCTTTTTGGGGTTAAGGGACACCCCAAATTCTCTACATCTCTCAAATAATTTCTCCATATGCACCATGTGATCCATGCTCTACTTTGCGAAGATAGTCATGTCATCCAAGTAGACTAGGATGAATTCATTGATGTATCCTTTGAAGGTAATGTTCATGGAACACTAAAATTTTACACCTATATTTGACATACCAAAGGGCATATTTTGATATGAAAACGTTTCGCATTTAGTTGTAAACATTGTTTTAAATTAATCCTCTTCCTTGACCATGATTTAATTGAAGCCGAATACCCATAAAGCATGGAAAATATCTACGCGCCAACCACAGTCTACAAAACATGATCCATAAAAGGTAAAGGATAGTGATCCTTGAAGGATTCCTTATTAAAATCTTTGAAATCAATGCATAGTCTGATTTCACCATTCTTCTTGCATACTGGAACAATATTTGGGAGTCAATTAGAGTAATTGATTGGAAATATTATCTTCACCTCAATAGTTTAAGATAACTCTTTCCTCATGAGAGAATCCATCCTTGGAATAATTGTCCTTTGTTTTTATCTGATGGGCTTAATGTTAGGATAAAGGTCAATGGAGTGTTAAGAAACACTTGGATCAAATCCTTTGGGGTCTTCATATTCCCATGAGAAAATATCACTATATTTTTGACAGAGGGAGATGAATTCCTAATTTTCATTATGCACACAAGATTTACTCAAAGAACAACTCCTTGCTATGCATAATAGTGATTGGGGAAAATTATTTTTATGCCAAGCGCATATACATTTCTTCACCATTGAACTCATTATCAAGGCTAAACATTTTCTCTAAAGTGACCAACCCTTTAGGACAATTATTTTCCTTGAGTTGAATCATTTGGTCACCATAGTTTTCATACAAGTCATCTTGCATGCTTGAAGATAAATAAAATTCATTTTGAATGAACTAGGTAATTTTTACATCATTGTCAAACACTTTCTAGATGGTATTATTGTCTAGAATAGATGGTATTATCACAATTTTTACATGGTGTGTATTTCCTTTGACAATGTCCTTAGCAGGAGATAACTATGAACCAAGTTTGACCATCTGATTAACCTTTTTTCATTTTCCTTGGCACCACCTACAGATTAAGAGCATAAAATCCCTCAAGGAGGTCACAAAATCTATGTTTATAAGATTTAAGAAGATTATTATTTGTTGCAAACTTGTTTGTGACCTGGTGGATGACCAATTCTATATCCCCATAAATTTATAGCACCTTGATCCTTTTCTTCTCAGCAATAAGAAGACCATGCACAAGTGCTTCATATTCTACTACATTATTGGAGCATGCAAACTATAACCTGTGAATGAAGAATAATTTATCATCTTTGGGAGAAATGAGAATAACACTTGCACCTGCACCATTTCTACATTTGGATTCATCAAAGTAAAACTTCCATAGACCAAAATTTTCTTCTTTATTCTTGAGCGCTCATGATGACACAACTTATTCGTCATGGATGTAGTAAGTTCCAAGTACATTTTCAAGGGCTTCAAGCTCCTTAGCATATCTATCAAATTTGTGATGCCTCTCTACCCACTCATTTAGTAATAAATCAGTTACAAGAGGGGGAATATACCATTCTTCTGAAAATGAATCTTGTTCTTGTCCTTCTTGGATTAGGCAATTAGCTTAGAGAGGGGATGGGTTATATGAATCAACATGATAGGAAAATATTGGTTCAAATTTTATGCTAAACTAGGTATCATACCTTGATCTTAGTAACATATGAGACCAATCATAAGATTAAGTAACCGCCCACTTTAGCAATGAAGTACCTTGATAAACACAAGACATACAAAGGAGGTAAGTCAATGATTGACACATCTTGAGTTATTGTAAGGCTTGTTAATGCATGGAGGGTTAAGTCAAGATCCTTGATGACTCTTAGAGTGGTGACAGTTGAGCCATCAAGTTGCAAGAATCCTTTTACAAAGGGCTATACTTAAGACGTAAGACATCAACATTTTTCTTAGGCATGAAAGAAGTACTAATGCATGATATAGGCTTGAACTATCAAAGGAGTGGTGCATGCTTCTTCTATTGGATCCTTGTGTGGAACCTCATGGGCATGATTTTGTGTGCCATGACTTTTGGGTTTCTTAGTTGTATCTCTTTTCTTTTGAGGGTGGACCCTTTTTGTAGGAATCTGAAGGTTATGAGCTAGACTCAAGAATTAGTTTCTTATACCTTGTGTTATCAAGTAACTCCGGGCATGCAAATTTGTGTCATCTCAGAATTGATTAATTATACAGAAATCGTGTCCCCCAATATTTCACATAGAAATGTTTTGGCACCCCTTTGAAAATTTTGAGTTTTCACGTCTTGTGATGAGTTGTGTTCATGTTATTTATATCTCTTTACGTTATTTAGTATGTTTAGGTTATTTCCTTAACTGATCTGGGTTACAGGAATGCTTTATGATTCTTCAAAATTTTGCAAAATATTACTTGGGGGTGATTTATGAAATACCCATGTTCTCAAAATGTCTAAAAATCATTTGGAAATCCAAATACTTACTCTATTAATCTATCGTGGTTTCTTAAAGTGATTTACTTCTAAGTAATAAGTTGATTATACCCTAAAACACCATTTTCATAAGTATCCTTCTTTATGTTGATTGCAAATGATTCTACTTATTAAAATTAAATAAGAAAATAAGTCTTAGGATGCCACATAACTGGGTTATACTTTCTTAGTTTAGCGCTAAACTCAAATGCTTTTACTTCTTAGCTTTGTGTTAAATTGATATGCTTCTACTTCTTATTATTAAACAAGTAAATTTATTCCTAAACATTTCCAAACTAAGACTATTCATTGCGCTAAATTGACACCCTATTACTTTTCTTCTTTGTACCAAACCCAAACAACTTTACTTCTAAAAAAATAAGACAAGTAAAGTAAGTCCCAAAGGCCACATAACTAGTCATTTAAGTTATTCGTTTTGGGAGTGCTTTACTTATTTTAAAAGAAATGAAGTGAAGTTGTCTAAAAAATATGCATATAAGAGGAGTGATGATGTGGCAATTGTATGACTTGCATTTAATGAAATGGAAAATATATAATCTCAAGTAATTCCACATCAAATCCATTTATTTTCTTATTTAGATATAAGTTTTCTACCTCTCAAACCCGGAATGATCTTCACGCTACCAATTGAAGAAGAGTTTTTACATTCCGTCTTCAACCCATTTGCAAGAGAGGTTGGTTATTTGTTTTTCCTCCTTTCTTATTGTTTATTTCTTCCTTGTTTTGTTCATTTTCTTGGCTTATTGTTTTCCTTGTGGGTATTTTTCTCTTCTGTCTCTAGAATTGTGGGTTTGTAAAATTATTAGGATTTAGGTTATTATTGTCAATTGGAATTAGGGTTTTGTTAGTTCAAAGTAACCCATTGTTACCTTTTGGTAAAATATCCTTAAAATATTATTAGTTATAAAACCCTAAATTCACCTTATGTTTGTGTATTTTCTAGTAGCCATGGTTTCTTCTACTTCTCAATGGCAACGTGGTAGTTTTCATTACTTTGTCTTGATGCCTTTTTCCCTCATGTTTTGTGGTCCTTAGGTTTAATTTTTCTTCTAGGTTACACATAAGAAAATTATTTTCACATGCCACAAAGCATGTCTTTGTAACTTCATTTGGTCTACAGAGTTTGGATTTACTTTTACTTGTTCTATTGTAATGGAAGTAAACTTGTTTAGAAAAACCACATAGTATTCCTTTAATCTTCTTGCATTTCAAACTTATACGTTACTTCTACTTAGCATTTAGAGAAGTAGTGTTTTTGAAGTAATCATCCCTTCAAACACCACATTAGCTTTCCTCATTGTTTACATGGATCTGAATCTCTTCTACTTCCTATGTAATGCACTATTTATAACCATTATTACTTGCGTTAAACCAATTTCTTATTACTTATTCATTGCGTGGTTAAGAATTGCTTTTACTTCCTAATTCTACATTTTACATTAAATTGGCTACTTAAAACTTCCCATATATTGTTGTGTTTTTAACTAATGTTTCTTCATTACTTGAGGTTCACTAAATTGATGGCTCACTACTTCCTCCATGCATTGTGTTGTTTGGTGTTACTTCTAAATCTATATTCTTTGCACAAAACTGATTACTCATTACTTCTCACAAGTTTTACGCTAAACCGATAGGTCACTACTTCATATGTTTTGCACTAAACCTAGGGCCAATTACTTCTCATATATTGCATTGTTTTAAAGAGTTGTTACTTCTCCTATATTGTGTAGAATTGAATTACTTCTTCTTGTTAACTCCAAATCTAAAATAGTAGCATCGTGAAAATCCACAATGAACTACAAAGTGAATTGTTTCACTTAATCAAATCCATACAACCTCTAAATTCACTTCTAAAAGGATTTTAATGCTCTTTCATGAACATAATGAATCAATAGCTGTCATGTAATTCAAATAATGTGTTTTTACTTTAGCTATATATTTAAAACATGATTTTTGCTAATATCTTAGTAATTGGAATACATTGGTCACTTGGAGGAAGGAATATGTCTGAAGCTAGAGAAGAATCAATTGAAGTAAGTGAGAATTCAAGGAGGGGAAGAAGAAGTTGTTGTGATCAGAGAGGACCCTAATCTTAATGTTGAGGAAACTTCCAAAGATAGGAAAGGTAAAGGGAAGACTAAGTCTAGTGAAGCCAAAGGAAGCAAGATGAAGTATGTGTTAGGATAAAATATTATTATCCTAATTAATTATGCATAGTATAATTATTTAATTAATTTTATTAATTAAATAATAATGGTTATTAAATAAACCATATTTTGTTATGTATTGTTATATGGTTCATAAACCATATTTGTCTTTCATAGATGCTGTTATATTGTTTTGAACAATATATTTGTTTGTATTTAATTGTTGCTTCCCAGATGTTATTGGAAGCTTGTGTATTTTGGAACTTGGTTTCACCTGTGCAACTTAATCTTCTGTTTGTATTTGGCTGTGCAATATCTATAAATATTGCAGCCCATTCTCTGTAGTTTTTTGGTTGATTGAGATTAATAAAACTAATCAGGCTTCCACCCCTGTTTCTCAATCTACATTTGGTTTCAGAGCAGGTTGAAGGAGATTTGAGGATTGCAGCAGAGTTTGAGGAGCATTGGAGAAGCTTGTGTAAGAAAAAGAGAGCCAGAGTTGCCTCTGCAACTTCCCAGCCCCATCCCTTGCAATACCACCATCAAATTCCTCAAAACCGCCACCAAATTCCTCAAAACCACCTTTATTCATTGCAATTAAGGTTGAGGCGGATAAAATTCACCAAGGAAGAGATTACAAGCTCAAAGGAAGGAAGAAAAATGATCTAAGGCGCCATACACAGTCAAAACCACCTTCATTCTCACCAAAACCACCTATCATTTTTCTCTTTGCTGGAATTTTTACTCAAAACCAGCTTTCCAAAACCGTGGTTTTATGAAGAGGTATGGTTTTACAGTTTGGAAGTGTTTAATTATAATTTTCTCTTTATATATACTTGTTTAGCTTAGCCGCCCAAGTGGCTAGCATAACTTTTGTAAGACACTTCCCATCAAGAGAGGTCAAGGGGTCAAATCCCCCTCCCTCACCCACTACCAAATTTGGCGAAAATTTAGTGGAACCACTAACTTTAGTGGAAAATTCAAATTTAGTTATAACTAACTAAATTTAGCGGAGAAATCCCTAATTTAGGGTAAAAAAATTCTCCCATTCAGCCTGGTTTTTCATTTCGGATTTTTTTGCAAAAGGAGACCCATCTAAAAATTGCATTTTCAGCTATTTTTTTGCAATTTTTAGCATTTTGGGTCGTATTGGGCTCAGGAGGCCACCAGGACTGCGAAACAGAAATTTTTGCCTGCCATTCAAATTTTCTAGTTTTTTGAATGTAAATTGTATACTGCTTATATTGTACTAATTTATAGGTTGTCATAGTCAACTACAAACTTTGTAACTGCTCAAAACTGGCAGAATTGTAATCAAAAATAATAAAAAATTGGTTCTGTAACACTCACGAGATCCTAGATCTCATTCGCAGCGTTCGGTATATACGGTGCCTCTGGGAAGCGCTTACGGGTAAAGCCGTCACGACTACTACTGCACTTAACACCTAATATAGCTGCAACAACGTCATCTGGGCATCGTCCCTTTAAATCGATGGGGAGTAATAAGGTCACAGTGCACACACTATGAACCATCCCATCCGTCTATGAACGATTGCATGACATAAATCGACTAATAAATTATCCAAGTATATAGCAAAGTTACGCACACATATGAGGATATTTCTTTGAGCGGTGTCAATAATCACACAGACCCCATCAGTACTATCTTGGTACCACGTATTGAATTCTTTCATGTATGTTAACGCCTCTTTCACGTACCACCGGGTATATAGAAAGGGCAAGCTTCTTCCACGTACCGATGGGTATATCGGAAGGGTGCATATATAGAAAGGTTTGGTATATCAGATTGACGGTATATAGATTGGGAGACCTAATACCTAGAGTGATAAGAGCCAAACCCTATCAGTGATCTCTGCAAAATGGGCACCAATGCCCCCAAATTTTTTCTTCCGATTCACAATTTCTCAGAGGAAGAAACTATGCTGCATGGAAGACAAAAATAAAGACACAACTTGAGTTTGAAGAGATATGGTCTGTTGTGAATGGTACTCTGACTAGATCAGCCATTGATACAACACAACAACGACAGTTTGATAAAGTAGATCAGAAGGCCAAACTCATCATCTTGTTTGGAGTGTCTGATGATGTGCAACCCCACATTCGAGATGCCAAAACAACAAAAGATGCATGGGATAAATTGAGTATAGTATATGAGGCCAAGAACAAGAATGTCATACTGAATTTGCAGAGTCAGTTACATACACTGAAATTCAAGCAGAATGAGAAAATTGAAGCTTTCTTAAGAAGAGTTACAGAATTAAGGGCTTCACTTCTAGCCCTGGGAGAACCAGTCACAGATGATGCTCTCATTCCCATTGTTCTGAGAGCACTTCCCTCTTCTTACCACATTTTTTCACAACACTAAATGTGACAGATACGATAGTTGGTTTTGACAAACTAGTAAACCTATTGCAACAAGAGGAAGTAATGCACAATAAGGATGATGAAGAGGAGCAGGCATTGTCTTCACATCAAAAATGGAAAGGAAAAGGTAAAGGAAAACCTAATTCCTATCAGAAGTCCCAACATCAAAATTAGTATCATGGGGACAATCAACAGAAGAAGCAATGTCCAATTTGCAAAAGAGGACATGACTTACAAGATTGTTGGTATAACACTTATAAGAAAGGTTCATCAAGAAACTCTAGACCACAACAAAAAAATCTCACAAGGGACATTCTAACAACTATTACGGGAAAAAAAAGGGGAATTGGAAAAGAAAACCCCACCAAAGAAGGTAATATTGTTTGAGCAATAAGAACAATCGAGACAATGAAGATTTCTTGTTCATCGCTCGATCAAGTGAACCATCCACGTCATCTAGTGATGTCTCGGTATGTTGATTTGGGAGCCACTCAACACATGACCAGCCACGAGAGATTGGTTCATTTCAATGAGGGACACACCATCAAAAAATCATGTTTCATTGGCGAGATGATTGTTCATATACGATTCGGGGATTGGGAACATTTCTATACCCCTTGGTTCATGCAAATGCAGACTATCAGATGTCCTATATGTCCTTAGGTTGACAAAGAATCTTCTTTCAGTTAGTCAACTCCTAGATCACAATCTAAAAATTGACTTTGATAGTCAATCTGGAAAGAAAACGTGTTTGATTCGAGATAAATCAAGAGGCTCGAAAATAATTGCAAAAGCCTCCAATGTGGGATGCATGTTCCAACTTGATTTTGTTCATAGAGATGATCAAGCACTTGTGGCTAAAAATTCCACCTCAGCGCAGTTGTGGCATCGGAGATTTGGTCATGTAAGTTTCAAATATCTCAAAACACTTCGCCGACGTAATATGGTATATGGGCTACCTTCTCTTCAGAAGGATACAGACAAGTGTCCTCACTGCCTAGCAGGAAAACAACATAGGGCTTCATTCCAAAAGAGTAATTTTTGAGCTCATGGTAAACTTGACCTGGTTCATACCGATCTTTGTGGTCCGATGCAACCAAGTCATTCTAGGTTCTAGTACTTCATGCTTTGTGTTGACGACTATTCAAGGAAAATGTGGATTTTCTGTCTTCACAAGAAAAGTGAAGCATTTGAAACATTCAAAAATTTCAAAGTAGCAATTGAGAAAGAAACTGGTCGTCACATCAAAACTCTCCACTCGGATCGAGGGGGAATTCACCAAAGGATGAGTTCGAGAGACTATCTACAAACTCATGGGATTCGTTGACAAATGCCTCCTCCACACACACCACAAAAAAATGGTGTTGTTGAGAGAATAAATCATACTATCATGGAAATGGTGCGATGCATGATCGATGATTCTGGACTTGCAAAGATATTTTGGGCAGAAGCAGCAAAAACAACAGTGTATTTGTTGAACAGAGTGCCCAGTAACTTCTCTTGATGGAATAACACCACAAGAAGCATGGTAAAAAAGGAAACCATCCATTGCACACCTCAGAGTATTCGGGTGCAAAGCAAGCATGCACATACCCAAACAGAATAGAAATAAATTGGACATGAAGTCACAAAAACTCATCTTCATTGGGTACAGTGAAGAGACTCTTGGGTATAGATTGATGGATCCTAAGACCAGAAAAGTCTACACCAGCAGAGATGTTGAGTTTTTCAAGAAGAAGGAAGCAGAGACTCCTCCTCCAGACTCACAAGATGTAGATTTTTCACCTATTGTAAAAATTGAAGCTGATGTTCCCTCAGAAGATGAAAGTGATGATGGGGATGATGGTGTTGATTAGATAGAACCACGACCCATGGGAATAGTTCAGAGTATGCCTAAATGGTGTACAAGTACATTACAAGATGCAAGATTGGATTCTCCACCGATACATCCACCCCTGGACCACGAACTCATAGTAAAGAAAGAGAAGAAGTTAAATTTACTTTGATGAGTAGATTTATTGAATCATATGAGCCCTCTATAGTCTAGGAAGCCCTACAATCAAAATTTTGGAAAGATGTTATGGATTCGAATATCAATCGGTAATGAAGAATAACACTTGGCAACATTGTCGATCTTCGACTAGGGAAGAAACCCATTAGATGCAGATGGGACAATGGACAAATACAAAGCAAGACTTGTAGCAAAGGGGTATGCACAAAAAGAAGGTATTGACTATGAGGAGACATTTTCTCCCACATCTAAGATCAAAACGATCAGGATGATCTTTGCTCTAGCTGCTCAGTTTGGATGGAAAGTTCACCAAATGGACGTAAAAAGTGCCTTCCTAAATGAATATTTACAAGAAGAAGTCTACATGACTCAACCTTAGGGATATGTTGTACCTAGTCAAGAAACAAAGGTATGTAGACTCAGGAAATCTCTATATGGCCTCAAACAGGCACCCGGGCATGGTACATCAAGATTGATGAGCATCTCATACAACATGGATTTGTTAGAAATCCATACGATCCCAATCTCTACCTCAAAAAGCAAGGGGGGGAGATGGTGATTGTTGTTGTCTATGTCGACGATCTAGTCATCACTGGCAATTCAGTGAGGATGATCGATGCAATGAAGAAAGATCTTAATTGATCGTTTGACATGACCGATCTCGGGCTGATGCACTATTGTCTTAGATTAGAAGTGTGGTAGAAAGAGAATCATATTTTTGTTTCTCAGATGAAATATACCAAGACTACGCTTGAGAAGTTTAGGATGATGGATTGCACACCAATTGCTACACCTATGGAGAATAGATTATAGTTATCTCATTCAGATCCATCTCCTAAGGTAAGTGCCACTCTCTATCGGTAGCTGATTGGGAGTCTCATTTACCTAACCTACACTAGACTAGATATCAACTTTGCAGTGAGCTATCTATCTAGGTTCATGTAGGAACCCAAAGTTTGTCATTGGAAAGAAGCAAAGCACATTTTGAGATATCTCAAAGGATTAGAGGATCTTGGTCTAGAATATAAGAAGAACGAAAACTTCTTCTTGACTGGATATTCGGATTCAGATCATGTAGGTAACATTGATGATAGAAAATCCACTTCTGGATTTGTATTCTTTATGGGATCTAGACCAATATCATGGGGAAGTAAGAAACAACACTTTGTTTCTCACTCTTCCATAGAAGATGAGTATCGTTCTGTAGGAGAAGCTATCTGTGAAGCAATTTGGCTACGTCGCATACTGGAAGGACTTGGAATACCTTAGGACAAACCAACCACCATGTATGTTGACAATGAAGGTGTACTCAAACTTGTTCGCAATCCAGTTTTTCATGAGAGAACAAAGCACATTGAGGTTCAAGTTCATTTCATACGTGAACATGTGTTGAAGCACAACATTCAGCTTCAATTTTGTCCAACTGCTGAACAACGAGTAGATATTTTCACAAAGTCACTTGCACGTGACAAGTTCGAGTTGTTCAGAGAGTTCCTCTCCTCATCTCTTCAGACAATGCACAATTAAGGGGGGGAATGTTAGGATAAAATATTATTATCCTAATTAATTATGCATAGTATAATTATTTAATTAATTTTATTAATTAAATAATAATGGTTATTAA
The DNA here is from genome assembly GCA_018340775.1 of Taxus wallichiana var. yunnanensis. Taxonomy (NCBI): domain Eukaryota; kingdom Viridiplantae; phylum Streptophyta; class Pinopsida; order Cupressales; family Taxaceae; genus Taxus; species Taxus wallichiana. The sequence continues at coordinate 453,828,540 of CM031240.1, forward strand.
ATAAACTATATTTTTTATGTACTTGTTATATGGTTCATAAACCATATTTGTCTTTCATAGATGTTGTTATATTGTTTTGAACAATATATTTGTTTGTATTTAATTTTTGCTTCCCGGATGTTATTGGAAGCTTGTGTATTTTGGAACTTGGTTTCACCATGCAACTTAATCTTCTGTTTGTATTTGGTTGTGCAATATCTATAAATATTTCAGCCCATTCTCTGTAGTTTTTAGTTGATTGAGATTAATAAAACTAATCGTGGATTCTCGCCCCTGTTTCTCAATCTACAGTACAAATATACAAGCTATCTAGTGCATTCTTGCATTGTGTAAAATCTCACAAAATTTTTGATACAGATATGGGGCATGTCTCCATTACTGAATTGATTGAGATATCCAAGGATAAAGTTCAACACCCTTCATGCAAACATTGATTAGGAGTGGGTTGATATAAGAAGATGCTTTTCCTAGTATTTGTAAAGTTCCTAAATTTGTACTGGAATGTGCTAAACATTATTATTCTCAGATAAGGATAGTTAAGGATGATTCAGAAATCTAGTAGTGAGACTTGATGCTCATTTATTTAACTTTTCTTAAAGATTCCTAGTAAGCCTAAAGCGCTAGGTGTTAGTATGGAAAAGGAAGAAGAGTAATGGAAGAACAATAGAGTAGATACCATTCGGATCATGAACCTGAGTTATTTGAAGGAAACAAAGTAGGCATCAAGATTTCATAGAACTATTATGAGGTCTAATCCGGTCCAAGAAAAAGATGATATCACTTAACTATTGCGTATAATCAATGGAGAGAAAAAATGCCACACAATTTATACATGGATGTGTTAATTCATAAAAATGATTGAGAATGGAGAGCCTAATACTTTGATCAAATAGGCTGAGATTATTAGTAATAACATTAAAAGCTAGTTACAAAATGTCACTGAAACATTAAACTTCAAGATGAATTCCTATATTATGTACATTATAGCAACACATGGTGCTTTTTATAAATTAAGGACACAAGGTAATATAACTAAGTATCCTATCCATGAATATTATAGATGCTTTTATTTTATTGGGTATTTCAAGGAGTACAGGAAATTTAATGATTTATTTTTCTATGAAGTCATTTGCAAGCTTGATACTTGAAATGAAAGCAAAGAGGGTAATTGATGTTGTATGGAATGCAGTTGTAAAATATGGGTGCATCTTTATTTATTTCTCTCATTTCACATATTTGAGAGTTTTTGGTTTCTCAGAAAACCACTAAAACTCCCAAGGTATCCTAGTGATAGGTGGATTTTACTTGAACTATGTAGACAACTAGTGGAACTTCATGATTTGCAACAAGGGATTCATAGAGTAGTAGTTCACTTTCCAGTTGTCATTAGGAGTTATCATTGTGCCAACATCCAAAAATCTCAAAATGTTTCCAAAGAAATGTTCCACAACTATACTCAAGAATACTATAAGGCTAGAATACATTTTGACTTCAAGAATATTATTTAGAAAACAATTTCATTAGATCACACACATTTTATAGCACTAGAGGATTTCTTGATTGATTGTAGAGATTAATATGAAATCAGAAGAAGATATTATAGTAGAATGATAGTGCAACAAATCCTAAGCTTAATATTGGAAAATATTCCAAAGAAACTCCCAGATGATGGGAAAGTAATTTTAGATGCCTAATATGAAGAAGGAGGTGATGATGCTCCATTGTCGATTATAAGAAATAAGTCTAAAACATATATGGATTGGACATCTAAAGTATTTCTTTATACCTCAAATTGGATATTTGATCAAGTTTATTGCCTGGAGGAATCTATAATGAATGAAATAAGCCAGGGGGAACAAAGAGAAAGGAAAGACCAGGAGAGAGTAGCAGAGGGCCTACAAAGTTAAAGCCAATCAAGAATCCCAGGAAAGAATGGGAAAATCCAAAGCGAAGTTATCCAAGGAAAAATAAGTTTTAGAAGCTAATTTAAATGATACTTCTCATTTATTAGTGTCTTCATCTACCGATAATCGTACCATTCATGTTAATTATGCACAGGGAGAGGTTTTGTTACCACCTTTCAAGCCAATTACATTCTTGTTCCCTACAGTTGTTTTAAAATACCCATCTCCTCATCCTCCTCCCTCCTCTCCACAAAACATTCCTCCTCCTCCATCTACATAAGACCAATCATCTGATTAATCAAAATGATCACATGATGCTACCACATATGGATCTTCCTTTCAGGAGATATCTCAACCAATGGAGAAAGGTGAAGTCTTAAGATAAAATGTAGAGGTAGAGGAGGGAGAGATTGAGAAGGGAAGTACAGGAGATGTTCATTTAGAAACAATTCAAAAATATTTGTTGCAAGAAGAAGTTGAGAAAGAAAAAGAGGTCAAAAGTAAAATTGACACTAAAACTAAGGAGAAGGAAATTGAAAATCAGATGATAAGTGAGAAGATGGTAGAATTGGAAAAGGATTTTTATAAAGTTATACCACTCTTGAAGTACCTAAGAAACAATTTTACTTCCATATGCGGAAGTAATTTTTCAAGAGATGGTTGTCCATTCAAGTACCCAAACTTCTTCAGGGAAAGACTTCACAACATGGGTGGTCTCACAGAGCCTTCCTAGTTCCAAGGAAGTAATCAATTTAGAAGAGATTTATATTTAATTGTTGAAGAGTATTGAGAAAAATGGGAGAAGGTCCAAGGCAGCTAAGGTGACCTCGAGAATGATTATTGAATCCTATGGACAGAAATTTACTAAAGTTTCTACCCAAGCATTGGATAAAAGTAAGGATGAAATAACTAAATAAGATATGGTGATAAAAAGGGTGCTCCTAAGAGAATTCACCACTCAAGGATTAAAGAAATAGATATAGATTCTAATCAATATCCTTTTTATTAAGCTAGATGAAGAGAAGGAAAATAATACCAAATTGAAAGATAAAAAATCCAAGTTGTGTGATATAATCATGAAGGTTTCAAGGTCTTAAACACAACCAATATTAACGAGAGAGTAGGTGAATCCTCAAGTGATCACCATAATGGAGGAAACTAGTGACAAAGAAAAGGTTGTGGATGAATGGGTGGCTAACATGACCAAGGTGTCCATATATTATTATAAGGAGATACTTTTAAAAATAGTACAGTGACATGAAAAGTGGGATAAATTGAATAATTTAAAGTTAGAAGATGACAATGAATGCGGAATTTTGAGATACAACTTTATATTCTTCAAGAGATAGAATCGATGCCTTATAATGTGGTGATTGAGGAATAGATGGTTCCAAAGGGATATGTGAAGAAATTAAAAACATCTTCATCTCTTATTCATAAAAATAATTATTAAGCATATAATACAAAAGATGCATCTCTTGGAAGAACAGGTCAAACCAGTCTTGGATGAACTGGATGATGAAATTTATGAATTAACAAAGTATGGAACTGACAAACCTCCAAAAGACATTGAATAATTCCTTCAATTACTTCAGCAAGAAATAAATAATGCCATCACTCCTTTTAGTCGTACATCCCTGGAGAAATTGTCAAAACTTCAAGAAGATGTTTATTATTTAGGGTCATGTCTTGGGAAGGTCAGAGGCTGCTATAATATTTTGGAAAAGGAATCATTCACATTGGAAACAAAGATGGAGGCTACTACAAAGGAAGATAATGATGTAATCAAATGTATGATAGATCAATATGACAAGTATCAGGAAAAGAAGAGGAATACATATGAATATGAAACTAAAGAAAAGGGTGAGGAAAATAATAATTTAGAAACTGAAGTTATACATCCGGAATTCTTCTTCTTCTTCTTCTTCTTCTTCTCTCTAATCTTCAAGTATATTCATTTTAAGACTTAAGTAACTCAGTGGTTAATCACCATGAATTTAAGTTGATTAAAAAATTCAAATTACTTGGAGATAGTGGGAAGATGGTTATTCTTGTTTAATAGCGAGAATGTTATAAACTTCCATGTGGAATGCAATGAGGACTTTGAAGAAAAAATTATTCAACTCCTCATAGTTTTATAGTTATATGTTTATGAAAGTGTAAGAGACTTTTATTTTTTTATTGTCCTTACAATTACTATAAATAGAAGAGGAGACCTACAGTCAAATAATCGAGAATTTTGGAAAATCTGCGATTTTATGTTGTACATGGTTGTTTCAAACTTTGCATTGAAATAATTAGATGTGCATATTGTAAACAGTTGAAATTTGAATAAGAAGAAAGGAGGATTTTGGTTGAAATTTGTGTCTACTAAAGTCTTATTGTGCAAGATGTGAATGATAATGGTAAACTTTGTGTTATCTTTAGCTTTCATATGAGTATGCTTCTTTTCATTTGCTTAAATTTGTAAGAATAATTTAATATTTGTTTATTTTGTGTGACCATAACTCGCTCTATTATCTACTTGTTACTAAGAAAACTTATTCTTCACAAGTTATTCCTATTTTCCACATTCCATTCTTACTCTTCCTAGTAATCACTTCACAGTACAATTGCTTACTTGTTGCAAAATTGTTTAGCTATGGCACATGAGATATTCAATTAAAGTAATACCCTGAACTTAGTTTAAAATAGGTCATAGAATAAACAAATAAAGCACATGATAGCTTCAAAATTAAAGGAAGGGGATTTATTCCATGAGTGCCTAGGTTTTGTGTTTAGTGGAGCATAAAATCTAACCAAAAAAATCTTCCGTGCCAAAGAACATAAGGTTGGCTTCGAAGAAACTTCGACATTTCTTTATTTTTAGGCACATTTACACTTGTGGAAGTTTCAAAATTGGAAGTAACATGAATCATGTAAGCCTGAGTGCATACAACATTGGCACAGTGATTATGACTATGAGGCATATTACAAGGAAATAACCACTCGAAACTTGATCCATATTGTTTTAAATAGGAACTAGTGCTTGGCTTACATTGGGCATTGGAAGAGGTTTCACAGGAGGAACTACTTATAGGGAAGGTCCAAATTAGCATGTCATATGTCACTTGGTCAATTTTTCTTGTATCTCTTATTTACATATTGATTTCTAAAGGACTGATGGCTTTAGTTATATCCTTGATTAGAATTATTTATGAAGGTTTGCACCTCTTGGTTCTCCAAATACACATTTCTAATCAAGGATTACATTTCTTCATCCTCCTTTTGCTACGTGGAAGAATAGGATTTGTAAAAAGTGGATTGAGTACTCTTCTCAGGAATAGGGGAAACAAAATGCTAGGGTGAATGAGGTATTTCTGGGAATAAGGGTGCGGGCATCCTGACAGCTAACATTCCTTACTAGATGAGACTATTCTATGCCCTTATTATAATATTTTAAGAAACACATAAGGTTTTACCCCCTATGGATTGAATCATGAATAATATTTCACTATTCAAATCCCATAGATAATACAAGAAAAAATGTTGGGTTGTAGGCCTTACCACTTGAGGGATTCTATGCTAAGTCTATTGAAATATGATATTAAAATCAATCATCTGTTTAGTGGGTACTCTTTTCATTATCGTCAGTTGTTCCACCAAAGACATTTGATCTGAATTATCTTCAAATTAGTTGCAAAGAACCATTCCAATCGTATCCTAGCTATAAATAGATGTAGGTATCAATATTTTATACCACTCAAGTAATTTTCCCTTGATTGAATCTATAAGTAGCCTAACTACTACATCATCATGCATAATCAAATAGAAAGAACACACATTGGCTACATCTTGGATGTGTTCAACATGGGTGACTTGATTCTCACTATTCAATCATGATCGAGCTTTCAATATTCAAATCCAATAGATAATACAATAAAACATGTTGGGTTGTAGGCCTTACCACTTTAGGGATTTTGTCCTAGGTCTATTGAAATCTGATATTAAAATCAAGAATCTATTCATTAGGTGCTATTTTCATTGTCGTCACTGCTCCACCAAAGACATGTGATCTGAATTATCTTCAAAGTAGTTACAAAGAACCATTCCAATCGTATCCCAAACTGGAAATAGATGTAGGTTTCGATTTTATACCATCAAGTGTTTTTCCCTTGAGTGAATCTACAAGCAGCCTAACTGCTACATCATCATACATAATCAAATAGATAGAGTACACATTGGCTACATCTTGGATGTGCTCAACAGGGGTGACTTGATTCTCACCAGTGAAGTATGAAATAATTATGAGTAGGGATGTTGGAATATCATGTCGGATTGAGGACAAGAGGACTTCTTTCAAAGTAAAGTTGGAAAATTTCCTTAGAGGTGGCAAGGCTTCCATTATAAGTTGTGTAGATCTACGAGAGGAGGAGTGGAGAGTGTGTAGTGCACTGGATATGGAGATACACATGTGATAGTTGTGCTATGTGTTCTTCTTGGAGATAACTGGATATATTTAAAGGAATATTCAAATTGCAATGCTTTGATTGGTATGCACTCTTTTCATGAATGGCATGCAGATTACTAGAAATAGTAGATCTGAGTGTTGGGATTCGCCAGATGTGTTGCAACAAGCTTCCAAAGGATGGAAATATCTAAGAAACACAAAAACTTTGCAATGACGAAATTTAAGCTTTCAATGTTGGTCCCACCAGGCATGCCAGAAACTGTTGGAGCTAAAACTTGCACCCTTATGAGATCAGGTTGAATTGGGTAGTTGAGGAAACAATGGGATTGTCTCCAAGTTGTGGGACCTTACGCACTTGAGACAGACCTCCAGAGAAGGCCAGTTCCTCTACTTATTTCTACTACTAGTGATACTCCTAATTCTAAAATGGAAATCCTAATCTAAGAAAGCCAAGGGATTAGGGATAAAAGGATATGTAGAAAGTGAAAACTAATCTAAGGGATATGATAGTACAATAAACAAAGGATGACGAACATGATCAAATTTGAATGAACATGAAGGAGAATGCGTAGAGGAAGGATAGAGAGGTGTAGCACAGATAATAATGTAATCACATAATCATTTTAACATGAAACAATCAGAAAAGGAGTTGTAAGGAACGTGAGAAGGCACATCAAACACAAAATGTAAGGGAAAGGAAAGGAAGAATAATAGAAATAGGTTAAGGAATAAGGTAGCCATAAAAAGAATGCTTTTATTACTTCAAAAAATGCACAATCTATTATAATGGTGTACGAGGCCGATATCCACATGAAAAGACTAAATATGAAGGTCTCTAACTTAAAATGTAAGGTAATACCTATACAAACTAAAAGAGTCCAACCCTTTATAATTAGAAATGCTCTTACATTTATAGAAGAATCAAAGAGAGAAGAGAAAGAGAAAGTATGGAAAATCAGATTTGAATCTTCAACCATCAACAATAAGCAATGAATGCCTATAAATATATCAAATGTAGTTCCATATGATTGTTTGGTGTCTAGGAGAAGGAAGGAGGTGATATTTGAATCAAATCAAGTGGTGGTAGTGATCAAACCCCGCATTAATGACATGAGGGATGTTTTACCGCTTCTCACCTACCAAAACCCATCAAAATTTGAACTTGAGTGTAGCCCACGTCGAAGATTTACACTAAACTTGGGTGTGCACCTTGTAGAAATATTTATGGTGATCTCAAGGCAAAAGAGGTATATGAACTCACAATGACACATGACACATATTGATTGGCCGGAAGATTAGCCAACTATTCATTTTTTTCATTTCTTCCACATATCACACATTGGTTTGTTACAAGTATTTAGTGCTATGTTGGCATGCTTTGATAGGTTGCGTGTGATACACTCATTCGACAGATGCCATATGACACAATATCTTGTAAAAAAGGATTTGTAAAATTTCACGTGGAATGGAGAAGCATAGAAGAAGAAAGCAAAGAGGAGGCATGTAGAAGTAACGTGCATGGGAAGAATGGGAACATACTTATAGGAGATAAGTATGTAGATAGGGCACAAGCATGTAGAAGGTGATGTGTGACAAGGAAATGGGTATACAAGAATGCTAGAACTTGTCCAATTTTGGGAGGTAATCCAAAAGCACACACGGAAGATGTATAAACTTTTGGGAAGAAGGTAGATGCACAGGAGTGCACGCAAGGTAAATGGAAGAGATAGAGGAATGAGGGAGGAAAGTGGAAGGCATGCATGAATAAAAAAACATGTGAAGGCACCCAAGGAAACTACAACTCAAATAATTATGTCAAGAAAACAAACAAAGTGCGCGTAACCAGCTAAAATGGGGATGTAAGTTGTCAAAATAACTAGGGGAGTTATTTTGGACAACAATAATCAAGGCCTATGATCCTAAAAAGAAGAGATACATAACCACGCATAAGGTTTCATCTTATAAACATGAGACACCCACGGTTTCACAAAGATAATCAAGGAACTTAGGCCAAAAAACCAATAAAAACAAGCATACACACACAACTAACAAACATGTTTGAAAGGGAAGTGTAGAAAATGTGATGAAAAAAACATGATATATGACATATAAAAGAGCTAATAATGGCTATAAGAACTGCACAAGGACCATGTGTTAGACATGTTAGTCCAAAAGATAATAAACACAAAAGATATATATGTAATCAATTATAATGATGCATGAAAGGAAATATAATGGAAATTTAAGACCTGGTGTAGACACAAAATCATGAACTTACTATTTACATCATGCCTCTAAGTATGTCATTATATACATGATTCCTAAGAAAGAAAACTAGACATTAACAACACCTTTTTTACTTTTACATTACTTTATCCTTTTGATACTCTTATCATTTTATTTTCTAGAATGGATACTTTACTTTTGGACATTGGACAACATGTTACATGTAGTTTTTTATTTTACTAACTAGCCCAAAGTGCGTTAGCACATTACTCACTTAATCGAGCGCTCACCGTAAGTGTGCAGCGGTACCAGTCCATCTTTTATAGCATATTTTTAAGGAGTTAGCATTGTAAACACACATATTTTTCAATTCCATAATAAGTAATTAAGTATAAATCATAACATAACTAGATCTAGATCACAACCATAGTGTATGAATGATTTAAACAAGAACTAAGATCATATTCACCATACATGATCTAGAAATAGATGTGTCAATAATCGTTATCCAAACACATAGATCCATTGTATTAATCACTGCAAAAAACATAGGTTGAATACATATAATAAGATTATCATTATATGTCATGCACGCCCATAAACCAATAACATAACACTAACAAAACCTAGATCCCTAAACCATGCAAATTAGTACATATTTATAGGAGTGGGGACTTACCCTTCACCACCTAAGCATCCTAAAAATAGGTTGCATGCTAATAATAGCCATGAGCCACTACAAGATAAATACAAAAGAATATGAGATTCTCTAATAATAGATCTCCTATAGTTAACTCCTATATTAGATCCTATTATCAGCTCAAAACACAACATGTTGTTTGATATTCCACTTTTCTAAAATAGCCTTTTCTTAGTCTCTAAATATTCATACCTTTACATGTCCCACACTCAACATCTATATTTAGCCCATTGTAACCAAAATGACTAAGTCTCGAAGTCATACTTTCCTAGGCATGCCCTTTTCTGCTACATATCTATATGTACTGCGCACTCTATGTCCATGAAAACTATCCTTATGCGCCTTCATTTCTCAAGTTGTAATTCATCATCCCAACATTACCCCACACTTGTTTCATTTCCACCCCCAGAAATGGGTAACCATGCCTTGTCTTCTCCATGAATAAATAATAAGGAACAAAAGAACAATTGTACATAAGAAATGAACGAATGCCAAAAATAATCATAGCACCCTATCGCCTGAAAGTGGTAGTAACACAGATAATTACTCTTTATTTCTTCCTCCAATTCATTCAAATCACTGAGTTCCTTATTTATTTTGGCCAGATATCTGTAATTACCCTTTTATCTCATCCAGAGTCATGTTCTCACCCTCATTCTACAATACTCTAAGAACATTGGCCAAACTTGATACCATCCCTTCCATCACATCCATACGCCACACTATGAGTTTCCCAATTTATTTGATCTTCTCCTTGTGAGGGTCCTGGGCTATAGTAAACACATTGTGTGTTTTCTCTTGACGAATTAAGCTTCTCCTCGTACCCAAGTGTCTCATTGTTTTTGCTACAAGGACTGTATTGTCTTCCACCATAGTCCTTATTTTTATTATTATCTTAGGATCTACATAAATGTTCAATACCAAATATTCCTTTTTCATTTCATCCTTCACGGTTTAGAGTAAAGACTCATAACCTATTATTCGGTGCGCTATCGTTGCCTTAGCTCTCTCCACCTATGTTGTATCATCCTTTGGTTTTGGAATATTTACTGGACCATCATCTCACACCATGTGAAGGAGCGTTCACAAATAATTCATAGTAGAGGGGAATCTCTCAGCCACTCTCTCTTCCAAATGTGGCCTTTCCTTCAAAATTTCATCACTAATCTACTTTGCCATGTCAAATATTGTACACACCTTCACTTCATCTTTCTCCTTTTCCTTTTTCAAGAACTTAATCTTTACTTATTTATCATTTTTATCTTTTAAAAAATCCTAAATAGTTACCTCTTTATAGATATTTCTATCGGAAACCTCTGCGAGATAACTTTGTTAATGCATTGATTACTTGTTCATCTGAGAATTAAATTGGCTTGATTGTTACATGGCGAGAATGTGGAAATTTCTTCATTATTTGTGACACACATGATTATTCACATACATCAAAGTCAGATCATCCATACAAGTCTACATACCACAAAAATATTTGCAAGTGAATGTAGTTTCCATTTTTGGATCCATCATCTCCAATCCATATAAATGTTCCTTTGTGATGATACCCCGGAACCTAGTGTGAATTATATTTTTACTTCATCGTATAGCCAAGGTTATGTGTCCTTACCATCTCATCTTACTTGGGCTCACTGGTGTGCTCTCCTACGTGCTCATGTGTTTCAGTACCCACATTCTATTGTACTTCCTCTTCTCCCTTAGTTTCCTTATTTGTGTGTGCAACATGTTATACTATCTTCATGTCTCCACCAAAGAAGCTTTACTCTTTAGGTCCCTACATTCCTACATTAGGGACATCCTCCTAGAATAAAGGCTACTTGCCACCTATCTCCTCATCCTCTCATACCTAATTTCTTTCTTTCCTCCTCATCCTTCTTCACCAGTGTTACATGTGGTGACCTCCTTACTAGATGTGAGGGGTCGGTGCAACACCTACACATTTATGCCTTATGTGTAGTATTTTTATTCCATGATCAAGGGTAGCATTTTCTTCCTGATCCTCTTCCCCATACTTTAGAACATTCTACAAACCTTCATGTCCCTGTTATTCCTTCCTAGTGGGTGTTTGTTCCAATGAAACCCTTGTTCCCATAGTTTGTTTCCCATTTTGAGGACCTGGAAAAGAAAATTCTTCTACTGTAATTATTTCCATCCTTAAATTACAGCCTCAGGTACATGTATATGCGTGTGGGATGAATCTTCCGTAAAACCAGAGTCTCTAAAGTTATATCAATGTTATCTATCTCCATTGTCTCCAAATATGCCTCCTTGTTAGGCCATACATATGTCTTACATTTAATATGTATTTCCACATCTACTTTATTAGCATCAATGTCAAATTACATGTATTGTGCAACCTTTTCATCAAATCCTTTAAATAGCATGCAGTGAAAGTGAATGGTAACTTACACCATGGGATCTTCTTGCCCGTTTTCATGAAAAATATTCCCAAGCTGGAATGATGGTACATTGTGAAATTTTCTTGTCCATTCAAAACACTAGGTAGTTCACATAGTATGCACCACTCTCCCTCAAATTCCAGTACATTCTCCTAAAACACTTCTCCCAGTGCTCCTTAAAAGTGTTTGAGATCAAACCATGACATGTGTACTTTGAGAAATTCATTACAAGTGATTTATTCTCCATGGGATATTCCCATATTTTATCCCTTGGCCCATAGGGCACGCCGATTTCATTAAATACAATCAGAAGTAGAATAACACCCTAGGTTATTTTATCATCTTTTTCATCCTAGATTCACACCTCTCACTCTCGGGCTCTCCGCAATGTAACTTACAATGTTATAGTAGGTATTTCATGCCATTTTATTTCTGATATGTAGCTAACACTTATTGACCTATATCCATCTCTCTGAGGTGCCCAATTTGCAACCTACTATCTTATGTCATAACCCTTGTAGTGATATCATCTATGCATTCAAAATTGAACAGTCATCCCCCTTTTTGTATTAGAATTTGGTGACCATTGCCTCGATTCCTTCATCATTGTATAAGTCACCCACAATATATGAACTGAGATGTGTAAAGATGTGATCTTGTCTACCAATTTAGTTGTAATCCACATCCTCCTGCCCGTGAAGTAGAATAAATCCTCGTGCATGTGGGAAATTAACCATTGGTACAACTGGTCAGGATTTCCAAAATATGGTAACTCATAAATTTTCATAACCCCAATGATTTCCAATAACTTTTTTACTGTATTGTCCAAGACCCTATTCTCGTCTTCTATTCTCCTATTTGTTTTCTAAATAGTATCTCGTAATGATATCTTTGTGGTTTTTCTCATTTATGTGGTTAAAATCACTAATCTTGCATTGTGTTATCTTTTTTTTCCATGGCCTACCCTCAATCACCTATTCAGGTATTGCATTTTGACTAGACATTCTTCTTCTACCTCCACGATCTCCTTCTCAACTATCGCAGCTCTCCTTGGTGCCATTTCTTTTCTTAATTCACGGTACATTCTATAACTTCAATTTTTTTGCCTCCTTACCTTGCATGCCTTAATCTTAAATCAAACCCTTGGTCTCATGCCCTAGCTAAACCTCTATGTCCATAAAACCCTAACAATGTGAACCCACCTTTGAAAACATGCCAAACTAGCTTAATAACATTCCTAAGTAGAAAACTATTAACGACGTGTCTCAAACTCACCTAGTTTTCCACTCCGGTCGCACTAGGATCTTTATTGTATTTCACAATTTGATATCTCAAAGGATGTAAGGTAACAATAATGTTACACTTACTAACTTTATAGATTATTTCAAAACTCCCCTCATAAATTAATCCTCAACTATCACCATACATGGCATTAATTCCACCTCCACACTTTTCCACGCATTGCGTCGTGTCCTTCTACACCTAACTCTTCCATGCCTTAGTCATAACCTTATGGCATTCCCAATACTTCTCAACCATATATTCCCTTATGCATTCCTTTATGTGCCAAATTACCTATACAATGTACCCCATACCAACAACCTATCTTGCACTATACTAATCATAAATCCCTCTACACGTGGTCTTCAATCGAAGCGATTTCCTTAAAAAATTTCTTCAAACCTATCTCTACTCCGAGTACCTATAATTTTACAATGTACTTCAATTTGAATCAATGAACCAGTCAATTCTTCTTGATCCACCCAATACTAAAAGTATGTGTGGTCCTTTGCGTATGAATTCAACATATAGTAATTATATTCTCGCACAAAAATGTGCTTATTACATAAAACACTGAACTAAATTGACAAAGTATATCAACTTTAAAAGGAAACACATATAAAGGAATGCATGAAAGGAAATCTAATCTAAATGGAAATATTTCCTTATTACAAACACCAAGAAGACTTATTTATAATAGGGCTTCAACCTGCTCCTGTTGAAATAACTAGGTGACCGAGTCCCATCCAATGCCTATAACTGGCAAACACCCTAATCAAATATGTAAGTCACAACATATGGTCCTAACCAATGCACTTGGAATTCTCCAGGATGACACAAAAGTTTTTAATCGTACATGAAAAGGACCATCTCGCCTAACTTCAATCTGATCTACTTATTTTTAATATGCCTATCGTGTCATGCCTTATGCATGGCATTTTTGTCTTTTGAATCCAATGATAAATTGCGCTCCTTTCATCCATTTACATCAGTTTATCAATATGTGCTTTAAGTGATTTTTCATCATCCAAACCTCCCGTGTACATAAAACACAGAGAAGGTAACATAAATTCCACTAGTAGAATATCCTCCATGCCAAACACTGGCTGAAAGGGTGTGTATGTCCCAATATCTTTTTGAAATCCTCAACAGTGCCATTTTCTTGTGGGTAATAGGGTGTTGTTTTATGGTTTGCTACCAAAAATTCTTCCAAGAGTATCCTGATGGTATCATTAAGAAAATGAGTACCCCTATCACTTGTTAGACTTAGTGGAAATCCATACCTATTGATGATGTTCTCCCACCGAAACCTTGATAACGTGGTTGTTGTGCGAATCCTTTGTAGGTGATACTTTTATCATCTTGTAATATAATCTCTACAAGTTATAATGTATCTCGATCTAGTCCTATGTGTGGGTGGGGAAATATAATTCACAAATTCAATTTCCCATTTTTCAAAAGGTTTCATGCTAGCAATAGGTCTTACAGAATTTCATCTCTATGCCTAGGCTTTATAAGGTGCTAAAATGGTCACGTGCCTTACAATATTCTATACAATAATTATATATCATTTCCCACTAAAGGCCTTCCAATGGAATCTTGCACATGGTAGCATGTCATACATAATGTCCACCTAAAATCCCACAATGAGCCTCCTCTATAATGGCATTACACTCATGCTCAAGTACACACCGGCGTAAAACCTCATCCTAACCTAAATTGTATAAATATCCACTAATTAACATGTAAGATGTAACGTGTATAGAAAGTTATTGATTTTCCAAAGCTTTCATCCATTTAGGTGCCATACATGTACATAAAAATATAGTAATATCCTCTAAGTCGAGGGCACATGGTTTAATCGAACAATTTTACATCTAGCATTGCGTCCTTAATGCTTTGCGTTCTCACTGGAGTTAATCCTTGATAAATGATCCGGTACTAATTTACTCTTTCCTTGCTTTATCACTACTATAAAGTCAAATTCCCGAACAACAAACCAATGACATATGCACTTCAGAAATGATTTTTTTCACTAAGTACTTAAGTTCCATGTAATCTATATAGAAAATAAAAGGAGTTTCCAACAAGTATTTTCAAAATTTATGCGGTGCAGGCATAAATCATGGAAAATGCTTTGCACTCTATAGTTGTATAATTCTGCATTCGGTTGGGGTAAATTTCCTTCTTGCAAAGAAAATAGGAAGATCAAAAATAACTTCTCTAGGGTGGGCTAATATTTTGCCAATAGCCATGCCGAGGTGTCCACATGCACATGGAATGGTTTGTTCCAAGAAGGAAAGCACAAAACAGGCAAACACGTAAGCCTTTCCTTCAATGTATCAAATACACTTTGTTGTGCTTCACCCAAATGAAAATTCCCCTTACTCTTCAACAATTTCTCTAAGCACGCAGTAATCCTAGCATAATATTTGATAAAATTCCTATAATAACTTGTGTGACCCAATACTCCACGTGCCTCTCTCTGGTTAGTAGGTTCCTCTAATCCCAAAATAACAACAACTTTAGTAGGATCTACATGTAGACACCAAAATTGGGTCACACTATGTAACATTCCCATTTTAAGACTTTAGAAACAAGGGAAAAAAATTTTGAAACATAATGTTCTCTGTTCTAAATAAAACATCATTTAGAACACACATTCCATGCCAATCAATCTCATAACAGATAACCATATGCAGCTGTAATGAATCGTTATACGACTGATCTCTCATTCTATGATTCGGTTACCAACTAATCTCTCATATTTGTCTTAAATTATAGAATAATTTATGTATACTACATATAAATGGTTCTCCTACCCTATTATAGGTACCGAGTGATCTGTTTAAAGAACTTATATGAATATTTGTTACCAATATTCATCCGACATCATGTTGTTTTAAACTAGGTGACATAAGTACAACACAACCAACATCTTGTGATACTTTGGCCAAAGATTTTCAACATACTATTCATGTTACTATTCCTAGATGACATACTCGTCATTTTATAATATTTCCTTCACCTCACTCTTCTCGTTATTTAGAATAGTATTTAATGACTACCGTCACTTCACTTGCCCTGTGTTTGACCCTAGCCCAAAGTTAGCAACATAATTTATTATAGGAAGATGCTCACGATGACTTAGGGAATATGGGCATACTTGGCTGACCTAAGTCAACCTGATGTGCCAGGTAGCTTGAGTCATAGAAAGCTATGACCTATCCTAAACATGCTACTAACTTGACCTAGAGAGAAAGTAAGTCCAAGTCCGGATGTGTGTAGATCTAGATGAACAAATATGGAAGGGTGTTGCCACATGTCAATTGCAACATTGTATCCTCAATAAGTCGCAAGACTTCTCGAGGGTACAAGATATTGTAGTTAGGCGTGTTCCAACATCTGTTAGAAATGACTCATCAAAATGTACATACCCCCTTAGTGGTCATTGTTATCCAAAATTCACCCCCAGGGTAATTTTGCTAGCATGCATCAGAATATTCAAGTCCCAAGCAAATAGAATGATTCAAGGCCCAAAATCATGTTTTTGGGGCCCCCTCTACTTCTTTCTAATTCTCCTGTCCAAGAAGAAAACCCAATAGGTTAGAAAAAGGTGAAAAAATTGCAAAAACTAAGCTTGGGGCAAAAAAAATCATGAAAATCGGCTAAGTCCTAGTCCAGGCGGTCTCCGGGATAGTTGGGACGTCGGGACACGAGGGACGCGAAAAGCCAAAATGGCCAAAAGCAGGGAAAAAATGTCTAAGTCTTCATCTGAAATAGCTTGGGACAGGTTGGGCTAAAGGTACGCGCAGGACGCGGATCGGCCGGTTTGGCGCAAGGCAGTCCATTTCGGGAGGGCCGGAGATATTTGTCCCAGACAGTCCAGGATAGTTGGGACAAAAGTACGTGGAGAGGACGCAAACCGGCAGTTCAGGCTGAAACAGAGGGACTTTCGTTTGGGACATCTCGGGCCAAAGGTACATGGAGGACGTGAAAAGCCGAAAGAGCCAAGAGCGAATGGAAATGTGCCACGTGTCTTCGCCTCAAAGAGGGATAGGGAAGCCCGAATCGGGCGGATCGGAGAAATTTGTCCCAGACGGTTTGGGACATCTAGGCCAAAAATACATGAGGGACGTGAAGACCCGAAAAGCTGCCAACGAATCAGAATGTGACGCGTGTCACAAGGGGAGGCGCAATAAAAATTTTGACTAAGTGTTTTTGGGCCCAAAAGTTCAAAGGGCAAGGTTTGAAGGGTCGGCCCGAGCCAATAGACACAGGACACGTGTCCTAAGGTGGGGAAGTGTGGAGCTTGGGAAAGACTTAGGAAAATTTGACAAAAGTCTTGGGCCAAAAAATTAAAAGAAAAGGATGACCCCGCGCCCCGTCACAACTAACCAAAACATGCCACGTGTCCCAAGTGGCGATGGCGCAGGAAAAAAATAAATTTTTTTCCAAAGTTATAGAAAGTTAAAATTTTCAACGGAAAACCCATGGAAAGGGAAGGAGAGAGAATTACACACCAATCGTTCCGACACATGTCATCCAAGTGGCGAGTGTGGGAAAAGATTCAAAATCTGTTTTGGCCTTTTTTTTCCCTAAATCTTCAAATCGCCATAACTTTTGATACAGAGCTCAGATTTGCACGTTCTTTACATCAATGGAAAGCTGATGAAATTATCTACATGATTCCGGTGTCAATATTGTATTTTGGTTCAGTTTGAAGAGAGAAGATCAAAAATGGCTCTGGTTTGTGTTCATGGCCAGAAGTGACATTTCAGTGACCAAATTTAATACAGAATGGGTCGCACTCTCCTCCCATTTGGTCAAAATGATAGGGTATGGGTTTGTAAGGTCCTCCATGCTGATTTAATGCATTTGCAGTCAATGAGGAATGGGCTCCCATGTTTTTGTACATTTTCTCTCTCATGGGCTCGACCCATGCATTGTAAAAAGCCAGATTTGGCTCATTATTACAAGTTGTTCATCTTTTCGGCTCTACCCTCCCTTCTTTTCTTCTCCAGGGTTGAAAATGGAGTTCAAACCTCCTCCCTTGCTCTGTAATGGTGTTTTTTCCTTTTACTATTGAAATGATGTTCTGTGTAAACTTCTGAAGCAACAAAAACGTGTTTTGTGATGCATCTGTCCATCCTTGCTTGTTTTTCGCTTGTTCTCTTCTTGCCTCTCTTCATTGCAGGTATTTGTGCAAGTTTGAATGTTCATTGCAGGTCTGGAGCTGTGTTCATGGAGTTTTGGGACATTTTCTGTGTGAAATCTATCCTTGGGCCTATGATGCATCTGTCCATCCTTCCCATTGCTCACCTCTCCTTGTTCCATGGCAGTTTTGATAGATGTTCAACATTCTCCTTCTCTGGTGTATCACCGTTTTAGTGTAGGATTTTACTATTTTTCCCTTTTTCTCTCTCTCTCTCTCTGTCTCCTTGGCATGGTTAGATTAGGTTTAGATTAGCTTTCTGCCGCACCGAATAGCTTGTGGCGGTAGTTTAGGAGCATGAACCAGCCTTCTCTGGAGATTCCTTTCTCATTTCGTAAGTCCCACACTTGGAGAAAGGTTTCAATGTTGTGTGCAATCACACTAGATGCTAGAGTGATCAACCTAGAAATCTGATCAACATCCGAAGTGCTTGTGATTTTGCACTAACAGCTTTTGGCATGATCCGGTGGGACCTTAGAGGTCTTCCACTTCATCTTTTGTAGGTTGGTGTGTTCTGTGAAGATTTCAGCCTTTTGAGGCACTTGCAAAACACATCTGGTGACTCCATCTGATCAGCAACCCATTTCTAAAGTTACAGACCCATTTTTCATCCATTCCCATCCATCCTTCTTTCCATCGTTTTCATTCTTTTCCATTCCATGAAGTTGTGCAATCATGACTTCATTTCCATCATGGAATTCACATTTTCAACAACAACAATTTATCACACCTCCAACATGTTTTACAAATCCTCCAAATCAGCATGCATACCCATATGAGCAGTAATGCCAAGATCATTTTGGCTATGTATCTTTCCAAGAGCAAGAGTATGCATATAATGAAGACAATCGATGCAAGATGCTGGTCTATTGGAGAAAATCCAAAAGATGGAGGTAGAGATGGTGCAGTCTAGAGCAACATCTCAAATGAGAGCTTTCAGAATTGGTTGCAAGACTCCTTGTCCATGGGGAGGCCCTTATCCAAGACACTTCAACCCTCAGGAGAAGCTTGACTTCATGATTGCAATGCTGCCATTGCTTGCAAAGTGGATTGAAGAAATAGAGGTGTATGAGAGGAGTATTCAGCAACCTTGTCAACGGGTAAGCACACCATCTCATGCCTTTCTTTTTCCTCTTTCCCAATCTATTTTATCTCAGCAGTGTCAAGTTCTAAACTCCCCATCTGCTATCCCAAATGTTAAATCCATTTCTCCATCTCTCAGTCTTCCACCACACCTCAATTCTTCTTTCCTTTTTCCTTCCAAACAGTCATCCCCTCCACAAGAGCTAACAGAAATACCCCCTCCTCCAAAGAAACAAGAGTTTCTACCTCCACCACCACAAAAAATTGCCAAGCCATTTGAGTTACAATCCACTTCTCCTCTTGCATTCCAAAATCCATGTTGGGAGGATGAGAATCAGAATGCTCCAAGGAAAACAACAGAAAAAAGAGAAGCCAAATAAAGATGAAGAAATTCAAACTATGAAGATTTGGGCTCTTAAATTTGGGATGACAAAGATCCCTTGATGGTTAAGCCTTTAGAAGAGGTTGGAGTTGGAGAAAAATGATGGTTAAGACTGATTTTGTGGCAGCGTAGAAGAAGAAAAAAGAAGAAGTAGATCAGCGATCGGTTGCTCGAGGCAAAGTAGTGTCCATGTTGGCACTCTATTTGAAAGGAATGCTGATTCAATTCAAGTTACACAATCAGCCATAGAGGAAGAAAGCTCAGAAGAAGATCTTGCAGTCCCAACTTGCCCTCTAGAGCAAAGCAGATTGAAAAGTTTGACTTGACAAACTTCATGCTGGAGGAAGAGTTCAATCAAGAGCAAGATTGTCTTCAAACATTGGAGGAGGGAGAAGCTGCTCCAGATCCAAAAGAAGAGGAGCACATTCTAGTTGTGGAGGAGAAAAGTGCAGATCCAAGGGCTTTGAGCACAAAGCAAGCTACAGGATAACCTTCAGTTCTTCTTTCTACTTCATCTCTCTCAAGTTCTAGTACTGAAGAGGAGTTTGATCTCTCAAACTCAATGTTGGAGGGTGAAAGAAACCATGGTGGTCAAGTTACAGATCAAGAAGACACCATGGAGGAAGTGGAGCATTTCTAGCGAACAACCATGAGGTAGTTTATCTGCCGATTTGGAGGATTGTTTTGATGAAGAAGAACCATTTGAGTTTCCACCATTCTCTCTTTCATCATCCACATTCCAAACACTTGAGTCTACTGTCATGAAGGAGAACATTCATTTGCAGCATCCTGCATCTTATAGCAGCTCTTTGGAACCAAGATTGGAAGATTTTAATCTTTCATGTTCTTCATTGGAGGAAGAGAAAGGGAAAGGGTTCTACCATTACTTCCACAACATCCATTCAAGGTCTACAAGAGAACTCCATTCTTGGAGTTGAAAATCAGAGCTATGGGCATATCAAACGATCGACCTTGCCCAATAAGGTATTTGGCTTCATTGGAGCCGAAGGAGAAGTGACAACCAGTCATGCTTGCTTGTGAGCATGAGGGTGAGCTACAAAGTACCAAGGATCAGCTTTCATACCTCTTCAATCCAAATGCAGAGCAACTAAAAGAGGTATTGAATTTGCCTTCAGCTGATACCTTGATGATTTAGGTGGAAGACCAGCTTCTTTTTGATTTTCCACTCATCCTAACAGCCATGATCAGCTCCAAATCAATTGCATGGCTGCCACTTTTGAGAAAGGGAAGCTATTTCTCATAACCAATTACAGGGTTTGTTTAGCTTACCTTTGCTTCCAGTTAGAGTAGAGTAGGTAGGTTTGCTTTCAGTAGAAAAAGTGCTTGTGCACACTCTACATGTTCCATTTGGAGCATGTATGATTTTCAGATTACGTACATAGTTTTTGTGGTGCTGGTTTTGCTCTTGCAGTCCATTTCGAGGGCATTTTGGTGAGAACAACTCCATTTCGTGGGTTTCAAGTGGCTCGAGAGGAGGTCTTCAAAGTTTAAATCAGTTTGCAGGCTACAACTCATGACTCCATGCCCAATGGATGCTTTAGGCAATCGGTAACTTCATCTAGCGCAGATGACCCCGCTTAAGTCACTAAATCGTTATCCAAAATTCACCCCCTGTAATTTTGATAACATGCATCGAAATATTCAAGTCCTAAGCAAATAGATTGATTCAAGCCCCAAAATCATGTTTTTGGGGCCCCCTCTACTTCTTTCTAACTCTCCCATCCAAGAAGAAAACCCAACAGGTTAGAAAAAGGTGAAAAAATTGCAAAAACTAAGCTCAGGGCGTAAAAAATCATGAAAATTGGCTAAGTCCTAGTCCAGCGGTCTCAGGGACAGTTGGGATGTCGGGGCCTTGCGGGGCGCGAAAAGCTGAAATGGCCGAAAGCAGGAAAAAATGTCCAAGTATTCATCCAAAATACTTGGGGCAGTTGGGCCAAGGGTACGCGCAGGGACGCTTGGATCGGCCGGTTTGGCACAACATCCATTTCGGCGGGGCGGAGATATTTGTCCCATACCGTGTGGGACAATTGGGACAAAAGTACGCGAGGCCGTGAACTCGGGCTGGTTCGGTCAAAATAGAGGACTTTCGTTTGGGACATCCAGGCCAAAGGTACGCGGAGGACGCGAAAAGCTGAAAGATCCGAGAGCGAATGGAAATGTGCCACGTGTCTTCGCCTCAAAGAGGGACAGGGAAGCCCGAATCAGGCGGATCGGAGAAATTTGTCCCAGACGGTTTGGGACATCCAGGCCAAAAATACGTGAGGGATGTGAAGACCTGGAAAAGTCACCAATGAATCAGAATGTGATGCGTGTCACAAGGGGAGGCATAATAAAAATTTCGACTAAGTGTTTTTGGGCCCAAAAGTTCAAAGGGCGAGGTTTGAAGGGTCGGCCCGAGCCAATAGACACAGGACACATGTCCTAAGGTGGGGAAGTGTGGAGCTCGGGAAAGACTTAGGAAAATTTGACAAAAGTCTTGGGCCAAAAAATTAAAAGACAAGGATGACCTGCGCCCCGTTAACCAACCAAAGTATGCCACGTGTCCCCAGTGGCGGGGGCCGCTGGGAAAAAATAATTTTTTTCCAAAGTTATAGGAAGTAAAAATTTCAAAGGAAAACCCACGAAAGGGAAGGAGAGAGAATTGCACAGCCAATCATCACCCGACACGTGTCATCCAAGTGGCGAGCGTGGGAAAATATTCAAAATCTGTTTTGGCTGCTTTTTTTGCCCTAAATCTTTAGATCGCCATAAATTTCGATCCAGAGCTCGATTTGCATGTTCTTTACATCAATGGAAATCTGATGAAATTCTCTACATGATTCCAAGGTCAATATTGCATTTTGGTTCAGTTTGAAGAGAGAAGATCAAAAATGGCTCTGTTCGTGTTCATGGCTAGAAGTGACATTTCAAATGACCAAATTTAATACGTAATGGGTCGTACTCTCCACCCATTTGGTCAAAATGATAGGGTATGGGTTTGTAAGGTCCTCCATGCTGATTTAATGCACTTTTAGTCAATGAGGAATGGGCTCCCACGTTTTTGTACGTTTTCTCTCTCATGGGCTCGACCCATGCATTGTAAAAAGCCAGATTTGGCTCATTATTACAAGTTGTTCATCTTTTCGGCTCTTCCCTCCCTTCTTTTCTTCTCCAGGGTTGAAAATGGAGTTCAAACCTCCTCCCTTGCTCTGTAATGGCATTTTTTTCCTTTTACTATTGAAACGATGTTCAGCAAACTTCAAGCAACAAGAACATGTTTTGTGATGCATCCGTCCATCCTTGCTCATTTTTCGGTTGTTCTCTTCTTGCCTCTCTTCATTGCAGGTATTTGTGCAAGTTTGAATGTTCATTACAGGTTTGGAGTTGTGTTCATGGAGTTTTGGGACATTTTTTGTGTGAAATCTATCCTTGGGCCTCGTGATGCATCTATCCATCCTTTCCATTGCTCACCTCTCCTTATTCTATGGCAGTTTTGATAGATGTTCAACATTCTCCTTCTCTCGGTGTATCACCGTTTTAGTGTAGGATTTTTGTTTTTTTTTCCTTTTCTCTCTCTCTCTGTCTCCTTGGCATGGTTAGATTAGGTTTAGATTAGCTTGCCTTGCACCGGAATAACTTGTGGCGGGTAGTTTAGGAGCAGGAACCACCTTCTCTGGAGATTCCTTTCTCATTTCTCGCAAGTCTCACACTTGGATAAAGGTTTCAATGTTGTTCAATCACACTAGATGCTAGAGTGATCAACCTAGAAATCTCATCAACATCTAGGGTTGCTGTGTGATTTTGCACTTATAGTCATTAATTCATAATTAATACTAGATTAAGATTCAGATTACAACAACCATTCCTAACCCTAATTCCAACATTCATTAAGTTCTTTATACATAATTATCCCGATTAGATATGGAGGAATTCTTTATTTCAAGTTTGAATTGTTGTTCCTTAACATGGCATAACAAGCAGTTATCCCAAAAATAAGACAACAAACATCAAACATTTAATTCTTAATACAACCTAGCTATCCAAATCAAGTGTGTCATCCACCTAGATTCAGCTAGTGTTTACTTTATAACCATAGTTAAAATATTAAAGATCATAACCACTATTCCTTTTTATAATTTTTAACTCATATAGTTTAATTGTATGTCCCAATCATATTTTATTATTAAACTATAGTTGTGTAGTTAGAGAACGACATCTTTTGCGCTTTAACTAGTTCATAATAATAAGGGAGATTATACTATCCCCTTAATCCAACTTATTAATTGATAACATCAACAATATACAAATAGATATAAAGAATACCACCAAGATATCACTATTATTTCTATCATACAAGTTGTTATCCCCGCTTTGAGTTCACGACAAACGATCGGATAACCCCTACAAAATTTTCAAGTGATTTTGCATTTTGGCCTCTTTTAGAGAAAAATCGGGTTTTCGGGTGTTACTATGACTTGACATAAGTTTTAACATGCTTTATGTCTTATGTCCTCCGAAACCCAAAACCCGCCTTGTATTAAGAAGACCCTTTGTATTCGGGTTTTCGGAACCCCAAAGCATCGGAACATCCATGATCCAAAACATGTTTTATGCACCATGTTCTCCGATTCCCCGAAACCCTAATGCACTAAATCTCTTCGTGTCGGGTTTTCGGACCCCTCCAACATGCTGACATGGCATTCATGCCGAATGGTTGGTGAGTTGGCACGTGCCGAGCTGAACTGTATTTATTACTAATTTTCTTATAAATACGCGGATTTCCACGTCATTCTTACCATTCATATTTTTAATTCGTGGATTTTTCGCATGCTCTTCCGCTTTCAAAACCTGCAAACTCGCATTGCCCGATTGGATCATTTGTTTTTGATCTTACTGCCTCAAATCGAAGGTATTCTTCTTTCCTTCTTTATTCTTGATTTTTATGGATCGATTGCATGCATTTTCTTCCCAATTTCTTGCCAGTTGTTGAAGGTTTTCTTCCTTCTTCTTTCTGTGTTGTTTTGGAAAGGGTTTTGGGTTTTTAGGGTTTATTCTCTTTTGGGATTATCAATTGGTGCTGTTCCTTCCAAATCTTAATTATATGCATGATGTATGGAATATGAATAACAAAAAGAAAGGAAGTTGTATATGTGAAAATTCGAGAAAGACTCTGTTTTTGTTTCCCGGATTTTGAAAACCGTTTCTGATTTCAAAGGCCCGAGGTATAAAGGAAGCTTGAAGTATTGGGGTTTCTCAACATTCCGACCTCAACAAGTAAGTGCCGGGAATCTCCGAAGTTCCGTCATCAAAAGTGGGCGCCGGGTTTCCTCCCGTGTCCGCCATTAACAGTGAGTGCCGGGTTTCCTCCTGTTTCCGTCATCAAAAGCAAGTGTCGGGCTTTGCCAAAGTTCCGACAGATCAAACTTGTCGGGTTCTCAGGGTTTTCCGACATCCTCTTCAGCGTGTCGGGTTCTTCTCTTCTTCCAGCGCATTCAGTCAATCGGGATTTCCAGTTTGAACAGCATCACCTGAGTTCCGAGTCTTTCTCCCTCCACATTCTTCATGTCGGACCCTGGTCCATCTCAGGAGAAGGCCGAGAAGTCTAGCAGGATGAAGTACAAATTTAAGAAACCAGAATCCCCATCATATATTGATTGTAATTATGATATCAGGGATACTGAACTTGGCAACATAGATATGGACGACTTTTGGAATAGGGTGAAGAGTTCTTCTCAAACCCCATGGATGATGGCTTTGGCTAACAGTGGCTTGCCCCTTGCAGCAGGCTTTCCATGTCTGCCCAATGTCCAGAATTGGTTTTGGCCTGTGCGTCTAGTTACGACTCGGCTTCTCGTTCCGTGAGGAATCAGGATGGTGAGGTAGTCATCAAACTAGA
The DNA here is from genome assembly GCA_018340775.1 of Taxus wallichiana var. yunnanensis. Lineage (NCBI taxonomy): Eukaryota > Viridiplantae > Streptophyta > Pinopsida > Cupressales > Taxaceae > Taxus > Taxus wallichiana. The sequence goes on from CM031240.1 coordinate 453,854,088, forward strand.
TGGAGCGTATTTTGATGATCTCCTGAAACTACCTAATTTTGAGGAGTATGGGGACCTAAATATCAAGTCGGCTCAGAAGGCCTGGGACAGTAACCAGGAAAATTGCATTAAGGATGTCAATAAGAAGTTCTTGGTCAAGGTAAAACCAGTAATATCTAGATTTCCAAGAACTATTCCTAGATGTGATTTCATACAAGAAATCAATGACATTATCACCCTGCTGAGCCGGGTTTTTGGCTTGCCGGAATCATATTTATTTCATGGATGGATGTATCAGTTTATGGTCACCATCAAGAAGAACCAGCAAGGCATTGACTGGGGAACCCTTATCAGTAATGAGATTGACTCTCAGATGACGATGGTCTTATCGACCGGAAAGTTTTATATGTTCTCATATGTGGCCTATGCAGCAGCTGGGATGAGGAGCTATCCCGGACTGGATACTAAAGGAAGCAGAACAACAAACCCATTCTATAAGTATTATCCTCAAATAACAAAGAAGGGGTCCAAGGATCATTTTAGGAGGGTGAATGACGCCTTTTCTACGAGAACATCCGCCAAATTTCGAACCCGGTGGCTAAGAAAGACAAGGGTATCAGACGAAGCTTGGGCTGAGGTATCTAAATGGGGATGTATCTTCTTACAGTTCAAGAAGTTTACCTACCTTCGAACGGTCATGTACTCAGGAGAGCCTTTCCGTCTGCCTCGCTATCCAGGGGATAGATTGATACTAATAGAATTGGTCAGACAGCTATTGGATTTTCACAAATTCCAACAGAGCAAGCATAAGGCAGCAGTATCCTTCCCAATTTCTATTGGGAGATATACTTGCTCAACAGTGGCAAAGGCCAAAAATGTTGAATGTGAACTCCAGGAGAAATTAAAGAAGCATATGAAGTCTCGGGATGGTTTTGACATCCGAGGAGTACTTAGAACCTATGGAGCCCTACATCTGCACAGGCCCGACATTGAGGATATCTGGGTGGATCTGCGTAACGAAGTTGCAGTTCGCAGAAAAGATAATAGTAGGTTAACTATTAATGAGATTCAGACGCTAGAGCTTTCTGATTTGCCAGATGGCACAACTGACAATGAAAGTGTGTTGGATATGTCCTATGATGGGCTTAATGAAGATCGATACATTTTCCCGCCTATTGATTGGTCGGCCAGCGAAAAAGCCTCTATCACAGATAGGTCGGCTCTCATTCTTGCTCGCACCAAAAAATGGCTCTCTTCTTGGGGCATGAATTTTAAAGATGACAAGTTTCCAAAGTTGGCTGAAATGGAGGTGGGGCCCTCCCAAAAGAAAAAGGACAAAGAATCTTCTGGGGGGTCTATAAAAATCAGGATTCCCAAGAAGAAGAAAGAAAGACAAATCTCTTCAATTGTCTCTCCAGCTCAAACGGTGGTTGTGCCAGAATCACCAACACCACCAGAAATAGGGGAGATTAATTTAGAAGAAGGAGGAAGCCAGCTCTTGACTTCACCATTTGCTGATTGCTCAACTGGAGAGACCTTATCTCTTGCATTCAAGGCTTTGGAAACTGAATCTGTGCCTCCCCCTCAACAACCACTTCAGCCTCCTCATTCCCCATCCACTTCTTCAAGCATGGCCAATATTTTCTCCGGGCTCTCACCCCTCTCTGCTGGAACCCAAGTGATCACCAACACTCCCCCACAACCTGTGCCTCTATTCATTGCACCTACTACCACGTTGGCTGCTGTTCCTCCTCCAATAGTAGAATATTCTCCCCTTGAGAGTATAATACCAAGCATTACTACAACATTGGCGCTTTCTACGATACACCACAATGGCTACTCGAGCAAACTCCGAGGAAGAGGAAAGTGATTGTACCCCTACCAGCCTTTGATTTCAGCTCACTCAAGGCTTCTACTGCGAGATCAGCCAAGAAACCCAAAACAGTTTCAAGGGTTTTGGTGGATGCTTCAGGAGATAAGTTCGCAGAGATTGCCACTCCCTCAGCTGACAAAACTAGAGATGATGTAACAGCTGCTGATTACCAGGTAACCAGGGTGGCTCTAGGGAAAGTGACAGCAAAAGGGGCGCAGCAAGATGCAAAGGATTCCATAGACGTCCTGTGCCAAAAGTTGAAAGAAACAAAGGACAGCAGAAATGAGCTTAAGGAAAAAGTGGAGCAGTTGACAGAGGTTTTGATTAAACTCTCAACACCCCTGGAATCCATACCATCTTCTTCTGTATCTGCCGGATTCGATTTCTCATCGGTGCCTACGATTGAGAAGATTGCTAAAAAAGGAAGGGTGGTTGATGAATGGATCCAAAAGTTGCTCCAACAAGGGAAGGAAGTAATTCAAGACGTGGTGAAAGTTCATCAGTCTTTGGGGGAGATTCAGAAGGAAGGAGAGAAGATGGATGAGGAATTCACTGAAGAAATTGGACAGCTTGATTTGACTTGTGAAGCTCTCCAAGTGCTAAAGCAAATACCAGCACATCTCTTGGTAGAAGAAGGCGTTCTTCCACATACAGATAAACACTTTCAGCTGATCAAGGCCATCAAGTTCAGAGTAAAGATTCTCAACGAAGCCTGCAGCAAGTTGAGAGAATCAAGGGATAAATTGATCGATGGGAAAAGTGATCTGGAAGAAGAATTGCTAAAGATTTGTCCAAAGGTGTCAGTTGGGAACGCAGGTATCCTATCAGCAGATGATCTCTTCAAACAAGTTCAGGAATCTATTCAGCATGAACCTGTACACGGATTTGACCTTGAAGTCATTGGTCAGTTTGTAAGGATTGAGCACACTTTAGAGGCCTTAAGAAAGCTCAGCAAAGGATTGAAGAAACTTCCCGGCACTGCCAGTGATGTTCATGAAACCTGCGAAATGTGGAATGATCACTCCACTGCGCCTGATGAGAATGAAATGCAAGGCATTATTCGGAAGTTCCAGGAGTTTCGTAACAAACAGTCTCAGCTGGAGGAGGAGAAAGAAGAAGAAGCAAAAGATGATGATTCGGATTAATTCCCAACGTCCCATGTCATTTCTATTTTTAGATTGACATGTCTTTGTTATTTCCGTTTTATCATATTTTTAATTCATGTTTTGACTTGATCTCCTGCGTGAGAGTCATGCAAAATTGAAACTCCAGTTAACATGCTACTCTTTAGGATCTGTCCTGTTTTATCTCTAGCTTCTTTTGTTATAAATAAGGGATGCTTGTGCATTCAAAAGGGTCGAGAATTTTTGAAGCATTAAGAGGCTATTGGAAAGGAGAAAAACTTTGTGTTTTCTTTCAATCATTTTGAAGAATAGAAGTTGATATTGTTTTGCAGACTTTGTGTTGTGAAATATATCTTATTTAAGACAGTGTTCTTATGTTCATGATCTTAAAGCTATTCTTTGCATAGAATCTCAGTGTTTCTAATTATCTCGGACACTATATCTGTGATCTAAAACTCGTATGATTATTTCGTGCTCTGTGTTTACTCGGAAGAAAATACGTTTCTCCCATTTCTTTTCTACCGTGCTTCTTTCACTGTAATAGTTTCTAACCTATTTCACTTACGAAAGCAATATCCTTGAATCGTGTGAATGTGGATTTCGGGATTTCATCCCAACCCCCAATGGTTAGATTAGTGTGAATATTGTATATATTATTTACTGTGTTTTAGATTAGCAATAAACAGGCAGCCTCACCTGTCTTTGAGGAGGGATTTAATCCCATGTACTGTGGTTGAACCTCATATTTTGGTTTGACAAAATATCCAACCAACAGTTTTTGGCGACTCCGCTGGGGAATACGGATCAATAGTATAAAGCTTATCCTCTCGGTGTCTGGCGACTCCATATTTGCCTTATTTTTAATAAGATCTCCTTTCAGTTCAAGCTGGCTAGGAGGATCTTCACTCGGTCCCGCCGAGCTCAAGGTGAAATTGATCCACTCTTCGAGTTACTGCAACAGCATAATTTCAGCAGCGTTGTCTCTAACCGAGCCAGAAGTTCTTCGCCTGTTCGAAGAAACCGGATCCCTGAAGAACGGGAAGCATCTACAACTTGTCGTGCACTACTCTTGTCTGATACTCGGATCCCTGTACGCACTCTTTTCAGAAGGATGGCGGTTCAACTTTGTGGGGTGCGATTATTGGTCCTCTTTCCTTGACTCCTCCATTGAATGAGTTACCACGTGGATCTCGTAAAAATATTCCCAAATTCAATGGAGATGGAAAGCAGCATCCTGATGAGCACATTGCATCTTTCTTTGTTGCATGCGGTGTCCTCGGAGTAGCCCACGAAGATGTCTCCGTTCGACTCTTCGTTGAAACATTGCAGGGAGTAGCAGCTGAATGGTTTTACCACCTCCCGAATGCATGCATTCCAGATTGGGCTACCATGCGGACCAAGTTTGAGGCACGTTTCAAACCAGCTGAAGATTCTCATGCTTTGTTAGCTCAGCTCACGCATATGAAGAAGGAATCGCATGAACCTATGCGGGAATTCATGGCTAAGTTCAATAAGCTGATCCGGAAAATTCCAGTAATAGCTGTACCAACTCTAGAAAACCAAAAATGCTTTTTCATCAATGCTTAACCTCCTGATATAAGCTTTTTTATTACGAAGGCGGTTATCCCGAGATCCTGCTTTGGCACGTCACCAACGGCTCATGAAATAGAGGATGATCTCATCTTAGCCGGAAGGATCAAGAAAGATATACCCAAAATCAAAAATCAAGGTTCTTCTCAAGGTAATACTGACCCTATGTTTCAAAAAATGGCTAATGATTTGATTGCTTTAAAGAAGCAAGTGTCTCAGCAGGTGAGCAATGTTCCGTACCGGGATATCCCTAGGTAATTTTAATAACAATGGTGCACCTGCCAGAGATAGGCCACGGTTAGCTCCTGCTCAACCGAGATTAGCAATTGAAGCTCCGCCTGTTAATGCAGCAGTGGAAATAATTGAAGAAGATGATGAACCAGAAGAACAAGATTCCCGTGAGGATTTCGAAGCTTCAGGATATGCTGATGAGTCTTATGATGAGTCAGCTGGCGACTCCAGCATTGGTTATTTGGAATATGATGAAGATGAATGTGAGCCAGATGGTCAATCATTTGCTGTGTTCACTCGGTCCCAATCTCAGGTTCCCAGAAAGCCTCTGGAAAATACTAAGGAGAAGAATAAGGAACCTCCTGTATCCATAGTCAAAAGGGGTACCCCTATTTCGGCGCAAACTGAAAGAGAGGTTACTAAAAAGACAGCTGCTCCTTATTCTCCTTCTCCTAAGGTCAGTGCCCCAGCACAAGCTCATATAATTAGAACTGAGCCTACTATCATTCCTTCTTACACTGCTTTCGATATTATTGATCATGCAAAGAGAACCAAAATTCAAATGTCAGAAGCAGAATACCTTCAGTCGAATCCCGAACAATTTGAAAAGCTGGCCAAGTTCATCAGAAGTAAAGCGGCCGTTCCATCACCTGCTAAAGGTCTCCTTTCAAATCCTACTCAACCCACACCTCAGAATAATCTGACCTCTGCTTCTTCCTCAGGAAAGATTGAACCATTTTATTTGTCTCTACTAATAAATGGGTTTAAACTCAGTAATTGCATCATTGACTCAGGGGCCTCTGATAATGTTATGCCCGCAAAAGTGGCCCATGCCCTTGGGCTTACTTTGACTAAGTCATATGGACGGTGCTATTCCATGGAAACTAAACAAGTCCCTCTGATTGGTCAAATTAAGGACGCACAGTTTGCATTTGTTGCCTTCCCTGAGAAGAGAGTGAAAATGACTATTCTGGTTGCTGATATTCCTGCGGCTTATGGTATCCTCTTGGGTAGAGGATTTTGTAAAGATGTCGGAGGAGAGATTAGTATGGATTGGACCAAAGCCAAGATCCCAGTCAAAGGGGTTCAACAGGTTCTTCATCCTGAACCGCAGGCAAAGTATTTGGTGACTAAATCAGATGATCCTAAGGCTCAGATTCTTTTCGAAGATGCTAGCTTCGGGAATTATTTCATGGCATCAGAGATACCCATTGTAGATGTGGAAGAGGAAGATCCCAATGCAATTTGGATGCTCGAATTTGATGGTAGCTTCTCAGCCTCTGGATCAGGCGCTGGTGTTGTTCTCATATCTCCTAGGTCCGAGTTTTTCCCATCAGCTTATAAGTTGCAATTTGATAATACTAATAACACGACCGAATATGAAGCCCTGTTATTAGGATTAGAATTGGCCAGACAGAAGGGAATCAGAATCTCAAGGTTCAGGGGGATGCGGAGCTGATTGTTAATCAGGTCAGGGGTATATATCAGGTGAAAAATGATCGGTTGAGGCATTACAGGAACAAAGTTTGGGATAGTATAGAATGCTTTGATGCATTTTCTATTAAGGCAGTTTTAAGAGATTATAATGACAAGGCTGATTCTTTGGCCGTATCTGCATCTCTTCTTCTTCCTCATCCTCAGTTCAAGCAAGACACATACTCTATCGAGATTGTGTACCGCCCTAGCGTCCCAGATAATGCAACTCACTGGCAGGTATTCAATGATGATCAACAGGTGTTGGCTTTTCTAGAAAAGGCTGACAATTTCAGTGAGCTATATTTTGAAGGTTCGGAATCAGCCTTTCGTGAAACTATTTCAGAGCCATATCAAGAGGTTGATGGTGAATTTATCCAGCTGAAAGGCAACAAGATACCAAAAGGTCTGGTTTCCCTGGAGGGTCTGTTTGACAAACATGATCGCTTTATCCAAAACAAAAGGCAAGTTGAAGGAGCTTCTTCCTCTGAAGTAGATCAAATCAATCTAGGTTCATCTGATCAACCTCGGATGGTGAATATCGGTAAATGTTGTTCTCCTGAAGAGAAGGTAAGATTCATTTCGCTTTTGAAGAAATACATCGATGTGTTGGCCTGGTCTTATGCAGATTTGAAATCCTTCAAGCCTAAAGATGTACAGCACAGTATCCCTTTGAAGCCTGATGTCAAGCCGTATAGACAGAAGCAAAGACATTATAATCCGAAGATTTCAGGGACAATCCTGGCAGAAATTCAGAAGATGTTAGATGCTAGAATTATTTTCCCAATCCATCACTCCACTTGGATTGCAAACATTGTCCCTGTCAGGAAGAAGAATGGTGAGATCCGGATTTGTGTTGACTTCCGTAACTTAAATCAGTCCTCACTGAAGGATAACTATCCCTTGCCTATCATGGATCAGGTATTACAAACTGTAACTGGATCAGAAATGTTATCCATGCTCGACGGGTTTTCGGATATAATCAAGTCGAAGTAACCACAGAGGATCAACACAAGACAGCTTTCACGACCCCATGGGGTACCTTTGCTTACAGGAGGATGCCATTCGGCCTGATCAACGCCGGAGCTACTTTTCAGAGAGCTATGGATCTAGCATTCAGAGATCTGATGGGCAAGGTCATAGTCGTGTATTTGGATGACTTGACCGTTTTTTCTAAAAAGCGGAGTGATCATTATGGTCATTTAGAACAGGTACTTTTAAGATGCAGACGTCACGGGATTTCGTTGAATCCTAAGAAGTCCATGTTCGGGGTTACAGAAGGAAAGCTGTTGGGTCATATTGTGACCAGAGAAGGAACTAAAATTGACCCAGAAAGGGTAAAGGCTATTCAGAGCCTTACCTTGCCCACAAGTAAAACAGGAGTTCATTCTTTCTTCGGAAAGGTTAATTTCTTGAGAAGATTTGTACCCGATTTCGCTGACAAAACCAAGGATATCCTTGGAATGATGAAAGGTAAAATTCCATTTTGATGGAGTACAGAAGGAAAGTTGGCATTTGAAGAAATCAAAAAGGTAGTTGCTTGTGCTCCTGTCTTAGTATGTCCAGACTTCAAGAAAGATTTCATCATGTATAGCTATGCTTCTGCCCACACAGTGTCAGCGATCCTGATGCAGGAAAATGGAGAAGGCATTGAAGCTCCTATCGCATTCATGAGCTGTCCGTTGAAAGAGCATGAATTGAAGATGTCGCAGATTGAAAAACATGCTTATGCGGTGGTGCGAGCGGTGAAGCATTTCAGGTACTATGTGCTGAATTCTCATACTCGTGTTCTCGTTCCTGATACTGCTGTTAAATCCATTCTAACTCAACAAGAGCTGGGAAGCCAACGAGGTACTTGGATTGCTAAGGTTCAGGAGTATGACTTGGACATCAAACCTACCAAGTTGGTACGAGGAAGAGGCCTGTGTCAATTGATTGCAGAGAATCATGCTGAAGCAGAGTGTGATAAGAATCAAGATACTTCTTCCGAGCTGCCTATGGTGCTTTTTGTGAGTACGACCGATGAATGGTACACGGACATTGCTTTCTTCTTAACTTATGGTGAATGCCCTCCACATTTAAATCAAAAAGAGAAGAGGACCGTCAAGTTAAGATCTGCAAAATACCTTTTGTGGAATAATGCAATATACAAGAAAGGTATTGATGGTGTCTTCTTGCGTTGTGTCGATAAATCACAACAGGAAAAGTTATTAGAATCCTTTCATAGCCTAGCATGCGGAGGACATTTTTCGTCCTCTGTAATAGCATATAAGATCTTACGGGCTAGGTATTATTGGCCTACTCTTTTCCGGGATTCAGCAGAATGGGTGTCTAAATGTGAAGCTTGTCAACATTTCGTTGGTCGTCCCAAGCTAGCAGCTCTTCCTTTGAAGCCTGTGGTGATTGAAGAACCTTTTCGCCAATGGGGGATTGATTTTATCGGAACATTGAATCCTGCTTCCAGTGCTGGACACAACTATGTGCTGACTACTACAGATTATTTTACCAAGTGGGTAGAGGCTGTACCAATCAAGCAAGCGACTTCTGAAGCTGTTTGCAAGTTCCTGAAAGAAAACATAATCGTCAGATTTGGTGTGCCTCATAAGATCGTAGCGGATAATGCCTCTAACTTCTCGTCACATGAATTAACAGAATTCTGCTATGGATTCGGCATTACTCTGGCTCATTCATCTGACTATTATCCCCAGGGCAATGGGCAAGCTGAGTCCAGCAATAAGAATCTGGTTACTATAATCAGGAAACTAGTAGATGAAAATCAGAGGACATGGCACAAAGCATTATATGATGCGTTGTGGGCTGATCGGATCACTCCAAAGCGAGCCATAGGGATGTCCCCTTTTCAGTTGCTATACGGGATTGATGCTGAAATTCCTATCTCAGTAGAATTGCCGGCCTTGCAGTTGGCAAAAGCGGTTGAAGATGTAGCTTTTCAGAATTCTATCGAAAAGAGGGTTATGTACCTAACCAGGCTAGAAGAAGAGCGAATTAAGGTGGTTGATCATATAGCAGATCATCAGAGCAGGGTGAAGAAGATTTTTGATAAAAAATCAAAGCAACGTGACTTCCAGATTGGAGACCTGGTGTTGCTTTGGGATAAAAGAAGAGAACAGAAAGGAATGCATGGAAAGTTTGATTCTTTATGGAAAGGACCTTTCAAGATCCACGAGTTGAATGGTGAAAATAGTTTCCTTCTATCATATCTGGATGGAGGGTTACTCCCTTTGCCTTTCAAAGGGACAACATCTAAAGTCGTTTACCATTAATGCAAGATGCTCTCTTGCATTGTACATATTTTGCTTTTGTTGTGTGTTTGCTTTTGGTTTTCTTTCTTTCTTTCTTCGTTTTGTTTTGTTTTGGTTTTCTCCTTGACCCGTAGCCTAATAAACAAGACCGAGATTCTGAGTTCTCTTCCTTTGGTATTGCAAAGAAAGTCCCCAACTGGAGCTAGCTGTTATCCCCGTTTTGAGTTCATGACAAAACGATCGGATAACCCCTACAAAATTTTCGAAGTGATTTTGCATTTTGGCCTCTTTTAGAGAAAAATCGGGTTTTCGGGTGTTACTAACAGCTTGACATAAGTTTTAACATGCTTTATGTCTTATGTCCTCCGAAACCCGAAACCCGCCTTGTATTAAGAAGACCCTTTGTATTCGGGTTTTCGGAACCCCAAAGCATCGGAACATCCATGATCCAAAACATGTTTTATGCGCCATGTTCTCCGATTCCCGAAACCGGAATGCACTAAATCTCTTCGTGTCGGGTTTTCGACCCTCCAACATGCCGACATGGCATTCATGCCGAATGGTTGGTGAGTTGGCACGTGCTTGAGCTGAAGTGTATTTATTACTAATTTTCTTATAAATACGCCGGATTTCCACGTCATTCTTACCATTCATATTTTTAATTCGTGGATTTTTCACATGCTCTTCCACTTTCAAAACCCGCAAACTCGCATTACCCGATTGGATCATTTGTTTTTGATCTTACCTGTCTCGAATCGAAGGTATTCTTCTTTCCTTCTTTATTCTTGATTTTTATGGATCGATTGCGCGCATTTTCTTCCCAATTTCTTGCCAGTTGTTGAAGGTTTTCTTCCCTTCTTCTTTCTGTGTTGTTTTGGAAAGGGTTTTGGGTTTTTAGGGTTTATTCTCTTTTTGGGATTATCAATTGGTGCTGTTCCTTCCAAATCTTAATTATATGCATGATGTATGGAATATGAATAGCAAAAAAGAAAGGAAGTTGTATATGTGAAAATTTGAGAAAGACTCTGTTTTTGTTTCCCGGATTTTGAAAATTGTTTTGTAGATTCAAAGGCCCGGGGTATAAAGGAAGCTTGAAGTATCGGGGTTTCTCAACATTCCGACCTCAACAAAAGTGTCGGGAATCTCCAAGTTCCGTCATCAAAAGTGGGCGCCGGGTTTTCCCGTGTCCGCCATTAACAAAGAGTGCCAAGTTTCCGCCTATTTCCGTCATCAAAAGCAAGTGTCGGCTTTGCTAAAGTTCGACAGATCAAACTTGTCGGGTTCTCGTGGTTTTCCAACATCCTCTTCACTTGTCGGGTTCTTCTCTTCTTCCAGGCGCATTCGCAATCGGGATTTCCAGTTTGAACAGATCACCCGAGTTCCGAGTCTTTCTCCTCCACATTCTTCATGTCGGACTCTGGTCCATCTCGGAGAAGGCCGAGAAGTCTAGCAGGATGAAGTACAAATTTAAGAAACCGTAATCCCCATCATATATTGATTGTAATTATGATATCGGGGATACCGAACTTAACAACATAGATATGGATGACTTTTGGAATAGGGTGAAGAGTTCTTCTCAAACCCCATGGATGATGGCTTTGGCTAATAGTGGCTTGCCCCTTACAAAGAAGCTTTCCATGTCCGCCCAATGTCCAATGGTTTTGGCTGTGGCCCAGCTTCGACTCGCTTCTCGCCCGTGAGGAATCGGGGATGGTAAGGTAGTCATCAAACTAGATGGAGCGTATTTTGATGATCTCCTGAAACTACCTAATTTTGAGGAGTATGGGGACCTAAATATCAAGTCGGCTCAAAGGCCCGGGACAAGAACAGAAAATTGCATTAAGGATGTCAATAAGAAGTTCTTGGTCAAGGAAAACCAAGAATATCTAGATTTCCAAGAACTATTCCTAGATGTGATTTCATACAAGAAATCAATGACATTATCACCCTGCTGAGCCGGGTTTTTGGCTTGCCGGAATCAAATTTATTTCATGGATGGATGTATCAGTTTATGGTCACCATCAAGAAGAACCAGCAAGGCATTGACTGGGGAACCCTTATCAGTAATGAGATTGACTCTCAGATGACGACGGTCTTATCGACCGGAAAGTTTTATATGTTCTCATATGTGGCCTATGCAGCAGCTGGGATGAGGAGCTATCCCGGACTGGATACTAAAGGAAGTAGAACGACAAACCCAGTCTATAAGTATTATCCTCAAATAACAAAGAAGGGGTCCAAGGATCATTTTAGGAGGGTGAATGACGCCTTTTTCTATGAGAACATCTGCAAATTTGAACCCGGGCTAAGAAAGACAAGGGTATCAGACGAAGCTTGGGCTGAGGTATCTAAATGGGGATGTATCTTCTTATAGTTCAAGAAGTTTACCTACCTTCGAACGGTCATGTACTCAGGAGAGCCTTTCCGTCTGCCTCGCTATCCAGGGATAGATTGATACTAATAGAATTGGTCAGGGCAATGCCTATTGGATTTTCACAAATTCCAACAGAGCAAGCATAAGGCAGCAGTATCCTTCCCAATTTCTATTGGGAGATATACTTGCTCAACAGTGGCTAAGGCCAAAAATGTTGAATGTGAACTCCATGAGAAATTAAAGAAGCATATGAAGTCTCGGGATGGTTTTGACATCTTAGGAGTACTTAGAACCTATGGAGCCCTACATCTGCACAGGCCCGACATTGAGGATATCTGGGTGGATCTGCGTAACGAAGTTGCAGTTCGCAGAAAAGATAATAGTAGGTTAACTATTAATGAGATTCAGACGCTAGAGCTTTCTGATTTGCCAGATGGCACAACTGACAATGAAAGTGTGTTGGATATGTCCTATGATGGGCTTAATGAAGATCGATACATTTTCCCGCCTATTGATTAGTCGGCTGCGAAAAAAGCCTCTATCACGATAGGTCGGCTCTCATTCTTGCTCGCACCAAAAATGGCTCTCTTCTTGGGGCATGAATTTTAAAGATGACAAGTTTCCAAAGTTGGCTGAAACGGAGAGGTGGGGCCCTCCCAAAAAAAAGAAGGACAAAGAATCTTCTCACTGGGGTCTATAAAAATCAGATTCCCAAGAAGAAGAAAGAAAGACAAATCTCTTCAATTGTCTCTCCAGCTCAAACGGTGGTTGTGCCAGAATCACCAACACCACCAGAAATAGGGGAGATTAATTTAGAAGAAGGAGGAAGCCAGCTCTTGACTTCACCATTTGCTGATTGCTCAACTGGAGAGACCTTATCTCTTGCATTCAAGGCTTTGGAAACTGAATCTGTGCCTCCCCCTCAACAACCACTTCAGCCTCCTCATTCCCCATCCACTTCTTCAAGCATGGCCAATATTTTCTCCGGGCTCTCACCCCTCTCTGCTGGAACCCAAGTGATCACCAACACTCCCCCACAACCTGTGCCTCTATTCATTGCACCTACTACCACGTTGGCTGTTGTTCCCCCTCCAATAGTAGAATCTTCTCCCCTTGAGAGTAGAATACCAGTTACTACAACATTGGCAGTTTCCTCTGATACACCACAATGGCTACTCGAGCAAACTCCGAGGAAGAGGAAAGTGATTGTACCCCTACCAGCCTTTGATTTCAGCTCACTCAAGGCTTCTACTGTGAGATCAGCCAAGAAACCCAAAACAGTTTCAAGGGTTTTGGTGGATGCTTCAGGAGATAAGTTCGCAGAGATTGCCACTCCCTCAGCTGACAAAACTAGAGATGATGTAACAGCTGCTGATTACCAGGTAACCAGGGTGGCTCTAGGGAAAGTGACAGCAAAAGGGGCGCAGCAAGATGCAAAGGATTCCATAGACGTCCTGTGCCAAAAGTTGAAAGAAACAAAGGACAGCAGAAATGAGCTTAAGGAAAAAGTGGAGCAGTTGATAGAGGTTTTGATTAAACTCTCAACACCCTTGGAATCCATACCATCTGCTTCTGTTTCTGCCGGATTCGATTTCTCATCGGTGCCTACGATTGAGAAGATTGCTAAAAAAGGAAGGGTGGTTGATGAATGGATCCAAAAGTTGCTCCAACAAGGGAAGGAAGTAATTCAAGACGTGGTGAAAGTTCATCAGTCTTTGGGGGAGATTCAGAAGGAAGGAGAGAAGATGGATGAGGAATTCACTGAAGAAATTGGACAGCTTGATTTGACTTGTGAAGCTCTCCAAGTGCTAAAGCAAATACCAAAGACATCTCTTGGTAGAAGAAGGCGTTCTTCCACATACGGATAAACACTTTCACTTATCAAGGCCATCAAGTTGAGAGTAAAGATTCTCAACGAAGCTCGCAGCAAGTTGAGAGAATCAAGGGATAAATTGATCGATGGGAAAAGTGATCTCGGAAGAAGAATTGCTAAAGATTTGTCCAAAGGTGTCGCTTGGGAACGCAGTATCCTATCGCCAGATGATCTCTTCAAACAAGTTCAGAATCTATTCAAAGATGAACTCCGTACACGGATTTGACCTTGAAGTCATTGGTCAGTTTGTAAGGATTGAGCACACTTTAGAGGCCTTAAGAAAGCTCAGCAAAGGATTGAAGAAACTTCCCGGCACTGCCAGTGATGTTCATGAAACCTGCGAAATGTGGAATGATCATTCCACTACGCCTGATGAGAATGAAATGCAAGGCATTATTCGGAAGTTCCAGGAGTTTCGTAACAAACAGTCTCAGCTGGAGGAGGAGAAAGAAGAAGAAGCAAAATATGATGATTCGATTAATTCCCAACGTCCCCATGTCATTTCTATTTTTAGATTGACATGTCTTTGTTATTTCCGTTTTATCATATTTTTAATTCATGTTTTGACTTGATCTCCTGCGTGAGAGTCATGCAAAACTGAAACTCCGCTTAACATGCTACTCTTTAGGATCTATCCTGTTTTATCTCTAGCTTCTTTTGTTATAAATAAGGGATGCCTTGCATTAAAAAGGGTCGAGAATTTTTGAAGCATTAAGAGGCTATTGGAAAGGAGAAAAAATTTGTGTTTTCTTTCAATCATTTTGAAGAATAGAAGCTGATATTGTTTTGCAGACTTTGTGTTGTGAAATATATCTTATTTAAGACAGTGTTCTTATGTTCATGATCTTAAAGCTATTCTTTGCATAGAATCTCAGTGTTTCTAATTATCTCGGACACTATATCTATGATCTAAAACTCGTATGATTATTTCGTGCTCTATGTTTACTCGGAAGAAAATACGTTTCTTCCATTTCTTTTCTACCGTGCTTCTTTCACTGTAATAGTTTCTAACCTATTTCACTTATGAAAGCAATATCCTTGAATCGTGTGAATGTGGATTTCGGGATTTCATCCCAACCCCCAATGGTTAGATTAGTGTGAATATTGTATATATTATTTATGTGTTTTAGATTAGCAATAAACAGTGACCTCACTGTTATTGAGGAGGGATTTAATCCCATGTACTGTGGTTGAACCTCATATTTTGGTTTGACAAAATATCCAACCAACACAAGTATAAAAGAATTCACACCACAAATTATAGTCCAACTCAAAACCTTTCAATTCATGATGATAAATATACATTTACAAGACTATGCATTTCGACATTCTTCATGTCAATCAAAATTAATATCTTAAAATAATATCACTTTTCATTTTTCAATACAACTCAAAATGATTTGAAATCCTTTACATAAGATCCATAATTAAGTAAACCGATGCATCATAAAAGTTTTTGCCTTCTTTTATCACTTACAATGTCCATCTCGCAAAAATTTCTAGCACAGTCACTTGAATGAACTCCATGATAAGCACTAAGCATTAAAGTGAAGTGCATTCCACTAATTGTTCCATTAAAACAACTCTGCTTTAATGAAACAATTAATATATCATACAAATAATCATAAGTAATAACAACCAGAAAATAAGTACAATTAAAGAGTCTGAATTCACTTTTAAGAAAAGAGCATAATATAATATGCAACATCTACATTATATCATAAGGTTTAATTGATCCTATCAATTACTTTAAAACAATCAATGATCTTGTCATCTAATTATTTCATAATTCTTAAAGAATAGAAATACACATTTATCTTTAATAAGTAGTATATATTTATATGCAACATAGCTCATACTAGGATGATTCATCCTACAACTTAAGTAAAGAAGAAGAATCAATACATACCATTCCTTACACACTTAATCATCTCAAAGATAGAAATAGGTTTAGAACACGCCAACCGCCTCATTTCAAAGATAACATTATAAGGATTCAACATTAAAGGCACAACATCTAACAAGAATCCCAAATCAATCCAAGTAGGGGTAGAGAGTCAAAACAATCCTCCTGCAAGTCTAAACTAACTTCCACATGTTAGAAGATATAATTTCATAGATCTGAAACTAGACGTTCCACAAATCCAAGCTAGACTCACACGAATTAATCTCTTCCTTTTCCATCCAATAGAGGATTCATAAATGGTAGGGTGCAAAAGAGTCAACCTACCAATATCAATCCAAATGGAGTATGAATCAATCAAGGAAAACAATTGGTATAAGCATGTTATATTTTATTTCCAATATACTTTACGACTTGGATAATATCTTTCCACATCATTACAACTAATGACCTATACAAAGTAGACCAAACAATCCACAATAAATTTCCATATCAAAAGAGGATCGAATACAGATAAGTTCAATCAAATGAACTTATCCAAACAACATAAAAGGAAATCTTAATAAGAAAAGGGCCAAACAATAATTCATTTCATGTATACTATCAAATGAATTAGCATTTCTATTTCAAAGTTAGAAGTTATTTAACTAGTTTCCAAGAGAGAACACAAAACCAAACACACAGTTATAAGAAAGCACACTTCTAGTTTTCCCTTACAAATCTTTACAAACTCGTTTATCTATTCCCATTCATTAAACACAAGTTCAAATTCAAATCTCATAATGAAGTATATAGTACAGTCCCAAAAATAGAATACTATCCTTAAGAGAATTACATTCCTTTCTCTTTTTAAAGACCCCGAGATTCCTTTAATGAATCTAACAAGAATACAAAAGCCCAAAACAATAAAATATAAAAAAGTTCAAAAGTACTCACGAACTCAAAAGACTGAAATCCCATTACAAGGCTTCAACAACTCAAGTGAAAAGAGTAAGTAGTTTGTGATCCAAATAAGAACAATAATACAAAACAATCTGAATAGAGATAATGTATCCTTCCATAAAAATTCCGTACACTAGGTATCAAACTCATCTTTCTAATAAAATCCAGAAATCAATTAAGAAGATCTGAGAGTAAGAAAACCCAATAAAATTTAAGTCAAGATATGTCCCAATCTTACCTCTAACGTGAGTGAAACATGATCACAACAAAGACTCTCAAGTTCCATCTAAAAATATTGTGACAAGAAGGTATTCATTTCAACATTGTTCACAAGAAGGAAAATGTGTACTGTATTTCCATAAACCTCTTACACTATTGGTGACTATTCCAACAAGCTCTATATCAAACCAAACCCACAAAAGGTACGATTACAGTCTAATATTCCTTCAAACAAAATAGTCAAGCTTTCATCAAGATGCGGGATTTCTCATATCAGAGAAGGGAAGAATATCCCTCAAACTTACATGCCCTTACTAGTTCAAGAACATGGTACAGTCTAAAAGACAAAAGTACTACATCCATTCCCACTCAAGAAGCTACATGGAGAAGATCTCAAAAGAGATTACCAAATCCACTTCAAACCAAAACTAATCTCTCAAGTATCTTTTAAGTAAACAGCCCCAAAATGAGTTCAAAGCATTTTCAAATCCTTGAATAAGAGTAAAACTCCAACTCAAAATATAAGTACAGATCCAAACACATTGACTCGACTACAAGTTTAGAATACACAAGTATAGAATATGAGTATAGTGTCGAATACGAAACTTTGAACAAATATTCGAACAACACAAAGCTCCAATACAAGCTTTGAAAAAACATGAATTCTCCAATATAATCTCAAACAAAAATTTAAGCCCCAATAGAATTTCAAATGAAACACAAGGCTCCCATATAGGTTCAAACAAAACACAACTCAAAAACAGGTTCGAACCACACAAAGCAATGAATGCTAGTTTAGAACAACACCAACCTCGAATACAAGTTTCAAAATGAAATATAGAGCTTCAAATAAAAGTTTCACATGCATATCACCATTAAACTAGCATAGAGAAATTTTCCCAAAAACTAACATTACTTTGTAGTGGATTTACATTCCAAAAAAAAACACAAATATTCATAAAAACATGAAAGTAGTTAACCAGAAAAATCATGCAAATATTTATCTCATGAGAGCAGAGTTGTTTTAATGATTCATTTAGAAGAAAACAAGAAATATTATTGGGTAGATCATATCATGCCTGATATTTTCTCTGCCAATTCAAAGGAGACTTCTAGCCAAGATTCCCACTCTTTTTCTTCTCCATGAAAGATAAAAAACCAAACAACTTTTCTTCCAATGCCTCATATACATTGCTTTGATAAAAAATAGACCAGAGAAACCAAAAATAGCCAAGAAGTGGAAGTCAAACTTCTGGTTCAAATAACTAGATAGCTCCATGCAGAGGTAAATTCGTGAGACATGCAAAACCAAAAAACCTCCCACAAATCTACCTCCCTTGTTTCCAAGATGGTTTGCACACAAAAAAAGTCCATTAATTTCATTACTCCCAAAACTCCCGCTTATCTCTCCTTGCCACCACCTCCCAAAACTGGCGAATGCCATTTTTAATTTAACATGTAATTCCATATTTAGTGAAGCCTCCATGTAAGCCCTCACTAAAGTTAACTAGCCTTTTCCAAAATTGGCAGTACCTCCATGCATTAAACCCAATCAAATCAATTAAATTCCATTGGAACCATCGCCTTATTACCCTGCGACCCTTAGGTTCCTTTTTAATAGTTTAGGCTAGATTTCCTAAAACTTAGGTTAGTCTACCAATAAATTACCTTAGGTATTAAAACATTTCCATAGGTAATTTCCACCTTAGGTTAGATTAAATTCACAACCATTAGTATTAGGCATTAGGTTAAAATAGTCTAGTATCACCTTAGCAATTTTATCCCTTATTCATTTAGCACAAGAGTTTAGGTTAGGACGCCATCCAAACGAAATAGAATAAGAAGCTTAGGTTAGATTAAAACCCATTTAAGTAGATGTATCTAGGAAGTAAGTGCTCTTACCTAGCTTAGGATACTGTTAGGATAATCCTTTAGTTTTAGTATTTTGATTCTCTTCTTAGTCATGAAGGACTATATTTTGTTTACGCCATTAATTTCCTACAGAGATCAATCCCAAAGACCCAAACACAACATACAACCTAATGAGGGCACGTTCATACAAGACCAAAGAATTTGTAACATACAAAGGTTTAGTCCACTATGTCTCCCAAACTAATGAATGTCAATTTATCATTCAGTCCTGAAAGAAGATTTAAAATATTCCTTCGATCACCGAAATTGATCCAAGGATGAGTCAAGAAAAAGAGATAAGTTTGTAACTCCCAAAATCATATTGTAGCTTATCAATAAGAAGTGAAAATGGGTTCTTGCAAGCCATATCATTTTGTTCTAAAGAATCCAAGAATGGAAATGATTTATCCATAACAAGCATGATTTTCAACAATCAAGGGAACACACCTCATTCAAGAAAATCACATGCCAACGCTTGTAATGAAAAGAGAAATATAACAGTTTGTCCAAGGTGTTACACACTCCCTCTTGGTCCACTGTCTAAGAATGAAATTAAAAACATTCACCTAACCATGACCCTTATACCCTACATTTACACAGATTACTTTAATTATTTACAATTAAATTAAACCTATCCTCACCTAGACACCTCACCATAGACCTATTCATAACATGTTTCCATAAATGAATAAGACTTGGTTCAACCCTAAAAATCAAGGCCTATTATTCTTGTAACCACCTTCCTACTCATAAAAACATAACACCCATTCTGATCCATAAAAAAATGAATGAACCTGACCCAAATGATGTGAGATCTACCATTTTTAGTAAACCTAGGGAATCCCACCTTAACCAACGTCGGTCATCCCTAAACCAACGCCACCAAATAGGAACCATTTTTGGTTACCATTTATTCACTTTGGCAACCTTATTTGTGGGTTAGAACATTCTAGAAGTGAAGAAGAAGAGAGGATAGATGTATAGAAGCAAAACTAGAGTCTTTCATCACCTATAGACATCCATAGCCAAAGACTAGGACAGATCCAGGATGTATTGCACTCATGGTAACATTCTGGGAAGCACTGTCGCGGTACCAAACACCATTATTCTGATCAACCGTCATCACCATCCAGCCATTTGAACCTACACCATAGTAAGTATACTTTCTCCCTACATCATCTATTTCTACTTCAGTTTATTGGGTTCTTCTATTGTTGTTATTAGTTTCTCCTTACATTCCCATTTCCCCACCATTTACTTTTCTCAGTAAACTTAACCATTCCTCCAACCACACCATAAAATCACCTATACCCAACCTCTACATATTTTTGAGTGTTCCTAAGATCCCCATATACCTAGTTATGCCCTCTTTCATCTCTTCCTAGACCCAGCTCAAACCCCACTAACAAATCTTATTGAATCTTATTAGTCCGACTATACCAACACCTGCTTACCCATAATCATTTTCAGTTCTACCTAACCATGATCGGTCATACCTCAATCAATGTCGATCTCTATATCTCACAACACTGTGTAAACCAGAAACCAACTAACCTACCAAAATAACTCAAAACCTTACCCAACCCTACTAAGAGACCTGCTCACCTCGCAAACCACCCCAAAACCTACAACTTGACTCAAGATCTTGACCCACATAGTTTTTAATATTTAATTGGATCAGCGTTGATAGTGATCTCGAGGTACCCAAATTAGAATACTAACACTAGTTTCATTTATATAAGTATTTTAATTACTTCATAATTTGTTTTATAAAACAATGGATTGACAACCTTCTAGGAAGTATCACACTTCCCGGATCTAGAACACGCTAGGAGGTCCACTATCATAGATTGTTTAACTCTTCTTTAGTGGTCTTGTTTTTTATTCCAGGTAGTTCCTCCCAGCCAAAAGGAAGCTCTCACAGCCAACATCAAATCGATAAGTCAAAATTTACATATCAACCTCCAAACCAACACAACATGTATTCTTCCTCGCCCTTACCCTTATTTGTTTTGTCACATTCCAAAACGTAAAGAAAATGGTAAAACATTTTGGCATGCCCGATGGAACCTATCTGGGGTTCCTTTCTTTTTTCTTCATTCCTAGGTAAATTTGGTGTGTTTGTTTATTTTATAAATGTATTCACATTAAATCTCTTTCTCTCGGTAATACTCTCTTCTTCTAGTTGTCTAAAATAACATCTATCTTCTAGTGCTTAAAAGGAACACATTCTTTTTTCTTTTTACATTGCATTAGTGAAAGAACATGTTCCTACCTATTCACCATTTGCTTCATCGAATGTAAATTTTTATTTGGGCTTAAAATCAGTTGCATTTCATCCTTGTATGTTGTATTTAGCTCACATTAAAATGAGCGTAACCTATATTCTAGAAATTGTCTTGAGCTAATGGTTGACACAAAGAATTGTAGAAAAGCACATTCTCTCTCTCTCTCTCTATCTTGCCAAACAACACAAAATTGAAAAATACACATCTTCTTAAACAACATCTCACCCGAAGAAACCGTCAATGACCACATGATTAGTGGGTTGATAGTGGGCACCCCTATTGGTTACTTCGTCCATTACCTTAGAGGACAGCCCTCCCCTGCCATAACATAACCTGAAACCTCTCCGTTTAGATCTCCTTCTTCATAGGAATCCTTCCTCACCAAAAACTCTACTCTAAATTCATGAGTCAGTATTATAAATAGCATAATCTCAACACATTAAAATAACTTATTAGATACGTACTTTTAGCATTTGATTGACGTGCGTTTTGAGGTGTGAGGATACATTTCTCTATTTTCCTTTCTTTTTCCTTGCACACTCCACTATCATAGTTGGAGTATTTTGACTTCTTCGAGTGTGTCAAGACCTCATTATATTATCTCCAGACTTTTGGGTTGATCATTCATCTTCGAGATCGCTTCACAATAATCTATTTTTGTGCATTCTCAAATTTTCACAGAATCGACATTAGTTTAATCAAGCTAGCGTCGGTTTACACCTCACTCATCGCTTTTACCTAATTGTTGTCGGTTCTCTTGTCCTTTTGTTAACTTGCTCAAAGGACACCTATTTCATCTTCTTTAGTTTTTAGATTTTTTTTGAGTCTTTGTACTCTCTGTATTATGATAAACAGTCATCATACAACTTACCTATCTAACATTCATCAGTTTTTGCCTCATTTGGTAAAAATATTCTTTTCTCATAGTAACCAACCTCGGTTACCCCTAAACCATCATCAGTCATCCTTAACCGACGTTTGTTACCCTGTGTTGATTCTCAACTGATACATTTCCCAAATCCACCTACAAATACTTATTTTTCTCATTCCTACTACTTTCTATGTCATCTGTAGGATACATCATCACCTGATATACATTCATTCACATGGTGTTGACTCGTAACCAAGCTAACACTATTATATTCCACGTTATTCGTCAATCACTCCCACCTATTCCTTCACCACCTTCTGTCCTATCAACCATGGATCCAATCCTTCCTACCACCATTACTACATGTGA
The DNA here is from genome assembly GCA_018340775.1 of Taxus wallichiana var. yunnanensis. Taxonomy (NCBI): domain Eukaryota; kingdom Viridiplantae; phylum Streptophyta; class Pinopsida; order Cupressales; family Taxaceae; genus Taxus; species Taxus wallichiana. The sequence goes on from CM031240.1 coordinate 453,876,371, forward strand.
TGAGGAATTCACATGACTCCTCGATTAGAATCCCGTAGCCTTATAATTCTACCTTTCCCACTCTTCCACCCAGGATTCCTCAGGTCAATTGATATATGTAATTCTCGTATCCATCTCTCCTACCCTTATCCCCACTTTTACATCAGCTCCTACTAATGTGGTGTTACCTTCACCTGCTTTACCCCCAGTGGTTTTGTAGCTAGGCCCTATACCCACTATGACCATTACATCTGCAACATCACCGGATCTATAATATTTGTTGTTCCTTAATTGAACACCCATACCATAACCCCATCCGCACCCATTATCTCACATATACTAATTGCAACACAACCACCCATGGTTTTGGTGACCCCTACCCCATTCAAGAATCTTGTCCTCTCCATCTCGCAGTCTCTTCCCCAATCACCACTCGAGTTATTGTGACTACTCCACCTACATATACATATTATCAACAACCCCTATCTTGTCCGTCATTCATTCTAGATATATGCCCTCTATGTCGGTCCCCTATTCTCAACCTTCCTATTCGGCATCATCATACACTGGAATGCCACCCACATTACATGTCTAGCACTAGTCTCGCTTATGCCACAGAGGTGTTCTTCCATCAAAAACATACCAATGAACTCATCAAATTAATGGTGGAAAGGATGTAGACACTAGAACCATCGGTTTTGGCTCACACAATTCTCTCACCTATGATAAAATCTATAATGAGCCCATTCATCCATCCATTCCTATTTTCCCATACCTTGTACATTGGGAAATGCCAAAATTCAAATGATTTAATAGTAAAGAATATCCACAACAACATTTGTGGTCTTTCAAACATGGGTGTTACCTAATCGCCCATGATGATGCTTTACTCCTATGGACCTTCCTAATGTCCCTCACAAGACCTGCATTAGACTCGTATTGTGGGATACCCAGATATTCCATCTACTCATTTAATCAAATAGCCCAAGCCTTCTTAGACCACTTCTCAATTAACATTGTCAAGAAATTCACCATGACTGATCTCTACTCCACTTGACAGTATGATAATGATTCTATCATTGACTTCATTGCTCGTTGGCACAGCCTAATTAACCAGCTCACATTTTAGATACCTCAAAATGAGTTCATAGATCTGTTTACTCGAGCTTACACTAGAAACATCTCACTAACCCTGTAGGTGTAGACCTTCCATACCTTTGACGAGGCATTCACCATGGCAAAAATTTGGAGATTCGTGCTATCGAAGAGAATAAAATTTAGCTACGTAACAAGAACACCGTGTTTAAATCAAATGATGCTTCTTCATCTTCAAAACTCTAGAACAACTATTTGAAACCCAAAGGATCTACCAAAGTTGTGGTTCTTAAGGCTGGACCCTCTCACCCATCAAACCAAGCCAAACCTTCTTCTAACCTCTCTCCTATCCAAGATTTCCAGTTCAGATGAGAACAACGAAATTACACCCCAATAGGGGAACCATTTTCTTCTATTTTAGAAAACTTAATTAAGGTGGGAGTCATTACCCTTCCACCTATAAAATCATACATTGGTTTTGATCCCAATCACCCAATGCCGAGTGGTATAAATAACATGAATTTTGCAACTATCATAATGTGAAAGGTCATAGCGATGGTAAGCTCAGTATCACCTTTAAGAATATCATCCAAGAAATTTTACACATCATAGATCTAGTCTTGGATAACCCAAATTCACCCACTAACCAAAACCTACATATCTTCAAAAATTCATTCCCTAATCATGCCCCATATACCAACCAAACTAGTGACACTTCAACCAATGATAGCAATGTTTGGGAGGTCCACGTTATTTTCAATGACATACCAATTGCTTCAAATTTTCCAATGTTCCTTCCATAAATGAAATCTTAGCCCAAAATCCCCTACCTACACAAGAACCTATTTCATCTACTCCTCCACCCATAGATGGACCCTCTTCATTTTCTCCTTCACCCGTGGAAGAGCCCATAATTAGCACTCTTCCTCTGGCCCCTCAAATTACCAAGTAGTCATCACTAGCACCTCTCCTACTCATAGGGGAAACTTTTCCACTCCCTACAACATCATAAGGAGAGTCCACCTCATCTAGCCCATCATCTCCTCTACATATAGAGTATCCTGTAGAAATGCCATTTCCTTTAGATGACCATTCTCCATCGGACCTCAAAGATCTTGCTGATCTAATTTTGGCTCTCTTACCCAAAGAGTTTGAAGCTAGCCATTTCATTTTTCTCAAGCACACTTTATGGGGATTTCTACTTGATCCACATTGGCCCGCTTATAGTAGTACCATTTTCATGGTTGGTCAATCACCTAGAATATGTTGATAGAGCCATGCTTTGGGGATGTCTTCTACTTCCCGATTCAACCCAAATGCAATTATCACTCCCGACACCTCCACAATCTATCAAAAAGTGTTTCAAGTAACCAAACCAAACATAACCATGGATATTGTAACACCTTCCATGTCATCAGCCATAGCCCAACATACATCTATACCTAAACACGTTCCCATGCCTATAGCATCCCTTTACCTAAACCCATCACTACCTTAAAAGTTAAGGGTCATGCTAACATCAAACCTTACTCACCCACCCATCAAATTATATTTAGCCACATCTTCCCAAACCAAAACTAAACTTATTCTGGCCCCTAAAAGAAGAACTAACTTCCTAGGCCTCATACACTAACCTCGCCTACCACACCATTGTTACCTTCACCTCTTATGTCCATCTTAAGACCTCACCCCTCAACCACTGGCCAAACAACCTCCTTCCATCGGTAAATTGAGAATGCAGCAACTCACCTCCTCATCATAGCCCTCTAATATACCCTAGCGATCCACACACCCCACCATCACCCGTGACCTTCTTACAACCCATACCACCACTACCTTCCATAACTTCTTCACTACCCATGACACTCTCATCTCTTCCCCTAACACCTTCTACCCAACCTCTACCAACCATATCCACCACAATTTGGTTTCCCCATGGGTAACCCATCCTCTTCCACCATCTAATTTTCCTTCTACATCCCGGTACTCTCATGCCACCTTTTTCCAAGATGGTGTAACCCAAAGCTAAGAATCAACTACCCTCCAATAAAGTATTCAAACTAACCAAACCTTCCATAGCCAGATCTTCTACCCCACCTTTACCCAAACATATGCCTGCCTGCAAGACCTAACACCACTCCACATACCAAACTAGTGAACCAACCCATTCCCCCTCTTATAAAGCCTCTTCCTCCACAATCAACCACACCGTATCCAAACCCACATTCACCTCCAATTATGATTTATTAGTGGGGTCCTACGCTAATATTTTAACCAATCTCTTAGAGACTTCCATCATCACATTACCATCGCTTCAACCTTACAATCCTCTTAAACCCAAACCAAAAGGGTTTGATGAGACCAAGATTTGTGCCTATCATCGTGTGCCAGGACATGATGTTGAAAATTGTAAGGCCTTGAAGACCGTTCTTATCCAAATTTGTCCTCTTGAGCACAATTTCAATGATGATGATCTTCTGGATGAGGACCCCACTCCACCTTCACCAATCTCCCCAAATATTTTTCCATTACCTACTCAGTGACTAGTATCTCCACCCCACAACCCTTTTATCCACCCCCAAAATTTGAGATCAACATGGTCCATATAAGAGAGTTGGCCAAACCACCACCCAAATGTCAATGCGCCCTACTCATTTCACAAGGATCTTATCCACCGCTAGGATTTTTCCCCTCATGCCGTTATACCTTTCATGACACACCCTCTTCATCCACCTCCCCTCAAATTAACATGGTTCACGTTGTTACCCACGCTCGAAATAAAAAGGAAAAGAAAAGGAAGCTATCCCATCAACTAACCCTATACCCAACATACCATCTACACCCACACCCAAATTCACCATTTGAGGTCCCACATATCCTATTTTTGATGGGGTCACACATCGCACAATGCTAAAATAATTGCACCAATCCTCCCTCAAAATGTCTTTATATGACCTCATCTAAACCTCTAAGTCACACCATCAAGCCCTCATGGAGGTCCTTCAATCTATTAAGGTTTTACCAAATGACCCCATGCCCATAGCCTCCATCATTACCCCTCATCACGTATCCTCTCTCACTAAGTTGTCACCTTCCTCTATACCTCCACCTACTCACCAAGTATCCTCCCTTAGCTTTTTAGATGAAGAGATCACTCCCTTCCAGTCTGACGACCTCGATCCTACTCTTTTCATCTGTGTATTTATTGATAATATATGCATATGATGCATTATGATCGATGGTGGTGCTAATATTAACATCATCTCCTCCCATGCGTATAACAAAATGCACATACCCACCAATTGCATGCATGGTAACCTAGTTATGTTGTGCTCCTTCAATGATGCCATGACCTCTACCCTAGGTATCATCATTCTCCATGTTCGCATGAGTCCCTGCCTGTCTCAAAACTTTTCTATGTCCTAGTAGGAGAGTTCCAATATAACTTGTTTCTTGGTTGACCTTGGATCTATGCCATGGGTTATGCCCCTTCAAATTTACACCACTGTCTCAAATTTAAACATGAAGGACATAATTACACCATCCTGGTTGACCCATCACCTTTTAAGACCTATAAAGTGTTGTCTTGGAACAATGATGTACTTGTCCCATTCAAGGAATCTATCATTACCCCTACTTCACCTTCATCTACAATCCCATCCACCAAGACTACCACCACCTCTCCCATATCTAACCTTGTTATCCCTACCACCGCCGCCACCTCTCTAGCATGGACTCACCTACTTCCCCATAATCTAGAGAGTCATCTATCCCCGCTACCCACATATTGACTACTAACCCCTTAGAGGGTGTTTATCAACTCCTCACTCTAGAGAGTACTTGCCTATATAATATCGACACGTTCCTCACTCCGAAAGAGTATAGAATCCTATTTCAGCAACATGGTTATGACTACCACATAGGTGAGGTTTTCCTTATGGTCCTCCCCACCTTTGCACTAATATAACATGTGGGGGACTTTATATCACCACTTAAACCCAAAATTCCATCTCAAACACAATTGTTTTCATCCGACCTACATTCCCTCACTAACGCCACTTCACTCAAACTTTCCTCCACCAAATAGCGCGTGGAAATTATTTGGCTTTAGATTTTACAAACAAGGCCACCATACTATCTTTTCTGTACCACTCATAAACACAATGACCTTAGTGGTATTGTATTTGATGCACCACCTCCTAAGAAGGCTCATGTCGACCTCATTTAGGAAGAAAAACCTTCCCCACCTCATTCACCCATGTCACCATCTTCACCCATGTAGTCCATAGATCTCAAATCTATTCCTCCTACCTTTTTGTGAACACAAATTCTTTGGGACCTTTGACCTATCAACGCAATGGCGAGGATCCCTCTTCTCTCCCATTCCTGTATCCTGACATGATTGATGATGATACACCTTCTATTAATTTTGTTCAATGTCAGGACGATGAGTCCATCCTCACCTACCTAGGTGTGGAAGATTCTTATATTCACCAGTCATTACCTTCTGAGATGCAAACCATGTTGAATGAATCAACCATTGAAATCAACATTAACACTTAGGACGACCTATGCATTATAAAGATAGGAAAATATTTAGATGCTACTTGAACAGGAAGCTTTTACTTCTTTCCTTTGGGACCATAGCAATGATTTTCTCGGTACTATGCCGATATGCCCGTATTGATAAAAAATCATGGTACACAAGATCATAACCATTCTGATGCAAAGCCCATAAAAAAACTACGAAAAATGAATCCTCGCATTACTCTTTCTCGGTCAAAGAAGAGCTTCAGTGACTTCTCTCGCTTTCCTTCATCCTACCCATTCACTATCCCCAATGAATTTCTAACATCATACCTGTCACAAAGGAGATAAGGGGACTCTCGAATTTTCACAGACTTCCATGACCTCAACCTAGCTTTTCCCAAAGATGACTTTCCCCTACCAGGCATAGACCAACTAGTTGATCTCACCACTAGCCATGAAATGCTAACGCTCATGGATGGTTTCTTGAGTTACAATCAAATATTACTAGCTACATAAGATCAACACAAGACTTCCTTCATCACACCTTGGGGGACTTTCTGCTATCGAGTCATGCCTATTGGCCTTAAAAATGCTAGTGCTACATACCAACGAGCCATGAATTACATCTTCGATGAAATCATGCATCACATATTGGAATATTACATAGATGACCTTCTTGCCAAATCTAAACATAGATCTAGACACTGACCGTCCTTAAGGTCATCTTTGACCACCTCATCAAGTATTGTGTCCATCTTCAACCAAATAAATGCATCTTTGTGGTCCTTTACAAAAAAACTCCTCGGTTTCATCGCTTCTTTGCGTCTTATCGAAGTCAATCCTACTAAGGTAAAGGATATTCTAGAAATGCCTCCACCCACTAATCTCCATCAACTTCGAAGCCTACAAGGAAAGTTGCAATCCCTTCATCATTTTATCTCGCAACTTTTCAACCACTGTCAACCATTTCATCATCTTCTCAAGAAAGACATTTCATTTAAATGGGATGATGAATGCCATAAAACCTTTGAAGCCTTGAAACAATACCTCCTTTAACCACCAGTGCTCATTCTACCTAAAGATGACCAACACTTTTACCTATATATTTCTCCATCGACCATTCTTTAGGTGCCATGCTCACTCATCGTGATGACCAACACCAAGAGAAATCTGTTTATTACATAATTTATACCCTTCTAGACTACAAAACTAGATATACCCACGCCGAAAAACTCTTCCTATCCTTAGTTTTCATTGCCACAAAACTTTTCCATTACCTACTCAACCACAATACCTTTTTCATTACTAATATTGACCCCTTACACTATATATATGCCAAACCCTATCAACATCAATGTGCCACAAGTTGGCTTATGCTTCTTGTCGACCTTGACCTCGAATTAATTCATTAAAAGTCCATCAAGAGTCAAGCTATTGCTGACTAACTGGCAGATGCACCTCTTTTCGGGAATTAACTTTCTAACTCTGATTTCCTATATATGAATCCATAGCTACCCTCTCCTTAGATGATCCTTCTTACCAAATGACACTCTTCTTTGATGGCTCCAAGTGTCAGCGTGGAGGTGGGGCTGGTTTCATCCTCATTCTTCTTGATGGTGAACCTATGCCTTTGTTTTCAAAACTCAATTTTGATTTTACAAACAATATTTCCAAATACGAAGCTCTCATATTGGGCTTCCATGTTGCTTATGCCTTATATGTTAAGTCCATCAATATATTTGGTTACTCCTAGTTGGTTATAAACCAAGTCAATGGTATATACTAATTTCATAATGAGATACTTTAAAAGTATAAACATCATGTAGACATAATTTTAACCACATTTGAATGTTACAAACTTCAAACCACCCCACATTCCACCAATAATTTTGTGGATACCATGGCTTGCTTGGCTTCTCAAATACCTGCTTCACCCACTGACTCTAAAATCTTTGTCATAATACAAAGGCTCCAATCAACCTCTTATTCACCTCATGAACTCTACATCATCGGAACCGTTACACCTGACCCACGTGACCTTTGGTATAAGCAATTTGCAGACTATCTTTCCCTTTCCATTCTACCTACTGATATCACTCATAATAGACAATGGGCCTTTCTTAAAAGTGTCTCTCGTTATGTCATCATGAGTGGTCTCCTTTATAAGTGAGGTTTTGATGTTATTCTCTTATGATGCCTTACAAGTTCTGAAGTTCCCTACACCATTAAGGAAGTCCACAATGGAATTTGTGGAGGACACTTTAGTGGTTTAGCTATCACAAAACACATTCTTTGCCTTAGCTATTATTGGTCAGCCTTAAACCATGATTGTTGTGACTATGTCAAATGTGTGAAAAGCCAAAGAACTTGATAATCTTCATCACACACCTAGTCATGCCCTGCAGGTCACACGAGACCTTTGACCTTTCTCTCAATGCGGTTTGGATCTTATCGGTGAGATCAATCCCCATTCTTCATAATTCCACCAATGGATTATAACCACTATTGAATATTACACTAAACGGGTAGAGGCCATTCCCCTCATTTCTACAAAATCTGAGAAAATATGTGAATTCATCAACCATCACATCATTTATCGCTTTGGTGTTCCTCACCACCTCATCACTGATAATGGAAATTAACTAAAAAAAAAAAACCCTACACAGGATATGTGATTATTTTTACATCCAACTCGGTTTCTCATCACCTTATTACCCATAAACCAATGGCCAAGTCAAATCGACCAATAAAAATTGAATAAAATTATTATGAATGTAGTCAACGATACTAGGAAGGATTTGCATATGCACATTCCTTTCGCCTTTTGGGCTTATCACACTAGTATTCACACTTCGACTACTACCACACCTTTTTCTCTAGTCTATGGTACCAAGGTTGTCTTACCTCTCAAAGTCCATATTCCATCTCTCCACATCTCACTACAAGACATGCTCAATGACGATGAATTTTACCAAGATTGTTTGACACAACTTGAGTTATTAGATGAATGACATCTCAATAATTTTGACCATCTCCAAATCTACCAAAACCGTATCAAACATGCCTATGACAAATGTGTTCATGAATAAACCTTTCGAATGGTGACATCTTCCTAAAGGAAAACCAACATGTAACCAAAGAAGAGAAAAGTAAGTGGGGAAAATTTTCTCCTAATTGGCTTGGACCCTATATCGTTACCCATGCCTATGGATCAGGTGCTTATCGTTTGTCTTCACTCAAAGCTAAACCTAAACCTGATCCCATCAATGCCTTACATCTTTGACCATTTTATTGTTGACATCAATTCCTCTATCACTTTCGATCATTTGATCACTCATTCCTTGAGCATTGTTCACCTTCCATATTACCCATTTTAAGGATCCACGATTAGAAAATAATCATGTGATTACTTGTCACTTTTCAACCTTGTCTTCAATATGAGTACCACATCTCTACTCATAGAAATATTCTCATGGATACTTTATGTCTTCTCCAAGGTGGAATCCCATGGTCATTCATCACTTGAAACCACCTCTTTCATAGTTGACCTATGTGTAGTATTTTTTTCCTATGAACATGAACTTGATCCTCCTCTATAGTTTTGTCCATGAATTAACCTATTAAATTAAAAAAACAAAAAGGGATACAACTCCTTGAGTCAAACTTCCAAAGAAAAATATGACTCCCTCAAAAGGGACATCTCTTCACTCTATTTCAACCACCATAAATAGACTGCACCCTTGAACGCCATCTATATAAAGTCATTTCAAAAATACAATAAAAATATCTAGAAGCTTCCCACATTGATCAGCTTCACGAAGACTTCAAGGAGATACAATACTCATCTCATCTAGACTTCCCGCATTGATCATTCTATTAAAATACAAAAAAATGAAGAAAATGATTAAATTTTCATCGGGGACTTGCCTATTTTTTGATCTTGGGTCTCTTGCCAAGGAAACATGTTTTCATACACTAAGTTACACTAAACCACCCATTCTCACCTCATTTCCTTTTTATCCTAATTTCCTCTTTACTCAAGGGAATTTCCACAACCACGACATTTCATGATTATGTGACTTTATTCACCCTTACAATGGTCCATTATGCAATGCCTTTAGGGTCTTACATTCATAAGCCCATATTGGATATGGTAGACTCATTAGAGGTCCTTATTAATTGAGTATATCTTTTTCCACCTCTTACCATTCACCTTCCTCATTACTTATTGATTATCCTATACAGGACCAGATCATCAACACCTACATTTAAAATAACTCATCCATGTCTATAACCTAAACTCCGCCATGCCTATGACCTAAAATCAACCATGCCTATGACCTAAACTCAACCATGCCTATGACCTACATTCAACCATGCCTATGACCTACATTCAACCATGCCTAACACCTACCAACCCATTCCTCTACTTCATCATAATATTCACTAGCTTATGGGAGAACTACATCGACCTAAGGCCCCTTTTCATCAGGGCTATGTAGGTAAAAATTCAATGGTATGGGGCCCTTAGAGGTTAACTCAGACACTTTTTACCCTAAGTGATTCCCCCCTTCACTTTCCTATTCACATTCTACCTTACTTAGTTTCCATTTTCTATCAATAACTTGAAATTAAACCAATCAAGCATCAATTAATACACATGTTTACCACATCATCAAATCATTAATTTCTCATTTTCACATTTCCATTATAGCATATGTGTGGAAATTTAAACCAGAACCTATATATACATCACCATTTTCCCCCAATGTTACCTACAACTTGGACATCAAACCATGCCTAAATTGACCTAACTTAACCATGCCTAAATCAACCTAACTCAACCATATCTACATCTAAATAACTCAATCATGCCTAACACAACCTGACTCCACCATTCCTAAATCAACCTAACTCAATCACACCTAAATCAACTAGACTACATCATGCCAAAACCAACCCAACTCCATCATGCCTAAACTGAACTGATTCCATCATGCCTACACTAACCTAACTCCATCATGCCTAATCCACCTAGTTTCCATCACATACACACATAATAACATAAATTAAAAGCAAGTACACCATCCATACTATAAATACCATCATCTATAAATTGGAAATTCTATGTATACATACATGTGTACATAGATACAAATAAATACAAGTATCTCAACAAATCTCATGTACATCCTCACCATCTTTAGCATGTAGGCTGGTATATGATCAAAAATATCAAAAAATGCTCATGTACAACCTTTCTCTCTCTACGTACATAGGCCGGTAGATACCAAAAATACATAACAAAATGGAGGTATGCATAACTATTAGGAATCCCCTGTCGGATATCCTTCATACTGTCTCTCTCCAGCCTCCTCACCCTCTTCTCATGTGCGGCATCCCGCTAGCATCTCACCACCCACCATGGGCATCGGTCTACCCTTAGTTAGTACTTCACTGGAGATGGCCTCCATACACTAGTGGCCTCGCCCTAATTTTGTATCTAGGCTAGTCGGCCCCCTGTACTCTCCACACTATGAGTGCGGTACCTCATCCTCTCACTCAAAGCCTACTCTACTCTATACTTAGCATAAGATGGGATGTCTATCCCTACAAGCATCAAGTGGTCCTGATAGTATCATGCCTCACCTAGGGCATCCTTGAACCTACCCATCGGTATGGTCTACAAGGGAACCATCGGTCTTGGCCCCTATACTGTCTCTCGAGACCATATCCCACCGGTATATGTAATAAGGGACCATGTCCCTATGCCTGTACCTATACTAAGGGACCATGTCCCACCCCTGTCTATAAAATGAGACCCTATCCTTGAGCTTGTGTGGGTGCCCGTGCCTATACACGGGCTCAGTAGGGAAACAATTTGTTACTATACGGTGGCCAACTAGCCTTGCAGCCCCAGTAACTCAGTGCTTGCAATGTGGCAACTTGTTTCTCTAACCCTATCAGTTTTCCCTGCACAATCCCTAATTGTGTGACCAATGTCACCACCTACACCTATATGACGTCTCTCTGAACTGTGATAGTGGCCAATTCCAACTACCTTGGCCTCGGTGGTACTACTCACAGTTGTGTTGCCCACCACTATCTGTACCTATCAGTAACTCCTACATCATCAATACGCCAGTCTACCAACTACTCCTCCTACCCTACAAGCACCTTTGGCTATGGTAGAGGCATAGGCCTCTCCATGTCATCCCTCTTGTGCTGTGGAAATGGTGGAGGTACATATACAATGGAAAAGTGACATGCGAGCATGGGAATCTACAAGTACCTCTTCCTCATACTTGACCTCCTGAGGTCATGTCGAGACAGCCAGTGAATGTTGAATATGAATGGATACAGAAAAGCTAATAAGGTAATCTTATATCCTTAATACGCAATAATGGAATTTACGAATCTAAGGCAAAGAAGGCCCTCCTAACCTAAATTGGTGTAATGGATCGTTCGGATATAATAGCTGTTCGAGGCTCCAATCAATGTTGAGCTCTTCCGAGATCCTATTGCTTGGTTATTGGATACGTGGGAAGTGGCCTCGTGGGAGCTTCGTATATATCTCCGAGAAAAGGTCATGAGAATGGTGATAGGAGGTTTAGTGGATTTGTAGTGAACTATGGGTGGTTTTCTAGTCTAGCCAAAAAAATATTAGATTGATTGGCTTCTATATTTAAAATAGAGAACGTGTTATAGTATCTGGCAGGAGTGATGAGGATATAAATACCGGTGTTCATAAGCCGGTGTCAATACTTAATTGATTTACAAGCTTTGTTGGGTTGTGGTACTTGGGGATCACAACCGTGAGTGTGTGGTTGTTGTGGACCTATTATGGTCATGTGAAGAATCAATCCCTTCTATCAAATAATCATATGCCTTTTTAGCCTCTATGTTTAGAACTAGAAGTTGTATACTTTATTAAGAGTACCTAATAGGTGTTATGGCAACTTGAATGTGTAAGATAGTATCTATGTCGGTGAGGAGGTCTCTGCATCAAGTTGTGGAATTAAAGTATCGCAACCAAGTGCTTGTTCTCTTTGAATCCTTGTTTATTCATTTGGGTATTTTATCAAGGCGAGTCTATAGTTAGGATGTTTTGACCAAAAGGTGTATTCCTTGTCGTCTTCGATATTTAACCCTCTCGATTGTTCACTAATTGCTTGTAGGTTTACTATTGCTCGAAAGACCGTATCCTAAGGTCTTGATCTATATCAGCTAAGGTTGTGAGTAGATTTGGTTGAGGCACTATTGGTTCAAATATATAATCTCTAGGCTCTCTAGGTCCTATGATTGTCATACAAAGTGTTTCAACTTTTAAAAATAATAAAATGATTATGAAATATGTGTTTATACTATGCAATCATTCTTCTATTTTTGTATTTTCGATGACGTATTTTAATGAAATTAAAAATCAGCTATTCTAGTATATTTAGAAAATGGACAACTAATCTAGTAACAGAATAAAAAAAAGTAGCATGGTGTGGCTATTTGCCTGTGCAGTTGTGATTTTATCCTAAATATCTAAGAAACTAGTTATTTTGATTTATAAGACTCTCAATCCTACCTCAGAAGTGAGGAATGAATCACAGTTTCTTAGAAACTATCAATCCCCATAGCTTCTCTGGCGATATCGAGAGTGAGATTTTGACTGAAATAAAATAATTCACTATTCTATTTGATACATTGTAACTAGAAATTTGATAGCTCAAACCTGGCATTTGCGAATAGTGGTAAATCTAGTTGTGTGTGATTTCATCCCCTCAGTGTGATCTCCACGTTCCTTCGTGTTCTCATGAATCTAGAAAAGTATGTATATGATAGTATCAATAGAAGATGGTATTAAAACAATGCTAGCTTTGGATATAGATCGAATACAATGCGAGTAGGAGAGGGATAGCGCAAGTGAATAGAGCTTGACTATGTAATTCCTAGGGGGATTTATCGTAGGAATACAACGTAAATTTACCGAGAGTTTTAGAATCTATCCTTATGAAAAAAAAAACCTACAAATTTAATGGATTCTAATCTAGAAATGAAACTATTCTATGCTAAGCTGACTTGCATGGCACAACAATGAAGCAAGACTAAAACAAGAAGATCAAATGACCTCTAAAAGACCAACAATGGAGGAAAAACATGAAACTGATAGAATTCTAAGAAAGAAATTCAAAGACTGAATAAGAGAATTGAGAAGGTGAGGGGCCATTTGTTTGAAAACAAGTTGGCTATTTATAACAAATGCATTTACCAGAGGGTAACTCCCAATTGAACTCTTTTACTATAAACAAAGGGAAAACACTATTACTAGGAAACATCAATGCAAGCCAAAGTGGTTGAAGAAAGTGGGTGAAATTGAAGATTTACGTTTGACATGATCATCTAGAATTTGGAAAACACGTACAGGACCTCCGCCTTGTGTAGGGCGGTGGTTATGGGACCACCACCCTATCTCACGGTGGCGGTCACGGGACCGTCACCCGGTAGGGTGGCGGTTTTGTGACTAAAGACAAAAATGCAAAGAAAAAGGGGGACAAAGGGAAAAACAAAGCATGCAAAGGCCGAGTGGGGCATGCGGGATACAAATGTATACTTGGCGAGCTTTTCTAGATTCCGAACACCTTACAAGGAGACCTGTATCATCATTGGGGTATATGTAACATCGTTACACGCAATGCAGTACCCTACAATTTCAGGTACATACATATTACCCCCTCGAGAGAAGCATATTAGCCATGAAGAGGCGTAAAATGGTGGATCCGAGTATGGAAGTCCCAAAATGGGGAGTTAGGAGTTATACCTAACATGCCCGTGTGTTGGAAAGTCACCATCAAAATCCTGCTATCTAGCAAAATGAAAAAGGGGACTCAAGTGTAGATAGATAAAATAAATTGAGAAATAAAACAAAATTGATATGAAATGAGGACTTACCATCTACGTGGGGTTTAGAACTTACCTCCGTCGATGCTCTGACCCTACGAAAGACATTCAAAATCAATTTTAGAAAGCTATATATATATAACAAACTCATTTCACTATTCATTTGTGCAGATTGATTTGATATTTTTTGAGCTCTGGGACCCACGGTGATAGTTTTTAATGAGAGTATAGTCAAAACATTTGTGGTGAGATAGCGATCATTACTTCGAGAGCGGAATATCGACCCATGAAGTCTCAGGTTAGTTCATCTCAATTTATTGTTTTTAAACCTAAAATGTATAAATGATAAAATCTTTGTCTTGGGGGGTATTTTTGAAAATACTAGTTTTAAATGAGCCTCTAGGGGGCGCCATAGGGTAGGTCTCTTTTTTAGTTAAAATGGTGAATTTTTCCTGTTTTTAGGCATTTTTAGGGTATTCGAGCCGTTTGCATTTTTGGGACATGACCGCCACCTTGTGTAGGGCGGCGGTTACAGGACCATCGCCTTAGAAGGCGGCAGTTATGGAACCGCCGCTCTACATAGGGAAATGGTTTGCAATAGAAATCCAAATAAATACTTAACTTATTTTTTACATTTTTAGTATTTTTACTTGTTCTTAATAGTCTTTCCAATTGAATTTTGATACTAGCTCACTTCTTATTGTGTTTTTGGGTGTGTTTAGAAGGAGGATTATATTAAATGGAGCTAAGAGAGGGAGTGTGATTGGCTCCTAGCAGTGTTAGAGGCACTCACTCAGGCAGAGCGAGATACACTTTAGAGGGCTGGTATTTGGAGGATTGCACAGGTCCCTCATGTTGCACTTGCTAGTCACATACTATGTGACTTATTTTCATATTGGGATGCGGATCGAAACACCTTTCGATTGCCAGGAGTTAGGGGTGAGTGGAACATCACCCTGGAGGATGTTTACCGTATAGTGGGGCTTTTGATCCTTGGGTGGTGGCTATCTCTTAAGACAACAGTATCGAGATCTCAGGTGGTTCAGTGGGCCACCTATATGGGAGATGTAGTTGTATCGATGAGATCGAAGAAGGGAGCGAGGATCCACTCCATTATTGATTCAAACATTCCTATGCTCCGCAATGCCATCATGGGCATCCTTTCTTCAAGAATGATTGAGAACAAGGGAGGGGACACCCTCTTATATTTTTGGGCCCCCATTATTGCATAGATTGAGGGCCACGGACGTGTCTATGCTTGGGGAGAATATATCCTCGGGACCACCTACCATGATTTATACAGGGTGGTCTTACTACAAGAATAGTCACTGAGCCACCCCACTCTTGTCATGAGTTGGGTATATGAGCATATTACTCTGTATGGGAGACGTGTAGAGGCAAAGGATCCCGGGCCGCCAAGGCAGTGAGGTGGACAGGGATGATAGTTCTTAGAGCACCCCACCAGCCAGTGGCCTCTTTGACCACTGCAGATATGGAGGCCACCCCTTTTCAGGCCATCGTAGGGCTATGGGGAGAGGAGACCATTACATTGGTTGCTTGTCGACTACTAGTCGGCTAGTAGACAAGATGGGGAAGTTGGAGATCCACCCTTTGATAGAGTACCACAAAGACATTTCAGCCTCCCTATACTAACATGTTTCCTCCGGTGGGGCTAGTGTATAGATCTATTCATGAGGCTCAGGGAGGTCATAGAGGCCGGGTTGGACTATTGTTACTCCCGGTGTTCCCATTACAGCTAGGAGGGTGGTACATGCTCAAGGGAGAGTCGGTGCTTCTCGGCACCCTTACTTTGGATTGCCACCGGTCCTACCCATAACAACAATGAGCCCATTGACTTGGACTCCGAGTTTGAGGATTTCACTAGCGGAGAGATAGAGGAGGAGACATAGGAGATGGAGATCGGTGAGATAGGTGGGGAGGATGATAGTGATCTTGAGTGGCATGATTCTCAGGAGATCCTATGGGCCGAGAGGGCAGAGCGGAGCATAGGGAGGGTGACTTTGGTCTCAGAGGAGTTTCTCTCTCAAGACTTAGGGGGAGATAGTGAGTCCACATTGCAGGCCGTCACATTACCCCGGATGTGGGAGAGGGACACCGGCGGTGGTAGCATTAGTGGCAGGCATGGATCCTAGAGATCCTTCCTGGAGGTCCGAATATTCAAGTGACTTGTTACTCTTCTCTTGACTTTTTTTTAGTTAGAATTGTCTTAGTTTTTATTTCTTTTCATTTTGTTTATTCTTGGTTTTATCTTTTATCATTTTCTAACTTGTTTTCTCCTTTATTTGCAGTGACTACTTTTGATGAGTGGCAAGACTTGATTCACCGAGTATGCACCGATACCCTATTTCTCCCCGGAGAAGACTCGTGCTGAGCTATCTGTAGATGTGGGGGAGCCTTCAGCAGTGGTAGGCATACCGATGTTTTTGCCTCTGTCTGGCATGCGGCGAAGATCATGACTTCTCTCCGCGCTAAGGTAGCTAGATATAGGATGACCGAGCGCTTGATGAGGAGTCATTCTCATAGCGAGACGGTAGCTACTGGCCATGACCGCAAGCCCTCAGTGCATTCGAGCGCCAGTGCGTAGCGGAGTCCTAGATGTGGTCGTGCGCCTTCTGAGGGATCCCATAGGGATTGAGAGGCCACTTTGTTAGATATCTATATGAGTGTTTTTGTAAATTTCGGGCTCATTGAGCATTTTGAGCATGCCTAGTGCATGATGGCATTGTATACGAAACATGATATATATATATATATATATATATATATATATATCTTTTAGATCTAGACTCTTAGTGCCTATATTTTTGTGACTTATTTCTACTTGATGTTTTTAGAATATTTATTTTCATTTTTTCCAATATGTATGTAATGGATGACAAATGATAACAAATTTTGAGTAGAATGTTTCTCTTTTTTATGCTTTTGTAATGCTGATATGCGATGATATAAACATATGGTAGCTTTGAAATTTTGACCTCTTTGGGAAATGTCTGTAATTTCTTCTTATGTTGGCAAAATGTGATGAATGTAAAGTGATAAAGAGATGAACTTGCCCCAATCCCAATTCCATGCAACTAGTAAGATGCGAGGGCTCAACACCAAGAGTTAGGAAGGGCACAAGTTGTATGAGTTTGACTGAATGGAATGATGAGAGACAGACAAACCAGTAATAGAAACCAAACATAGACCTACACACCTACCCTACTCAGAGCTACCACCAAGCTTAGAAGGCCACTTACTTTCCAGTTTATCTAGACTTAGATTTATAAATGGCAACCTGGTTGACAAAATCTGGTTTTGAGGATTTGATCTCTTTTGGAGTTTGGATATTTGTTTTCTCTTAATAGAATTTGATTTGTGCTTCTAGCATACCAAGATTTGTTAATTTGTGTGAATGGACCCCCCACATCCTGCCTCATGCCACTAGTAAGAAGCACGGGTTTGTCACCAAAGGCAAGATATAGGCGAGTAAGGGAACTCCTTTCCTTTCCCAACCTCACACCACCAGTAAGAGATGTGGGTTTATCACCGAAGGTTGATGGGGTAAAAAAGTGTGTAAAATAAAATATTCTGTTTGTTTGGTGATTTTTATTCCATTTGATTTTGACATTTCTGATCTATGACTTTGGGATATCCTTTCATTCAAAGAGATTTAATAGGGATAGATATGACACCAAGAAGCTTCTAAGCAGGACCGTAGGTAAGGACAACTTCACCTAGTAGAAAGAAAGAGAAAACCAAGTATGCAGACCTTGGTATGGTTTTCAAATCAATACTTGTCTGTCGAACTTGATGAGAAGATTTGAAAATATTTGATGATGTTTGAAGAGATGTGTTTTGAATGCTTTTGCCAATATTTTCAGAAATTTGTAATAAATTGCTTAAGAGTAAGTTCCTAGAATAAAAATTTTACGAAATGAGTGGACAAAATGAAACAACTAAATGACTAATGAATGTAGGTAGTTATAATGTACAAATGGTGATTTTGATTTCTTACGCATAAAATGTTCAATATGCAAGGAATTGACAGCTTCATTTGAATTCCTCACCTTCTAGTGTGCATAAAATATATGCACCATTTCGTAGTCCTTCATGACTCGGTATGGGCCCAACCACTTGGGCCGGAACTTCCTTCACCGGTTTTCTTATCGATCCGGATGTCTAGCCTTAGAACTAGATCTTGCTCATATATTTCTCACTCATAGACTTTTTTGTTATACTGTCAAGCACATCCGGTCAAAGCATAGACTCTATGTCGTTATATCAAGCATTTAGCTTTGGCCTCATCAAGGCTTTCCAGTTGAGAGAGGTGTGCCTCCCTATAAGATTATTCATCTATAATCCCTTGTAATGAGATGTGGAAAATAGGTATTTCAACCTCAAGTGGGAGAACTGCTTCTTCCCGAATACCAGGTGAGAAAGGAGTTTCTCTGTTGGTGTTCTTATTGAGGTTCGATGGGCCCACAAGGCCGGATATAGTTTTAAACACCAATATCGCCTGTTCTCCTTGACCATTTTGAGGAGAATAGCTTTTAATGTTTTGTTTGTCGCCGGCTGTCCATTGTCTTGAGGGTAGTAAAGAGAGGTTATGTGATGGTTTATCTTGAATTTGATGCATAACTCATGGACCTCATCATTTTTAAAGGATGTGCCATTATCTGAGATAATGACTTGTGGGACACCATACCTGCAAATGATTTGGTTTAGAATGAATTTGGTAATTACTGAACCTAGTACTGTGGTGAGAGGCACGGCCTCCACCCATTTGGTAAAATATTCTGTGGCTGTAATTATAAAATTATGGCCATCGGTTGATGAGGGAGAGAAGTTTCCTATCAAGTCTAGACCCCATGTGGAGAAGGGCCACAAGGTCACTATTGGTTGCAGGGATTGTGCTTTGGCATGTGAATCTCGTGAGAGAATTCTTGGCATTTATGGCACTTACGTACAAACTCTACTACGTCATGTTTGAGAGTGGGCCAAAAATAGCCCATCCAATGTATTTTGTGAGCAGTTGCATGACCACCAAAGTGGCCTCCACATATCCCATTGTTGGATTCATGAAGAATCTTCTTGGATTTTTTTTGTTGATGCGTCTTAGAAGCATGTCATCAAATGCTTTATGATAGTGTACCTATTCTAAAACAACATATTTAGTGGTGATAATGTGTAACCACCTCCGTTGCTATGATGTGGCACTTTCTAGGTATGTATGGTATATGATAAAATTTATGATATCAGTGTACTAGGGACATGTATAGATGGGGGGCCTAGTTTCGATGAAGTATAAACACTCATCAAGAAAGTCCAAATTTACCAGATCACTTCCATCTAGTGGATTTTTAGCCAACCAGTCTGCAATGATTTGTCCCTTAACAGATTTTTGGTTTATGAATGTCAACTCAAATTCACCCATTAAGGTTGTGAAACGTCCAACCTTTTTAGACAAAGACCCTTATGTAAGAAATGTTCGTAAATGATCTATCTTTACAATGAACCTTATTTCTTGGTTTAATAGGCAATGTCTTAAATGTTTTGTTACAAAGACTATGAAAAGGCATTCTCTCTCTGCTTGTGTGTAACATGTTTCATAATCGAGCAATGTTCGGCTAATGAAATATACCACACATTCTCATTTATCATCGTCTTCTTGAGCCAGCATGGAGGCTAGCGAGACATGAGTGGCTCGTGAGTATGGGATCAAAGGGCGATGCAGTGGGAGGAATTAGCGTGGGTGGAGACAACAAGAAGCATTTAACTACTTCAAAGGCCTCGTTGCATTCTTCATTCCAATTAATGCTATAATATTTCTTTAATAGATTGTTGATTGGATGAATGGAAAAACTTAAATCTGGGATGAACCTTCGGATTGCACCAAGCTTCCCAAGAAATGACCTGATTCTAGACTCGTTTGATGGTGGGATCATTTCAAGAATAGCCCGTATTTTGGCTGGATCAACATCAATCCCTCATGAAGATATAATGTAGCCCATAAGTTTTCCTCCTATCACACCAAACATGCACTTCTCTGGGTTTAATGTGACACCATATTCAATTAGTCATGAGAGGATGATACGAGCACTTCTGGATGATCATAGTGTTTCTTGGCCTTGGACAACAAGTAATCCACATAGGATTCCACAATTTTATGGATAAGATCATGGAATATATAATTCATTACCCGTCGATATACGTAGCACCAACGTTCTTAAGAACAAATGGCATGTCGGTAGCAATAAGTTCCCAAGGAGTTATGAATGTAGTTTTGGCTTGATCTTGTTTAGATATTTTAATTTGATTATACCCTGAGAACCCATCCATGAGGGACAACAGTTCAAATCCAGCTATTGCGTCAACGATAACGTCAATGGATGGTAATGGGAAGTCATCCTTGGGACAAGCTTTGTTAATATCCCGAAAATCTATGCAAATGTGTATCTTCCCATTGTTTTTGAGGACAGTAAAATATTAGATACCCATTGTGAATAGTCAACAGGCTTGATGAATCCCACTTGGAGAAGTTTTATTACTTCCTCTTTTACCATGAGAGCCACTTTTGGCTTCATTGGTCTTGACTTCTGTTTAATTGGTTTTGCATCTGGTTTAGTGACAAGATTATGTACCGCGACATGTGGTGTAGTGCCCATTATTTCTTTATATTTAAATGCAAAAGCCTTTTGATGTTATTTGAGGATTTGGGTGTGTATTTCTATCTCTTATGGAGTTAACAAGGATCCCAACTTCAAAAATTTTGGTTCTTCCTCTGTTCCAATGTTTTTGTCAATGGTTTCTTCTATTAAAGAAGCATTACCTTCTTCAAATTTAGGTGGTGTTGGAGGTAGTTCCAAGATTTCTCTGCTTTCTATCTCGTAGATATCGAGATCCTTATGTGGAGGAGACTCTACCATGGGATTTCCAAAATAGGAAGAGGAATGTGGTATTAGGGAAAGATCAACTATATGATGAGCAAGGTATAGCTCTGCATAGACATTTAGATATTCGAGAGTGACTCTATCATTGTCAAAGTGATCCATGATAGAAAAATCATCCTCAGCTTCTCCATGAGTTAGGAGTGAGTTTTTGATATTTTACACACTAATGGTTTGGTATGAAGTGATACTATGAAATTTGTATCTTCCAACTCACTATTTGGAGTGAAACGGGAAGCTGAGGTTTCTATCAAGTCTGCGAGAAGGTTCTACTCTCGTGGGATTGCTTCAATTGATATGAAGTTAAATCCCTTGCTTAGATCTAACACCGTTGTTTTGTATAGTTGTAAATGTTCAGCCCTAGTTTCATATACCTCAAAGACTTGGTTTGCAACTAGTTGCGAGTCTCCTAGCACTCTAATGTCATTGACACCCATTATTTTAGCTAGGATGAGGCCAAGGAGGAGAGCTTTGTACTCAACCCCGTTGTTTGTACATTCAAAGTTTAATTTAAAGGTGAAAGGTAGGATCTTTCCCTTGGGTGAAGTAAAGATTACTCCGGCCCCAGCTCCAAAGCGACATCTAGCTCTCATGTTGAAGTGGAGCATCCAATACTTGCTTGGAAAAATGGATGTTGGGATATCTGTCATATTTATTTCCTTTGCTTTGGTTACTTCTACCATAAAAATTTTGTCTGATGGAAGAGAAGCAATTCCCAGGGTGTGTCCCATACCCATAGAATCAAATGGTAGGAGAATAGGTAAGTATTTCTCTAGTAAATCACCAAATTTTGTGGTAGTCCCTAGTGACATTGTTTTTACAAAATTTGTCTCATTTTTAGTGTTGGAATGTCCTCGGATGGATTTTGTAATTTCTAATTTTGTGGTGGGTATTAACTCTTCTTTTGGTTTTGAATTAATTGGTTTGATGATTCAATTTGTTGTGAGTTCAAATTTAGAGTGAGCACCCGGTATTTTCTTCAAATCAGCTAGGTGTATATCGAAGGATTTTGGGTCACCTTGTGCCATAAATATTTTCCCTAAGTGTAGAAATCTTATTTCTTGGAATAACGTGGAAGTGATTTCCTTCATACGGTGTATCCACGACCGACCGAGGATCATATTATAGTTGGTTTCCCGATATATAATATAAAATTCGGTGAGGACCATCTTGGGTCCTAAAGTGACTGGTAAAACTATGGTTCTAATTGAAGTGGCCTTGAGGCTATCATAACCTCTTAGCGTATTTCATGTTGTGGAACAGTTTGTCTCTCCATATCCTAAATTTTGAAGAAAAGTGAAGGGGACTATGTTAACTGCTGCCCCATCATCAACCATTGCATGTTTAACATAATTATTGTAGATCCATACTTGCAAATGTAAAGATGGGTTGCCTCTTCGTGTAATCTCAATGTCTGATTGGCATTTTTCTTATATCAAATATAAATTCAGTATCCCTATCTAGCTGCCCCGATGGATAAATGTCAAATTCTACATGGTTTACTTGCATTTCTAGAGGAGGAGTGATGTTGATTAAATGACCAAGGCCTAATGCTTCTAAGAGGGCATCCCTATGGGTGGGAGAGTTCTTTAACAAATCCAAAAAGGAGATGTGAGAGAAGGTTTTAGTTAAATCATTAATTAAATCATAGGCGCCTATGGGTTTTACCAACATTTTTTGAATGTTGTCTAGTTCCAATGGATAGCTTGGAGTTGGTTGAGAAGAATAATATCATGTTCTTGTTATGGTTTCTATGGGTAGCTCGGTGTCTAACTCTACCAAACCAACTATCTTAGTTTGGGGTCGAGTTCCTAGTTGGGGTGTGACTGGTGGATTTAATGAAGTTAAAGCCTCATGATCATTGTTTCCTGTTATAACACCCTTGTTTGTTCCATTAGGATCTAACCTGTTATTGTTAGAATGGTTTGGGAGTGGATCATTAAAGATCTTGAGAGGTGCGGTTGAGGGAAAATTACCCCGTATAAGTGTTTGGTGTGGGTACTATAGAATTTGCTAAAAACATATCTATAAAGAGTTTCTTTTGATCTTTTGGCAAACGCTGCATGAATTTATTATAGTCATGATAAGTCCTAGTATCATGGCCTTGAATCTTGTGGAAGCCACAATACAAATTGGGATTATATTTTTGAGGTTGTTGATTTAAAACTTGTTGTGGCCCAAAATTCTAATAAGGTTGTTGGTTGTTAGAGTTAAAATTTTGAGGTCATACTCCTGTGGTTTTGACTCGATATCCAATCTAG
The DNA here is from genome assembly GCA_018340775.1 of Taxus wallichiana var. yunnanensis. Lineage (NCBI taxonomy): Eukaryota > Viridiplantae > Streptophyta > Pinopsida > Cupressales > Taxaceae > Taxus > Taxus wallichiana. The sequence continues at coordinate 453,900,075 of CM031240.1, forward strand.
TTTCAATTTGGACCTTGTGTTTGGATTTTCATTGTTGTTATTATTGTTTTTGTGGTCATGGTGGACGATTAAAATCCACTGTGTAGATCGTTGGAGTAAAATTGTTATTTCATTGATTATTAACAGATGGCGAAATGTTTACAAAATTTTCCCTTTTAACTTGGTCAGTTACCCCATCTGTTGTAACTCTGCGGTTCTTGTTAAGGATCTTAGGTCCTTGATTAGCGTTCCTTGTATTAGAATAGGCCGTGGTGTTTTGATTGGGAGTGGTTAATTTCCCATTTGTTCCATATGTTTTATGACCACTATCTATCGCTGCTTGGTTAATTCGGAGAGCACTCTCGAGTACTTCATCGTAAGTTCTTAGTGGGAACTTTTAGACTTATACCTTTATCTCTCTATTAGAGAATTAAGGAATAAATCGCATAGTTCCATTTGATCCATGTTTGGAGCACTTGCTGATGAGTAGAGGACCGTACGCCATCTTTGAATAAAATGAACAGTAGATTCGTTATGTTCTTATTTAATATGTAAGAAATCCCTAATTCCCATTCTTAACAATTTGTTCATGTCAAAATCTTTGATGAATTCTGACACGAGTTGTTTAAATGAGTGTATCGAGGCTTCAGGTATTCTGTAATACCAATCAAGGGCAATACCCTTTAAGGTCTTAGGGAATATTTTAGTGACAACCCTGTCCCAAGGGAGTAACTCCCATATGGCTATGACATAGGCCTTAATGTGTGCATTTGGATCCCCTTCCCCTTTGTATTTGGGTAAATTGGGAAGAGGTCTTGGAAGCATAACACTTCTTATGGTGAATTCTAGGGGCTCTTCTAAATATTCTCAATAAGTCCCTACTACATAGATCTTGAACATCGATGGAGCTTGTTGAGGGGGTGGAGGTGGAATGGGTTGTTGATATGGCATAACATATGCATTTGCAGGGGACATAAGGGAATCCCTATGGTTGAACGAACATCCTAGGAGAAGAGAACATGTCTCCTTGTGGTGACTTTGAATAAATGTTTAAGTAAGGAGTATTGTTCTGTATGGGTTGTTTGGTGCCAAGTCGGGAGGTGTCACGTTTTCAACTAGAGCGGAATTTGAAAATGTTGTTTTAGTTGGTGTTTGCTATGGATAATTATATGGATGTTGAGGAGGCATGCCTAATGTGCATGTTCCTGTAAGGAGGTCAACCTGACTAGAGTGATGCGGAGGGTTGGGGATTCCTATTTTCCCAAAATATGAATTTTGTTTTTCTTGAACAAGTTCCAGTCCTCTAACCTTTTTAACTAAGGCTAAAATGACCTCTATTGGTGAAGACACCGTGTTTTTCCTTAATGGAATTTGTTGTATACCTTGAGGTTGTAAAGGGGTATGATACTCTACTATAAATTGATCATTACCCTACCAATCTTCACCGAGGGCATTCCCCATAGGTGGAGGAATGGGGATGTTTTCTTGGAATAGGGTATCAAATTGTATTTGTAAACTCCCTATAGGTGGATACATATTTTGGAAGTGTTGTTTGCTTTTAGCATAGCATGTTAAGTACTCCTCATCCATAAACGGGAGTGGATCTGATTGTCTACTGATCTGTGGTCTGAACAAGACTCGAGGAGACGAAGTGGAATCTCTATTAAATGTCATATTATTAGAGCTTGATGGCTCTAGCTGTTGTGTTTGTGAAAGCTAATCTAACTCCTCAATTTGGAATGAAGAACTAGAACTAGTTCTGTGAGGGGAGTTTGAGATGACAAGTAATTACTTGAATAGTTATCAACCCATGTAGAAAGCGAGGGTGATGGTTGTCTATTTGTTTGACTATAGTTTGTTTTGAGACCTGAGAGAGGTCTGCCATATGCATCATATCCCGACATATTTGGGGGTATATGGATACCCGCAGAATAATGGGAAAGAGTGAAGGTGGATGAGAGAAATGAAATATAAAAGAGGAAGAATTGTTTGTTCATGTCAGGTTCACCAATTTTATACGATGGAAAAGTGACATGTGAGCATGGGAATCTACAAGTACCTCTTCCTCGTACCCGAACACCTGATATCGTGTTGAGACAACCGGTGAATGTTGAATATGAATGGATACAGACAAGATAATCGGGTAATCTTATATCCTCAATACGCAATAATGGAATCTATGAATCTAAGGCAAAGAAGGCCCTCCTAACCTGAATTGGTGTAATGGATTGTTTAGATATAATAGCTATTCGGAGGCTCCAATCAATGTTGAGCTCTACCGAGATCCTATTTCTTGGTTGTTGGATACGTGGGAAGTGACCTGTGGGAGCTTCGTATATATCTCTAGACAAGGTCATGAAAATGGTGATAGGAGGTTTAGTGGATTTATAGTGAACTATGGGTGGTTTTCTGGTCTAGCCCAGAAAATATTAGATTGATTGGCCTCTATATTTAATACGAAAACTATGTTATAATATCCGGTGGGAGTGGTGATGATCTAAATACCGGCATTTGTAAACCAAAGGTGTCAATACTTAATCGATTTATAGGCCCGTTGGGTCATGGGACTTGGGATCACAATCATGAGTGCGTGGTTGTCGTGGACCTATTATGGTCATGTGAAGAATAAATCCCTTCTTCCAACTATCCAATAATCATATGCCTTTTTAGCCTCTATGTTTAGAACTAGAAGTTGTATAATTTTCTCAGAGTACCTAACAGGTGTTCTGGAAACTTGAATGTGTAAGCTAGTATCTATGTCAATGAGGAGGTATCCTGCGTTAGGTTGTGGAATTAAAGGATCACAACCAAATTCTTGTTCTCTTTCGAATCCTTATACAGTCATTCAGGTATTTTATCAAGGCAGTCTATAGTTAGGATATTTTGACCAAAAGGTGTATGCCTTGTTGTCTTCGATAGTTAACCCTCTCAGTTGTTCACTAATTTCTTGTAGGTTTACCATTGCTCGAAATACCTGTATCCTAAGCTCTTGATCTATATCAGCTAATGTTGTGGGTAGATTTGGTTGAGGCACTATTGGTTCAAATATATATTCTCTAGGCTCTCTAGGTCCTGTGATTGTCATACAAAGTGTTTCAACTTTTAAAAATAATAAACGATTACTGAAATATGTGTTTATACTATGTAAGCATTCTTCTATTTTTGTATTTTCAATGACGTATTTTAATGAAATTAAAGATCAGCTATTCTAGTATATTTAGAAAATGGACAACTAATCTAGTAACATAATAAAACAAACAAAGTAGCCTGGTGTGGCTATTTGCATGTGCAGTTGTGATTTTATCCTAAATATCTAAGAAACTAATTATTTTGATTTAAAAGACTCTTGATCCTACCTCAGAAGTGAGGAATGAATCACAATTTCTCAGAAACTATCAATCCCCATAGCTTCCTTGGTGATATCGAGAGCGATATTTTGAGTGAAATAGAATAATTTACTATTCTATTTGATACGTTGTAACTAGAAATTTGATAGCTCAAACATGGCATTTACTGAATGTGCTAAATCTAGTTGAGTGTGATTTCATCCCCTTAGTGTGATCTCCTTGTTCCTTCATGTTCTCATGAATCTAGAAAAGCATGTATATGATAGTATCAACAGAAGATGATATTCGAACAATGCCAACTTTGGATATAGACCAAATACAATGCGAGTAGGATAGAGATAACACAAGTGAACGAAGCCAGACTATGCAATTCCTAGAGGGATTTATTACGGGAATACAACGTAAATGTACTAAGAGCTTTAGAATCTATCCTTGTGATAAAACAAAACCTGCAACTTTAATGGATTCTAATATAGAAATGAAACAATTCTATGCTAAGCTGACTTGCATGGCACAACAATGAAGCAAGACTGAAACAAGAAGATCGAACGGCCTCTAAAAGACCAACAATGGAGGAAAAACATGAAAATGATAGAATTCTAAGCAAGAAATTTAAAGAATGAATAAGAGAATTGAGAAGGTGAGGGACCATATGTTTGAAAACAAACTGGCTATTTATAGCAAATGTATTTACCAGAGGGTAACTCCCAATTGAACTCTTTTACTATAAACAAAGGGAAAATACTATTACCAAGGGACCAAAAACATCAATGCAATCCAAAATGGTTAAAGAAAGCTAGTGAAATTGAAGATTTATGCTTGATGCGATCATCGGAAGAATCTAGAAAACATGTAGAGGACTGCCACCCTATGCGGGCGGCGGTTTACAGACCACCACCCTTTCTGGGCGGCGGTCATGGGACCGACACCCGTAGGCGGCGGTTTCATCATGAAGACAAAAATACAAAAAAAGGGGGATAGAGGGAAAAAAAAAGCATGTGAAGGCCAAGCGGGACATGAGGGATATAAACGTATAGTTGGCGAGCTTTTCTGGATTCTGAACACCTTGCAAATAGATTTGTATCATCTTTGGGGTATGTGTAACATCGTTCTAAGTGCATACCCTATAATTTCGAGTATGTATAGTACAACCTACAACAATCCTAACTTTCACCTAGCCTTGTCAATGGGGATCATCTCGTTCTCACTCGCACGACACCCCTATATCTACCTCACTAGCTATAATCCATCCAGCGCAAGGCCATTTGCTTGTATGAAAGGAATCCCACATATGGCCTCTAAATGATGTCCACGTCAGACAACCCCTGTAGTAAACTCTTGTAATAGGATACATCATGTGTAGCCCTGACAGCTCGATGCTCTCCAACCGTAGGTACCCATCACCTGTAGCCCACCTAAATAAAACCTGGCTTGAATACATCAATTTGGGGCATGCCCACTGGATGCACACACATGATGTGCTCATACACCCAACTGTGTAGTAGCAAAATTCAAGCATAGGTTAAACCACTACTGATCATCTATAGGCCCATAACTCTTTGTACAATGCACCAAGAAAGCTAGTTCCCATGTAAACCAAAGTCCCGTCCTCCAACATATGTGTAGAACCCCATCAATGATCGTGAGAATATCCCACCCTCTACATTTGATAGTGCAAAAACAACAAAATGCCTCCATCATCGAAGTAATAACCTCATCTCCTCCAGATGGGATCATAACCTATCTCCATAACTCATTCTCGGCACTATGGAACCTCAATTCCACCATACCCTCACCAAACACTATCAACATCAACTCCACATATTCCTATGAAGAAATTGAATACACTGCATCCCTACTTATCGGTAGAGCTGCAAGATCCTATACACATCATCCAAGGTGACGTTCATCTCACCTCGTCAAAAAAATGTGTTGGTCTCTGAATCCCATCTATTAATGAGGGTTACCATCAAACTCGACTCCTAGACTATGTGTTGGTAATGTCTAACCCCAATCAGGCCTACCTCAGCCACATGTTGCCACTCCTCAGCTGTTGTGCTCCCTCATACTACTACTAATAGGGAGGTACCCTATCCCACATCCACAACTGCTCCCTCACCTACATCCAACAAACCATAACATTATTAAACCTTAACCATACATGCATTCACCCTTGATCCCCCACCTATAATTATTACCTTACCTATTTTTCATTCAATGATACCTTCCTATCTCACCCAACCACCCTTACTCATCTCCTGGCCCATTTTCCTCTCAATGATGACCGACATCAGTTCTTCTTAGCCGGGACCAGTCTCCCACAATCGGCATTGGTCACCCCATCTGTGATCGATGATGGCTAACTCCCACAAACATTGGCCAACCCTTGACCGACCGACGTCAATCACTATCACGGTGAAAATCCATGAAAACCCTACCCTATTTCTCTCAAAATTCCCCATTTCTCCCTAACTACCCACCCATTCCTATCCAAATCCCCCTCAACCCCTCCCCCACCCTCATTCACCTAATTACACCTTCCTACATTCCTATTTCACCCATTTTCTTCCCAAATTAAAATTTAATTCTCCCCCCAAACCCACTTCTACCCAAACCCAATTTCTACAAACCAAATCACCTAACCAATAAGGAATGGGAGTGAATCTTACCTCATCATGATGCCATCTCCATGGAGACATGTTTGGCTACTACACCATGGTCCACTTGACCCCTCTCCTACCTCTGTCATGCCAAAATATACCTCAAATCTCTCCACTAATCAAATTGCTCCCCGATCTTGTGGACCCGTCTACCTAGCTCCTCTCACCAATCAGATCTCTCCACCTCACCGAGTACAATGCCCTATCCTTTCCTCTCGAAAAGTGCCAAAAATTCAAATGGCTCTGTCATTTTCTCCAATGGTATAATACAACAATGATTCCATAAAATACAAAAATTTGTTTTATAAACCCACCCCAACTTGACCGACGCCGGTCCTATTTGTGCCCTAGCCAACCGACATCGGTCACCCTATAACCGACATCATTCAACCCTTATAATTGTTTGGTCTTTCTAAACTTCCTTTTACTTTCCACCATTCATGCTACACACCTTTTATTATCCCGAAACCCATTAAACCATACCTACAAACCCAACCTACCCTTACATTGCCTTTGTTACGTCTTAGGAGTTGTTATTTTACCTATACCTTGGCCTTACCCATGCCATTACCTATATACCTTGACCTGAACCACTTTTTGTGACCTTTGACCCTCCGTGCTCATTGTACCTTGTGACATGGTTACATGTGGTGTTCATCCTCTTCGAACTTACCTTGGCCTCACCCATGCTATTACCTATCTCCCTTGACCAAGAACTTTTTGTGACCTTTGACTCTTCATGCTCATTGTACCTTGTGACGTGGTTACCTATATTGTTCAGCCTACCGACCTTACCTTACCTATTGTCATGTTGTTTATCCTAACTTGACCTTTGGTGTACCAAAATATACCTAAACATTCTTGCACCTGACCTCTATTGTGTTTCCGCACCATATCCTATACCTTGATACTCTGGAATCATTTCAACCCTGTTTGGATAGACCTATCGACCTTAGATGATGTATATTTTGAAAGATTCTCAACTAGATACCATGCCACAATTTCTAACTTGTGTGTGCGTTTAATTTCCACTACCTTCAACCCTCACCCATTTGCATGTTTACCTGATTTGACCTTTTACCTTTTACCCAATGTACCCACCGATCTTCCTTTTCCCACCTCCTCATTTTATCAAACCACTCACCACTTCCATATCTCACCTCATCAGTTCATAGTTTAAGGGGGTTACTCGCACCCACGCTTGGGGCAACACCACCCTCACTTACACTCAACATAACCATTTCCTATTTTTTCAGCTTCGTTACCAATACAAGATACGTAACTAAGAGGGGTAACATGTAGACATCAAAATTGTGTCACACTCACCTTGGTCCCCTGTTGAAGAACCAACTTAAAAAAATTCACCTAACCATGACCCTTATACCCTACATTAACATTAATTTAATTATTTACAATTAAATTAATACCTATCCTCACCTAGATGCCTCACCTAGACACCTCACCATAGACCTATTCATAACATGTTTCCATAAATGAATAAGACTTGGTTCAACCCTAAAAATCAAGGCCTATTATTCCTCTAACCACCTTCCCACTCATAAAAACATAACGTCCATCCCGATCCGCAAAAAAATGAATGAACCTAACCTAAATGATGCAAGATCGGCCATTTTTAGTAAACCTAGGGAATCCCACCTTAACCAACATTGGTCATCCCTAAACCAATGCCGGTTAACCTGGAACCTTCGTCGATTACCATTTATTCACTTTGGTAACCTTGTTTTTGGGTTGGCACATTCTTGAAGTGAAGGAGAAGAGAGAAGAGTTGTATGCAAGAAAAAATAGAGTCTTTTCGCACCTACACAGACATCCATAGTCATTACTAGGACAGATCCGTGAGGTATTGCACTCACGGTAACATTCGGCAAGCACTACCATCATATCAAACACCATTCTTCTAATCAACCATCATCACCATCCATCCATTTGAACCTATTTTTATCACCAAATCACAACACCATTATGTTTACAAAAGTGCATATACTTGAGCTCATAGTGTGATTAAATAACATAGGTACTATCTCCAAGTTGTGGACTTGCTACTTAAGATAGACCTCCAGAGAAAGCTGGTTCTTGCTCCTAAATTTCCTACCACAATCTACTCTAATGCAAGGAAAAATAATTGTTCTAATCTAACTTTCCAGGGACCAAGGAGAGAGAATGCATAAAAATGAAATCCTACACTAAAGTAGTGATACACCAGAAAAGGAGGGGTGTGAGAGTAGTCTTCTAATGTGTGAAAAATGAAGTAAAATGTATACTATAAGGTGTGATAATAGTTCTCCACAATCTGGAATATGCATTCACACAATATTTCATACATGAAAAATAATAATGAGCCCTTTAAAGAGCATAAAAATAGACACAATAATTTTGTAATGAAGGTTGAAAGGGAAAGAATATTGCAAAAAAACACAATAGGGGAAGATGCATCGACAAACTTGTTTTTTATTGCTTCATAATACACATGTTCAATCTATTACAAGATAAGGGCCTGGATCACTATGCAAGGAGTTCACTACAAGTTCCTATAACACATTATATTCACAAAGAAATTTTGACAGAGCTTTGCTACAACAAAAACGACCTCCCCTTATAATGATCATAATACTCCAATTTATAGAAAAAGAGAAGAGAGAGAGAAGGGAAAATGGAAATATTGAAATCTATCCATCAACCACTTGTAAGAGGAATTAAATGGATTGAAATGATTTTATGTTACTTGAAAAAGGATCCCCATACTGTCCCAAGTGCTGCAGCAGAGAAAGAATGATGACCATGCCTCTTAATTGCACTCCCAACTACCAAATAAAACATTATCATGAACCCGGCCACATTTTATGAAAAAACTCCATTGATTTCTCATCAAATAAAACATTTATTGAATTTTTTTCATTGTGCTCAAATTCACAATTCCAATGGTACCAATTTTGTGTGATTTTGTTGAGAAATGCAAAAGTTATGGCCTTCTGAGTGCGGGCAGCTATTTTGGGTCTGCCAGGCATTTTCTGTCATTTGATGGGACTGAGCATTTAATTTACTAGAGCTATATATGTTTATTTTATTTTAATATATCTACCCTCATTAAAATTAATAAATCTAGAGGACATCGTGCTCATTCTAGAAATTCTAATTTCATGAAAATCGGAGCCCGGAGTCAAAAGTTATGGTCATTTGAAGTTCAGGGGTCAAACGTTGACTTTTCTCTTCATTGCGGCTATTTCAGCAAAATTGGGTTTGCATGTCCCAGCTGTCTCGAGACAAAATATCCACATCACCTAATTTGGGCTTCTTTATCCTACATGCTTGCTGTTGACCAATCTATGAGGGATGTTGACTTCCACATTCGCCGTAACGTATGGTTATTTTTGCGGCTTTTTCACCTTCCCCGCGTCCCACGCGTGCTTTTATCTTGGCCGTCCAAGACACATTTCTGCGCCACCCGTAATGTACTTGACTTGTGGAAAAATTAGCTTTGCATGTCCCACATGTACCTATGTCCTAGATGTCCTATAGACCACACGTACCTATGACCCAACCGTCCCGTGGACCGCTAGGATAAAAATGTCCAATTTTTCCGAAAAACACCAGAATGAGCCCATTTTTTTAGGTTTTATGAAATTTTCTCTAACTTCTTGAAATTTTCCTTGTATGGGGAAGTTAGAGAGAAGCCAAAGGGACCCCAAAAACATTATTTTGGGCCTTAAATCAATTCCACTTGCTTAGGGCTTGAGAATTTTCTACATGTTACCGAAATTACCTTGAGAAGTGAATTTTGGATTACACTGTACTGTAATAAGTATAATTTCTACCCGCATCATCTATTTCTACTTAATTTTAATGGGTTATTATATTACCGTTATTAGTTTCCCCTTGTATTCCCATTTCCCCACCATTTACTTTCCTATAAACTCAACCATTCCTCCACCCACACCATAAAACCACCTATACCCGACCTCTACATATTTCTAAGTGTTTCTAAGATCCCCATATACCTAGTTATGTCCTTTTTCATCTCTACATAGACTCATCTCAAACCCCACTAAAAACTATTATTGAATCTTATCAACCTAACTATACTTGATATCGGTTACCCATAATCATTGTCAAATTTTCCTAACCATGATTGGTCATACCTCGACCGACATTGGTCTCTCGTGTCTGCATTAACACTTTGTGTAAACCAAAGAACTTGACCTACCTACCAAAACAACCAAAACACCATACCCAACCTGCTAAGAGATTGTCTGCAGTGACCTTGGACCACCCAAACAAACTGCAACTTGACTTGAATATTTTAACCCACATAGTTTTTAGTATTTAATTGAATCGACACTGATAGTGATCTGAGGTACCCAAACTAGAGTACTAGCAATAGATTCATTTATGTACATATTTCAATTACTTCATAATTTGTTTTATAAAATAGTGGATTGACAGCCTTCTAGGAAGTATCACACTTCCTGAATCTAGCACACGCTAGGCAATCCACTATCATATATTGTTTAACTCTTCTTTGGTGGTCTTGTTTTCTATTTCAGGTAGTTCCTCCCAGCCAAAAGGAAGCTCTCACGGAAACATCAAATTGAGAAGTCGAACGCATGTATCAACCTCCAAACCAACACAATAGGTATTCCTCCTTGGCCCCTTACCCTTATTTGTTTCGTCACATTCCAAAAACGTAAAGAAAATGGTGAAACACTACCAAAAATCCTTCTTTACGAGATAATATGTCCCAACAGAGTCCTAAAGGGTGTAGCAAAAGTGTAGTTTTTAATGTTTAGGGAGATACTCAACTATCGAAACCTCTCAAACATAAGTCTTAAATTATTACAATGATTTTTACTAGCCCACAAATAAAACAATCATCCAAGTAAACCTATAAAAACTTTGAATAAATTCCATGAATTCTTACACAACAATACATGAAAATACTGCGCAGCGCATTCTTCAATCCAAAAGGCATAACTTGGTATGCAAAGCTTCCCCACTTAATGGTGAAAGTTGTCTTTTCTTGATCTTCTTTAGCAATTCTCACCTGATGATATCAAGAAAATATATCGATAACGGAGTACATCTCGTGCCCTTCAACTCCCTCCAAAATATCATTTGTAAATAGTGTAGGAAAGGGATCTATTACACAAGTAGCATTCAACTCCCTATAATCCACACATATCCTTATCCTTCCATATTTCTTTATAGTTATCACCATAGGGCTAACCCACTCTGACTCCTCAATAGGCTCAATGATTCCAAACTTCAACATCTTATCAATCTCTTCCTTTACCTTGATGCATAGATTAGGATTCATCCTATAAGGCCTCTTCCTAACTAGGTGCACACCTTCCTTTAACTTGATCCTCATCTTGCCCAAAGAGTTATGTACCCATTTCAACTCATGATAGCCTCTAAGAAAAAAGTACCGTAAGTAATGTGAATAACTTAATTATCTTTGTAACCTCTAAGTTAGACCAATAATCACCAATGATGGCCTCCTTAGGTTTTGTATCTATCCTAATGTTGACCTTCTTTATTTTCATAGGCTCATGATAAGCACGCATCTTCTCATCTGCATTGTTTAAGACATTGTGCATACCCACAATATTATCAACATACATATTTTCCACTTCCTCATCATCAATCATATAAAACAACTTTATTTTTCTTTTTTCTAGGTAGGCACACCAAATCTATTTTTCATCCACCTCTTTTTCTTCATAACACACCTCTAGATATGACTCACCTACTAATTCATGAATAAGATCCTTAGCCTTTTCACTATCTCCCATAGTCAAGAACTTCATAACCTATAATGCCTCATTCATTGGAGGTTTGGTAGGAAAATATTCAAAGGTCTGAATCATACCTACAGTCAATTATTTTCAATTCCCTATTTCTCTATTCAATTCCGCATAAACATACCATTCGTGCATGCATCCACACAGAGTGAAGAATACCTTTTACATGCACAGTGAAGGTGGTAAGTCCTCTTGCCCCTCTATGTATAGTCTCTCAAACTTCTGAATGTGATGCGAAGAAGAATCCTTCCCATGAAATTCACATGTCTTGGTAGGTGCATTGCTCGTAATAAATATAGTGGAGAATGTGATTTTCACCTCTTGTCACTCTAAAATACTATATCGTGTTCATTCCACCAACGCGTTGTTATCCTACGTAGGGTATATATTATCATATTCCTTCGTTCCACTTTATCTATCAACTAGGATTCCATAACATGTAGAAATATGTTAGGATTTCCTTCGTCGGTGTACCTTGGTACCTAGTTACTTCCTAAATGCATAACACAACGTAATTTTATTTCTCAAGTAACTAAACTCTTCATCTCATTCCCAACCATTTCATAAATCCCATGCACCTAGTTATCAAAAGTAATGCTTGTTGTATCAATCATGGACTATGCATCATCCCATTGCTTAACACCATCCTTTGATGGATCAAGTGCTTCAGGATATCTAGTGGTTCACACATAAATTATGTTCAAATCCTCTTCACTCAATGGATCCATATAAGGTGCAGATTTTTTATCTGTCAAAGGAATGATCACACACTCTTCCTTGTTCTCAAAACTAATGTAACCCTTATTAAATCATATATCAACATTATTTTTGTAACACCAAGGGAACCCAAGTAATGTTGGGAAAGTATCTACTTCGGAAAGTGCCAAGACCTCAAAGTCCTCAATAAAATTTACCCCTTGTATAGTAATAGTGGTATCCTTCAAAACTCCAATGGGTGTGGCTTTAGCTATATTTTCCATATACAACACTTTTGAATATGGATGTAATCCTAGAATCCCCATCTAATTCCATGCATCTAAGGTGAAAACATACACTTCTAAACGTGTATCAATCAAAATGTTACTCAGCATCCATCCATCAACAAATGTATTCAAAGTGATCTCTTTATCATAATCAAGACTGTGAGGAGGTAATTTTGCATACAATATATGTCTCTTGCGCTCAACACTTGTGTGTGGTATATTATCCCTTAACCATTCCCTAAAAAAGGAAAGATGTTTTCTTGGCACCAAAAATTACAAAAATCCTTTAATTCATCAATATTTTTTTGAGGAATTTATATCGCTTTGTCTGCTCCATATTTTGTGAATTCTCTTTCAAGCTTTGCATCTAACCCTACAAGTTCCTAATAACCTCCATAGTTTCCTGACATACTTCCTTCTGATGGAAAGGATCTAGATACTTTGCATTCAATACTTACTATTTTGTAATAACAAGTTTATGCTTCGGATTCTCATGAACATGTGCCACCTCGGCGCGTGTAGCAACCAATACCATGTTTATCTTAGGGTCAGGTGCTAACTGGCATCCACTGATCTTCCATAGAAAATTGTACTCTAACCATTCATGTGCCCTTATCTTTAATGTGATGCTTACTCATATGCTCGTATAGATATGGGCATTCCTCAAACTTGTGACCTTTTCAAAGAACATGAAAAATAAATGTTTTGAGGCCATTCACACTTATAATGATCAGGGGACCCACATGTATAATATGTTCCTCATGGGAATTCACCTCTTCCACCACCGTGACCTCAACCTTTGAATCCTCCATGGTAGCCTCTACCTCTACCACCTCCATCAGAGCGCCCTTCATTATGATTATGATTATGATGCTCACCTTGTTCCTTATAATTTTTTACAACACTGGTCTAACATACACCAGTCTCAATGACATCATGAATCTGATCAATCAATCTACAATTCTTTGTATCATGTGTGGTAGACTTACAAATATTACAATAACATGACATGTTCTTTCTTATCACACACTTTGCAACAAGGGGCACCTACTTGAATCATGATCCAAATGATAGATCTCATAATCTAGCAACATGGTGTATACCAATTTATGAGGGAAACTATCCTTGGTATGTCCTTCCACCTCACAATCCATACACCAAATACCATTACACGTCTCATGGGCTGAATTAGCTGAAAATTTCTCTAACTATTTTTCCATAGATGTAATATGAGCTTCAAAAATGGGCTAACTCTAGTGTCTACGCTCCCAACTACCTCAACACATAAAAATGCCACAAGTGCCTTGTGCGAGATCTATAAAATTTTTGTGTGAGATTTCACTCCTAAAAGGTGTGATTAATCCTCTAACAAACCATTGAGAATGTTGGCCGGGTGAATATCATAAGACAAATTTGATATAAAAGTTTTAAATCCCGCATCATACTCCCTTATGCTCTCAATCATGCCCTGCTTAATGTCCTTCAGTGCATTGATGCTCTTCTATTCAAACTTTAGTATATGGAATTCTACTAATAAATAATCACGCAACGTTGTATAGTCTACACAAGTCTAGTTCAGATCATACTTCCTGTACTAATTATGCACATGCCCTTGCAAAGTAGTAAAAAATGACTTTCCTTACACTCAAGAATTATAATCCCCTTAGCATGCCATAGTATCTCACACATATATACGTGCTCAGATGCATATTCAATTCCTTTGTATTATGGTAGGTGAAGAGACATTTTGTAATAAACTTACTACGGTCAGTGCAGGCCATGCCCACTTGATCTAGAACCTGTATTACTTCATGTATTCCCTCTACCTCAGAAACAACCAGATCTACTAGATCACAAACTACCTTATCTTCCTAATCCCCCTTGTATAATGGGCACCAAACAAGAGGACGTGATTCCCAACAGTTGTGCTAAATTGAACTCCTAAGGTCTGCAAAGTTTTGTTACTCCCAGATGTGTTTCCAACATTGTACGTGCCCATGTTCTATGTCAATGATGTGCCATAAAATATACCTCCAATCGACCCCCAAATAACAAAGATGATGTCTACACCACCATAGATGAATGTACTATTTAATTAAATCCTGAATTTAATAGAAAATGAAATCTACTTGTCACCACTCTACCACCCACACAAGCTTTCTTATCAACAATGATGTTGGGCCCCGGAATATTGGCCAAGTATGAAGGCATGTGGGCACACAGGATCCTAGTTATAGAAGGGCATGCAAGGAAAATCATGCAGGGAGGAAGAGTTCGGAAGGCACATGGTTTTGCGTGGCATGCAAAAGGAGGTTTGGGACTTAGAAATTTATGCAAAAGGTAGAACACATGAAGAGTGTGATCGGGCAGTTGTGTGTGGATAAGATTCTAGCCTAGAAACAAGTGGCCCATGAAAGAGCATGCTAGTGATGGAATCTTCTCAAAGATAATCATGAGATGGAGTGGAGACCTCGGGCTCCGAAGGAACATGCTCACTTGAAAGACCACATTTGACATTTGGTGATGTATCCGAGGGCGCAGCAAGGTGATTTGGTAACGTGGGAATATGATAAATACAATTTCCTATGGAATAGAAAAAGAGATTGAGATAACATACGAGATGGGGATATAGAGAGATAGAGGAAGAGATATACACACAAAGAGAGATAACATGGGTGAAGCTCGTAGGATTGCTATGAGTGAAACTTTGAAGTAGAAAGGAATGTAATAGGATTAGTATTGTAATTTCTTTTCTTTTGGCATAGTTATAAACACCTAGTGATGTGCATGGTTGTAGTCTACCCTCTATGGCTCTTTGTAATGAAAAAATGAATACAATGAGGTTACCTATTGCAAACAGACATGGTTATTAGTATCTTTAATGTATATTTTGTTAATAGGAGTTCTCTTTCCTTGCATGCTATGAATGAATGATTATATCTTTCTTTACATTATAATATATGTTATTGAGTCTATTAAAACATCCGTCTCAAGAAGCTACAAGGATCTAGAGGCCAATGAGGCCTATGATTCTTTTATGTCTAAACTTCTTTTCTCGAATACTCTTACACTTATCATAGATAAATGCTTCCCACTAAAACTCACATAAAAGAGAAACTCAAAACCCGTGTGTGCCTTAGGTGAGTGCTTAGATTTTCTTTGGGTGATAGGTCGTGCATGGGATTCCTTCCTTTTATAGTGGGAGTTAAATTGAATACATACTTGGTTCATGTTGTCGGACCTCTTCTCAAAGTTATAGTGGGATATAGCATGTATCATGATCTGTAAAGAGTAATGATGGATTGGTTAACATTTGAAAATGTTGAGTGGTGGTTTAAGAGCACGAGAAGATGAATTTTCCTAGAGATTCAAAGACTAGACCCGAGTTCAATGCATGTATATGGGTAGAAGTGAATCTCTACCATGATCTATATTGCACTTTTTCTACTTTCCCAATAGAGTTATATGGATGGATTTTAGTCTATGCATCTAGATCAAGTTGGCATTATGGATCATGGATATATACCGAAGAAGAATACCAAAGGTTACAGGATGCGAGATCTGAAATGGACCATGTCGTAGTCACCGGGTGGGGAGGATTGCTAGCTAGCTACACTCAAATATGCCATTTCCATGTATTCTTTCCCAAAGATTGCTGATTTTGAGTTTCTACGAGAACCTAGAGGAACATTTCTATGTGTTACTCCTCTAGCTATGAAGTACAAGCTTTTGGACAATGGTCAAGTGTACAAGCTTTTGGTCTCATATCGGGAGTGGCACATGACAAAGTAGCGATAGTGGGGTGTTATCATAGACCATTTGCGTACACTTCGGTGGGACCATGGAGGCACTTGGCACATCTCCTACAGCCCTATTAGACCCAATGGTTCTAGTGGATCTAGTGGTCAGAGGTACAAAACCCTATGGACCTAGTGGATTAGGTGGTGGAGGAAAAATCATAGGAACCAAGGCTCTAGTTCAGGGTAAGGACCACGACCACCACCTCGGGTTTTATTTGAGATGTCTCTGTATTTACCAAATTACAGGGGCATTGAGAATGTTACAGAATATGTTCACAAGTGTGAACTTCTATGGCACTTGAAAGGTATCAAAACCCCAGAACGAAAGGCTAGTCAATTTGCAACCACATTGCAAGGGCGCGCGCATAGCTGGTATAGAAAGTATGACCCTCATCAAACGGTGGTGGATTACACTACCTTAAAGAATGCATTCCTAGTAGAGTTCCACATTCCTAAGTTTGAGAAAAAAATCATTAGCACTTTGAAGGAGATACAACAAGGAATGAAAGAGAGTGTGCGGGAGTATGATGTGTGCTTTAAAACTATCTTTTCTAAATTATCAAATGATATACATCCTTCTCTACATGCACAATGGTTTTTGGAGGATTTATCACCCCATTTAGAAGGACCTTGTCTCATAAGAATTTTACTGAGATCTGCACAAAGAACTAGAGGCTGCCTTGCATTCCGAAGTTGTCTGCTTCATAGAGGCTTGGACTATACTATGGCTAAGCGGTTGGAAAATTTATCTCGTGAACTCAGTCCATGAGACTCACAGTGGTTTTTTGTGCACATATTATGAATTAGAGGGGTACATTAAGGACAATTTCCCCAGAGAAGGACGGTACATGCTATGACATTAGACTATGAAATCTGTCATGGGGACCATGATACAAGTAGATGTCCCTTACTGCAACGTGTGATCAAGAAGAATGTATCTTGTTATTGTAATATTTTCACCTCCATGACCCATGATACTAAATACTATAGGCTCATTGATCAGATACATGAGGCCATTGATCATGGGGTGTGCCAAACCAGCATTGCTAGTGGTTCTAAAAATGATGATCACCGTTATGAAGAGTGCACCAATAGAGGCACACATGGAATATTTTTTCGAGGATGATTCCGTGGATGATGTAACCATGGAGGAAGGAGTGAGTTCCTCTGAGGAACATGTTTTAACTATGGATCTACATAACATTACAAGCATGAGTGCTTGGACTTGTTGCAATGCTTATGGTGCGGTAAGAAGCATAAGTATGAGGAGTGCCCAAAATTATTTGAGCATATGAATCAGCACCGAAAGGAAAAAGGCACTGCGATGGTCAGCATCAAGAAAGCAGACATATAGTGGATGCCTCGAGTAACATGGGATGAAGGTTTAGAGCCTGTCTTGGTAACAACAAGGGCAGAATCCACACACGCAAGGGAGATACCAAGATAGAAGAACCTAGTTTCAAGGGAAGAGGTTGTTCATGGAAAGTATCTAAACCCCGTGCATCAAAAGGAGATATATTAAGACACCATGGATGTTATTCGAAGCTTGAAAGGGGAGATCTAGTGTCTAAAGGAGCAATCCAAGAGGGATGAACAAGGAAGAAGAATTGATGCGCGAAAGATGACCTGGATGAGGTCAAGGAGGTGTGTAAATTTATAAGGAAGGAGAACACCATTCCTTTGCTAGGATCCTGGTTGAGAGAGAAGGTACCACATGTCAGAGAAGAGCACGAGAGATAGGTCTTACATGGGAACCTTCCCCCTCACAACCTTGACTATGAAAAGGAGATTACATTGAATGCGATTGTAGATGGATGGCTCCTCGAATATTTTCATTGATGTGAGTGCGAGGTTAATGTTTTGACTTTGGATACATGTCATCAGATGGGGAGACCTGCATTACAGCCATCTTCAATTGTGTTATATATGGAAAATAAGACTAAGGAAATGCCCATCGGTGTCTTAAGGGATGCAAATATTACTATTCGGGAGCCAAGTTTACTAGGGACTTCAAGTCTTGGCGCTCGCGAGGTAAACAATTTCCCAAAGATTACTTGGGTGCCCTCGGTGTTACAAGAACAATGTGGACCTTAGGTTCAATAAAGGGTACATTAATTTTGAGAACAAATAGGAGTGGGTTATTATATCCCTGGTTGATGGGAAGTCAGTGCCCTACATTGAACTATTGGGAGAAGAAGTTCTGGATAAGATTTATGTGTGCTCAATCAAAGACCCTGAGATGGTACACCCTATTAATGGGGTTATCTAGTTTGAAGATGCTCAGTGAGTGAGTGATACCACCGATCGGCATGTGACAATTTGGCACATGGGAATTACAAATTAATGGGATGACAGGTTGAGAGGATCGATGACCAAGGTAATAAAGGTGCGCAAGGTTTGGCACCTTGGAGGAAAATAACTACCCAAGTACTGCGGGAGCCTTCCTAAGTTCTTTTTGTAGGAGATAGAAGCTCGGTGAAAGAATGATAAGGAATGGAGGGAGATGCTTTGAGTTACCTCTTGCTCAAAGACAACATCTTGTTGATGGGTCATGCATCGGGAGAGCCTTTTAAAGTGGCGCGAGCTAAGAATATCTCTCTATCATATTTTCTAGAAGTAATATACCCACCATCATCAAGGAGTACCATGGGAAGGATCCCACCTCTTTCCATATCTGGGAATGTGAATAGGTCTCGCAAAGAAGTTGCGGAAGCCTAGCCACCATCTGTTTGGGTGCAAAAGTTGTGTTCTACACTCGTAGGGTTGTGTGCGCACATGGTGCATTCATTCGGAGACACGCCACTAGACAAGGAATTGGCAAGAGCTCGCGGATGATCTTATTCAATCCTTTGTGTATCGAAGTACCAAACCATCAATTGATAAGGCCTTTCAAGGTATCAAGTGCCTTACAATGGGGGATAGTTCCGAGAATAGAAGGTAGGATGTTGGAATTATTAGGTGAACCAGGATTGGAGGTGTGTTTCAAAGAGATTAAAGAAACAGAAGAGTTACAACTTGAGCACACATGTTTGGAAAAGGAGAATGGAAAGTTAGTATATGTGATCAATGGAGAGGAATCAAAAATTTTAGATGTTAAACATTCTGTAGGGATTTGTGAAGTTTTGGATAGTGCAGATGCCCATGCGCTTGCTTACCATGAGTCGTTAAAGACAAAGAAAGTTAATATCGGTTCAGGAGAAGAACCTAAGGAAGATATCATTGGAGGTTATTGGATGGATAAGGAAGTATAAAAAATAATTGATCTGTTACGTGAATTCGAGGATTTATTCCCGCACAAGTACTAATCGGATGAATCCTAACTTATGCGTGAAGGTAAGGAGGAAATAGACATGATGATAGCTTCTGGGATCATTGGGGTAGTGGAAGAATCGGAATAGATAAGTCTGATGGTAATCAGCATCAAGAAGGATGGGCAGATTAGAATTTGTATGGATTATAGGGAATTGAATGTAGTTTGTGTCATTAATCCATTTCCAACCCCCTTCAATGAAGAAATTTTGGAAGGAGTCACTGGGCGTGAAATCTATTCCTTTACGGATGGATTTTCAGGATACCACCAAGTCCGGATTGCAAATGAGGACTAGGAGAAGACAACTTTCACCACCGCGTGGGGAATTATTACATATACGGTCATGCACTTTGGGTTGAAGAATACACCTATTGTCTTTCTGCACATATAGTGGTGCAAGCATTCCAAGACTTCATTCATAAGTTTCTCTAAGTTTATTTGGATGATTGGACATTATATGGTTTAGTTAAGGACCACTATGACAACTTGAGATTAATGTTTGAAAGGTGTAGGTAGTTGAGGATATCCCTCAACATTAAGAAGTGTGTGTTTACTACACCCTTTGGGACTTTATTGGAGCATATCATATGTAAGGAGGGCTTGCTGGTAGATCCCGCTAAAGTTGCAATTATTGTGGGGTTAAGGGAGCCTACTAGCCAGAGCGCAGTGCACAAATTCCTTGGGCATATGGGGTATTACAGAAAATTCATTAAGGGGTATGCCAAGATCTTTGTGCCCTTAGAAGAGCTACTTAGACACAAAAGTACCTTCCATTGGGGAAAGGCATAGCAGAGGGCATTTGATACATTAAAAGATAGGCTTATTACCGTGCCTATTTTATGATTTCCCTCTTAGGACAAGCCCTTCCATGTCCATGTAGATGCCTCAGGAACCACCATTGGAGTAGTACTTGCACAACCAAGTGAGGGGATTATTGATCATCCTCTCTATTTTGCGAGCAGGAAGTTAACACCAGTAGAGTAGAATTATACCACAACCGAGCATGAGGAATTTTCAATGATCTATGCACTTTTCAAATTTAGATAGTATCTACTTGGTGACACCCTTTGTATTCTACACCGACCATATGGCATTAAAGTATTTAGTAAACAAGCCCGTTCTTCAAGGGTGCATATGTCGATGGGTGTTGTTGTTTCAAGAGTTTGAATTCACCATTGTAGTGAAGCCTAGAAAAAGTAATTGTGGACCTAATCATCTATCAAGAATTGATTTAGGAGAGGACACGTAAAGTATTAAGGAAGTAATGCCAGATGCACAACTATTTAGATTGTGGCGTGCACCCTTGGATTTGGAAGAGATTACTATATTTTTAAAAGGAGGTGTGGCGTCAGATGGGATGAAGGCATTAGAAAAGAAGCAGTTGGCCATACGCATCACACCCTACATGTTGATTACTTTGAGACTTATAGAAATTAGGACGTGATGAATTTTTGTGTAGATGTGTTTTAGAGCATGAGCACCTAGCCATCATGGAGTAAGCACACACAGAAGTGCTTGTGGGCATTACACAGGTGACGCCACCGTGCGCAAAATATTAATGGCAGGTTTATGGTGGGAAACCTTGTACGAGATTGTAGGGATTATTTTAAAGCATGTGACCACTATCAGTGCATTGGAAAACCAAGAAGGAGGGATGAAATGCCTTTGCGTCATATTCCTAGCATAGAGCCTTTTGAAAAGTGGGCGATAGAGTTTGTAGGACCTATTGCATCGGCAACGCAGAGGAATGGGTCACGTTATGTCATCACTTATATGGATTATCTCACAAGGTGGGTAGAGGCAGCCCCAACTAAATATTACACAGCAACAACAACGGCAAGGTTCCTATGGGAGAACATTATCACAAGGTATGCATGCCCTTTGAGTTTGACCAGTGATAGGGGTACACATTTTCTGAATGAGACCGTGAGGATCCTACTATCTAGAGTTCATGGTGGCTCATCATAAGACTACGCCCTATCACCCATAAGTAAATGGAACCGCAGAAGCATTCAACAAAATATTGAGTCATACCTTGACCAAAATCTATGATGTTGGAAGATAGGATTGGGATATCAAGGTATCAATAGTTTTATGGGCTTACAGGACTATGTATAAAAGACTAAATAAAGCCACACCTTTTTAATTGGTGTTTGGCACAAAATTTGTTTTACTGGTTGAATTTATGTTACCTTCTCTGTGAATAGTGTGCATAGGAGGATTAGCTGATGAGCAAGCACTAGAAGAAAGAATTGTTGAACTAATGAAACTATATGAGAGATGATCACTTTCCCGTTGGAGCCAAACAATGGAAAAGGAAAAGTAAAAGGCTTGGCATGATCACCATATTAGAAACAAGAAGTTTGAGGTTGGGCAGATGGTATTACTGTATGATTCTAGATTTCTATGCCATCCTAGAAAGTTGAAAGTCCATTGGTTAGGTCCCTACACAATCTCGTACATCCTTGATTCGAGCACGTCTTAGTTCTGAAGTCTTTGGATGGAATGAAGTTTCTTGGACACTTCAATGGTAGTAGGTTGAAGCCCTACTATAATTAAGTCTTCTTGGTGTTTTTAAATAAGGAAGTTTTTCTAGTTAGTTTAGAAATTTTCCTTTATGCATTTTCCTTCCCTTTGTTTCCCCTTCACGGTGTTGTTTTGGTTTTGCACCTTGGGCACCGTAACCTTATTGGTATTTTTGGATAATTTTTGAGTGCGTAGAGGATTGTGCATTGTCTAAGTGTGGGGTGAGGAGAAAAGTGAAGAAGAGCATGATTAAAAGTACTAAGTTGTGTTAAAGAGCCTTGTTGAGTAGCCCAGTTGAAAGAGAGATGAAGAGAAAATATAGAATGGTTGGTGCCAGGATAAAGCTACTTGTAGATCCCACGTACAAAGGAAAATAAAGCATAGTTAAAGCAACATGAGGTAGGTGAAAGCAAGAATCTGGATAGAATTAGTGCCTTCGGCGTATGTTGAGCGTGCGTAAAAGTCTCCTGTAAGGTTGGTTTATGTGCCAGAAGGTTGGAGGCATTTTCACACAGGAAGGGCATGCGAGTTAAAGAGGGTTTTCACGCAGGAAGGGCACATGAGTGAAGGTGCTAAATATGGGATTTTTTTTAAAAAGCCACATTAAATGAACAAAGTACGGGGTAGGTAAAGTAGCCTTTAATAAATATAAAAAGGAAAAACTATAAATAGAGGGTCGGGGCACTCTCATTTTACTTTACGAAAATGAAGAGTTGGAGATATAAGTGAGTGTTATCAGCTAGGTTTTTTTAGATTTGATCAAGTGGAAGATCTGTGTGATTAAAAATGAAGAGCCAGTTTGAGATTGTGAACTAGAAGGAAGGAATTACACGGGCATGGAAAGAAGTAAAAAGACGTTGTCTTGTGAAGAATTTATCAAAGTTAGGGTTCAACAAACTAGGGCACGAGTTTAGAAGAATTGTATCACGAGATCTGAGATCAAAGGTTGGGAGAAGGAAAGTAGAGTAACAAGGAGAGGATTGGAGTGATAAAATTACCTCGACCATGACACCTAAGAAAGGAAAGGGAAAAGTTAAGGCTAAACAACTAGAACCCGAGGTAGATACAAACAAAGAATGGTATGCAGAGATACAGTACCCAGACGGAGTGATGATGGGGAAGGAATGGGAATCCCATTTGAGAAGAATACCAGTCAGTGACTATAATAACCACACCAACACTATAGAGAAATAAATGGCATTAGAATTGGTACGCCCAACCAAAAAATAAGCACATGAAGGTTTGCCTATCTACAATGATGACATAAAGTTCAAGAAGGAAAAGAAAGGGCTCTTGAACTCTATGAGTTTCCTTATTTTGGGAATTCAAATCGCTTGTACTAGTGGTTGATGTCTCAAGTGCACGAGGACTACTTCCACTTTGTTGGGTGCAAGATATGCATGACTCCCTAGTTGATTTCACATTTGACAAGCCTCATATTCGAGGGAGATAGCCTATAAGTTGACCTTGGTGATAAGGAGGCTATTCAAGATACCATCACAGAGTATACCTATAAGAAAGGGTCGCGATACTATGACATCTTAGACATAAAGGAACCCATTACGAAGATGGTCATGGACCTAGTAACGAAGTTAAATGGCCAAGAAATATGGATGCAAGTAAACAATCCATGGCTACATGTCTATAAGAAGATTGCAGAGGGGACTATATACAACTTATCCGCGTACATTGCAGAGGAAATTGTAAAGTGTGCAAAGGAAGGGGACATGATCCTCTTTGGCAATGTCCTACTCACCATAGTGTTTGTAGAAATTGGAGTGTTAGATGCACCAGACAAGTTTGTGTGGGAGTACCTAGCCAAAGACCCTTCTCCTGCGAAGAGGTTTGAAAAATATGCATGTGATACAATGACGGATCCCCACAAAGCACGGCTTGAAAAATGGTATACACACTTGAGAAATGCATTCGGGGCAGAGTGGAGGATCCCTGAACAACTCCTAGCAGCCACACAAGGAGAAGCTGAGTTTACGGTGTACCAGCACTACTACTTGGGCAGGTTCAAACTTATTGACGAATCATGGAGCCCTTGGTGCAAATTTCCTTTTGCGTTCACTTTGCCAATACTTCCAAGTGGGAGTGAACAGATTTAAAGAATCAAAGAAGCTAAGGCTAGAGCTAGGAAAGTTGGACTGGGAGCACAGGGATATGAGGAAGAAACTAAACTACCCCAGAGGTAAGTGCACATATGTGGAGAAGTACATGTCACACGAAATCCATATGACTAGGCCAATAACACTTCCCATCGCTGGAGGATCCGCGGCGCGCGTATACATGTGCATAAGGCCGAAATTTGAAAAGGGCACATACTTGGTGGATGAGATCTCAATACCTGAGGACCCCTTGGGAAAGAAGAAGCCAGTGTCTAAGAAGAGAGACAGAGGAAAGGAAGGAACACCAAATGTGCCGACTGATCAAACAATGAGCATGTCTTCTACAAGTGCCAAGCCAAACACCTATGTTCAAAGAAAGAAGTCTCTAGTAAAGGAGAAGATGCCAGAAGTAGAGGCACCCAAACAACCCACCACCATGGAGGAGTCACAAGAGGAAGAAGAGAAGGAAGAATCTCCTGACCAGAAGAAACATCTCAAGAAGAAGTAGAGGGTGGATGAAGAAGCTGACCCGCAGGGCAGGCCGATAGCTTGGAGAGATATCTAGGAGAAGGAGAGGTTGTGAGTGAAGGAGGTGGTGATGAGGAGGAAGAACTAGATAATGACAAGAAACCTTTGGAACCTCATGTATTTAGTGCCTATGACTCGGAGGAAGAGAGTGGGGATGAAAAGAAAAAGTTTGTATTCACGTAACGAAAAGGTGCACAAGGTGATGAAGGCACTGAAGATACAAAGACGAATGAGAAGGATGCCATAGAGAAGCAGGGAGACATAATTTTTACCAAGGAGCAGATAACCGAAGTGGCAGAGTGAGAAGTGAAGAAGATGCTTGAGGCCCTTATAGACCAGGAGTTAGAGCGTATCACAGATATAGTGCTTAAGGAAAGAAAGGAGGAAACCATTGAAAAGGGACATGACAGCCTAGGAGGCCCTGCTCTAACAGTTAGCTTCCCCAAAGGTGCATGCTCGGGTAGAAAAAATCTGGATGAAGAACATAGGAAAATAATGGGCTATGTGGATGATTTAAGTAAGGTGTTATGCGCAAGGTTCCAGAGCACGATACCCACTGAGAGACTTATATCCATGGGATCATTTGAGAAGGAGGGCACATACCCCAAGGACCAAGAAGATGCTTTCTTGGGCATTTGAGTCCCATGTTGATGAGCTAGAATTTGAGGTCTCCGCCAAAATGTGTTTATCATGTTGCGAGTCTAAGGAGACAACCCCTTGGTAAATGTTCAGTATCTCTTAGACGAGCAAGTATGTAATGCTCTAAACAAGGTCACAGTTGAAACAGAGGCAAGGCTATTCACACGAATGACAACATAAGGGATTTAGAGGGAAAATTGGCCAAGAAGGAAGAGGAGTTGGCTAAGGTGGCTAAAAACTTGAAACAGGAGGAATTAATCAACGTGCGGCTGAAGCGCGAGCTCAAGGAGGAAAAGGCAAAGGTGCATGAGGTCTACAAAAAGGTAGAATCAATAAAAAGTGCCATCATTTTAAAACACCCAGATCTAACGCCAATCCCCCAGAGGTACGCATTAACACTGGAATGCCTAGAAGACTTAACACACATCCTCACCATGGAGAGACAACCCTTGGCATTGGAATTTATAGAGGAAGTGGTTGCGTACTTGAAGGAGGAGGATCGCTTAAAGGAAATAGAACTTGTTTCCAAGTATAGCCAAGTACTCACAGAGATCAACATCACTTCCCAGTCTGTAGAAGCCACATATGACACATGCACGGATCGAGATAAGATCACAAGCTCCTTGGTTTCCACGCTTGAAGTAAAGCTGAAAGAGTTCTAGGAAAAGAACAAGGGGAACAGGGCAGAGAGGGAAAAGGTTCTGGCCAAGGTAGAAAATAAATCAGAGGCGATTGAGGCTTTAAGAAGCTCAATTAAGGCCCAGCTAAAGGAACTATACCCCCAGATCACTAGAAGAATGGACAAGCTTGCGGATCTGGGTAAAGAAATGGAATAGATTGTGGACACTTTGGGTGCCCAAGGAGCTAGCCTAAGCTTTGATGAAGTGAGCACCCTAGTGGGCAACCTATGCCAGAAGGCGAAGGGCGAGGTCAAAGTGTGGAACAACCTAGAGGCAGATCTATGATGGGACTTTCCCAGCCTTCTGAATTAATGTCCCCCCATTCTTCATTCTTTCCCCTATTCTTTCATTCCTTATTCATTTTGTAAAATATATGTCTACATCTTGGTTCCATTGAACCAACTTGCACCTTGGTCAAGTAGAATGTTTCGAGGATGGAGAACAGGCGTAGTGTGGGGTGATGTTGGGCCCCTGGAATATTGTCCAAGTATGAAGGCGTGTGGGTGCATGAAATCCCAATTATAGAAGGGTGCACAAGGAAAAAGCACACAGGAGGAAGAGTTAAGAAGGCACATGGTTCACATAGCGTGTGAAAGGAGGTTCAAGACTTATCCAATTTATGCAAAAAAGATAAAACACGTGAAAAGTGTGATCAGTTACGCATGAAAGGCCCAGGAAAGAGCATGCTAGTAATGGAATCTTCTCGAAGATCATCATGAGATGGAGTGGAAAGCTTAGGCCTGAAGGAACATGCTCACTTGGAGGACCACATTCAACACTTGGTGACAGATCTAAGGGTGAAATAAGGAGAGTTGGTAGCACGGGAAGATGATAAATACAAGTGCCTGTGGAACAGAAAAAGAGACCAAGATAACATACAGATGGGGATATAGAGACAGAG
Source organism: Taxus wallichiana var. yunnanensis (assembly GCA_018340775.1). NCBI lineage: Eukaryota > Viridiplantae > Streptophyta > Pinopsida > Cupressales > Taxaceae > Taxus > Taxus wallichiana. The sequence goes on from CM031240.1 coordinate 453,927,358, forward strand.
GAAGAGATATACGAGAGAGAGAGAGATAACATGGGTGAAGCTCTATAGGATTGCTGCGAGTGGAACTTTGATGCAAAAAGGAATGTACTAGGCTTAGTATTGTAATTTCTTTTTCTTTTGCATAGTTTTACAAGCCTAGTGATGTGCATGACTTGCGGTTTTCCCTATGTGGCTCTTTGTAATGAAAAAATGAATACAATGAGGTTACTGTTGTAAATAGACATGGATATCATTAACTTTAATGTATATTTAATTCATAGGATTTCTCTTTCCTTGTATGCTATGAATTAATGATTGTATATTTCTTTTTGTTATAATATATGTTATGGACTCTATTAAAACATCCATCTGAATAAGCTACAAGGATCTCGGAGGTCGTTAAGGGCCCTATGATTCTTGCATGTCTAAACTTCTTTCCCGAATACTCTTACACTAATCATAGATAAATGCTTCCCACTAAAACTCACATAAGAGAGAGACTCGGCACCAGCGCATGCCTCGGGTGAGCACTCAGCTTCTACTAGGTGATAGGACGATGCGCATGGGATTCCTTCATTTTATAGTGGGAGTAAAATTTACTAAAACTGTCTCTGAAACCGGAACACCCAAAAAGGGCTAGGCGACCAAGTGGGATTAGATGCACACCCACCGTCCTTAGTCTTTCCTCATACGCAATCTCATCTCGAAGCCGAAGAGGGTTTTCTACCGTAGTTTCCTAAATGGGGAGTTTCATATGCTCTGGCTCTATATCTTCCATGTGAGCTCCAAATCCTTCATGAGACATCTCTCTCCGCAAACACCATTTGTTCTGCAACATCATGCAACTTTTCCAAGTCCCTCTTGTGCACTTCATTAAACTTAAGCCACCTTTTTTCTCTTTGCCTCTCTACCACTAGTTCTCATTATCTTTCACCACGCCCGCTCCTACTCCCACATGTGGTGGGATTTAGGTAGCCATATGTCACACCTCTAATCCCAAAGTTATGATCGGGATCTTAATCACTAAAGGGATAACACACAAGTAAGATCCTTTGGGTTCATGCAAGAACTGGAACTCAACAACCTTTAGACATGAATAAGTAGAAATAATGTACTCTAAGTTGTAACTCTACAAAACACCACTCCACCAATGATCTATAGTGCATGTCCAAGTCATATCAGTATCAAGAAAATTCATGTGGTCCTCTTGCATCCAAACAAGTGCTTTATACCTCCAATTCCTCTTTGATGTGTATGTTACCAACCACTCATACAAATCTATAGGGAAATAAGAAAATAATGTCTCATAGAGCTCATGATATAGATTCTGTTCAACCCATACACGTGTATTAAATTTAGGTCTAGTGTTAAATCTATGAGCAAAATATTCCTCTAAATTATCTACCCAATCCTCAATGTTGGCCAAAGTCAACAGTACGTCTTCATCATGCAACATCCTTGCAAATATCTTGAAAAGAGGTCCCGAAAATAGAACCAAAATGTAGTCTTTTATTTTACCAACCAGCCCAAGCAACGCTAGCACATCATTCAGCCATAACTAAGTTCTCACCCAAAGTGCACAAGGGTACCAGGTCCCTCTTTTATAACAACTTTGTCAAGGAGTTAACATCATAAACACACATATTTTCTAAATTCCATAACAAGTAATCAAGTATGAATCATAACATAACTAGATCTAGATCAAAACCATAGTGCATGAAAGATTTAAATAAGAATTAAGATTAGATTCACCATACAAGATCTAGAAAATAGATGTGTCAATAACCATTATCCAACGACATAGATCCATTGTATTAATCACTGCAAAACACAGAAGTTGAATACATACATAAGAGTATCATTATAGGTCATGCATGCTCATAAACCAACAACATAACACTAACAAAATATGGATTCCTAAACCATGCAAATCAATACATATTTATAGGAGTGGGGACTTTCCCTTCACCACCTAAACATCCTCAAAATAGGCTACATGCTAAGAATAGCCATGCATCGCTACAAGATAAATACAAAAGCATGTAATATTCTCTAATAATAGATCTCATATAGTTAACTCCCAATTCAAATCCTATTATAAGATCAAGACACTCCATGTTGTTTGATCTTCCACTTGTCCAAAATAGCCTTTTCTTAGTCTTCATACCTTTGCATTTCCTACACTCAATGTCTAAATTTATCCCATTGTAACTAAACCAACTAAGTCTTGAATTCATATCGTCTCAAGTGCACCATTTTCTGCCACATCTCCATGCGTACCTACGCACCCTATGTCCACACACCCCAACCTTATGTGCCTTCATTACCAAGATGTAATTCATCAACCCAACATTACTCATCTCTGTATTTTTGTTATTTCTTCTTAGCATCCTGGACAATACCACTCACTAGAGATAGGAGCACCCGGACATTATTTTCCCCTTTAAATGCTTCTTTTCATTTTCCATTCTTTTCCCAAATTTGAAATGCCACATCATTTTTTATCTTTTCTAAATTACTACCTATCATTTTAGGTCAATTTTTTTGTTGTTAATGATGAAATTCAAGAAAAAAATCATATATATCCTTTGATTTACTCACCATTATTAATATGATAGAATTTTTTTGGATATTACTTAATATCTACTACTTGGGAAAAGAGCAACATTCAAGGACTATAATTTTATCTCCATTTTTAACTCGCATATGAGGGGATATTTTGGAATTCCATCTCACACATTCATATTGGGGAAAAATTAGTTATATCGTGTTATCTTGGTGTAAATTCCATAAGGAAATATAGTTTCAAAGGACATGATTAAATCACACACACTAGAACTAAATAGAGTTTGAAATGTAGTGCAAAACTTGGTGATAATCACATTCGAGTGACCTCCAAGGTCAATCGACTCAAGAATATACATTATTTATTTCATACAATGTTTTCTCGATCCTTGTGTAGCTAATTAGGGTTTTTATAGGATCATATGTGACAAAGAAACCATATAACAAAGTGGATGTGAGAAAGAGTGAAAATACAAAGATATGATCAAACCTTGAGAGGATCATAAGTAGATAATTTTATATGAAATTAGTGCATAGTTTGGACATTAGAGCCTAGGAGCTCCTATCCTTATTTAGGAATTTTTTTCTCTAGGAGTTTCAAGTTATAATTTTCTAGACAAAACTTAGTCCAGATAAAACATCTTTTATCCAATTTCCAACATTGAATTGGCCTCGATCTCTAAGTACAAGATAAATCACTCTTATCTCACTATTGTTTACACTTTCTTGTATCTTGCACGATAGATATTTCTCTTTAATATTATATCCATATGATCTCATTCCTATGATTAAGATTTAATTATGTTAAATCACCTAGATGTAATATAAAAAGGAAGATTCCCCAAAGTTAGTAGTTTGGGTAAAGGGTAGGGAGATACCTACCATCATGTACTACTTTGTGTAGGTCCTACATCATGATTAATATACCACATGAACACATGTGTGTAAATAAAAAATTATATCTATCAAACCAAAGGAGTAAACAACATATATAATGTAAATTGCAAATAATGTATTCTATTAAAAGGAAGGGTGATCAAGAATTCCCCCATGGAGGGGTATATATAGAAATGATGTAGCTAGAGGATTGGGAGAAATATTTCCCTTTGTGTGTGTGTGTGTGAAGAGTCAGGTTTGGGTGTAGAATCGTGCCCTCAACATTTAAATATAACCTATAAACTGAGTGTGTCATTAGGAAATGAAGGGAGTTTTGTACGAGAACTATCAAAGTTTGTCAAGGAGATCATCAATGGAATAATTAAACCCAAATGGTCTAGCATCATCCATATTAGTAAATTTTTTGGAACATCTATCGATAAAAAATCCTATCTCATGGAAGAGATTGAGTGTCATGATATATTCCTCATCGGTGAAAGAGGGACCTTGTGCATGCATAACATGAGTCCAATGTGTCATATTGAGATGATAGTTATAAAAAGAGTCATTGTGAATAGTAATCATGCTATAAGTAAGTGATAAATTGATTTTATTATTGTACTTATAAATGCTAAAAATAATACACCACAACCAAGATCTACCAAAAGCTAATGGGGTAGGTTGGGGATCATGAATAACCCAAAATTTAGTGGTGATAATACGTAGATAAAAATATATCTTGAGTATAATATATTCTTGAAACATGGTAGTATGAGTGTGGGAAGGTGTAATGTTAGATGGTGTGAGTCCTAGAGTAATGAAAACCTCATAAGTACAAATGTTCTTGTTGTTGTTGTAATTGAGAGGCACATGCGTCCAATTTTTCTTAATGATATACATAATGCTTTTAAATGTATCAACATGTGGAGTCCCATTAGGAATAGGTATATCATGTAAGATAAAATTGGTTCAGTTATTCTTAAGAGTGTTGATTTTATCATCGAAAACATGGCAGTGATTAACGTCATGGCACATAATATGGTGGTAGTAAAAATATGATTTGGATATCCGTAAAGATTAAGTAGAATGATGATTCTTACAAGGTAACATGATTATACTTTTATCAAGTAGAATAGAAATTAATACTTGGGGTGTGTTGAAATGAGCTATATTGGTAATAGATGTGACATGAGGTGAAGCATCAAGATTATTTAATACATTGGCCATAGGACCAATTTGTGTATTACTAGAGTAAAATTGATTACTATCATCAAGAGAAGTGTCCTTAAGCCAATAGTGTCTATTTCTAGTAGATACAAAGAGGGAATGAAACATAGATTCATTTGCATCCATAGGATTTAAATTGATCCCACAAGATATTATCATCTGTGAGTGTTATTACATCATCATCACTATCAATAGTGTATTCATGTGCATCAAAATGTTTTATAACACCATCTAATATATTGAGGTATCAAGTGGTTGTGTGTTATGGGTGGAAGATATCGGTGGATCTATAAGAGGAATGTCAACAAGTGATCAATAGGTGAAGGTATATCTAATGAATGCTCAAGAGTACTAGTCTCACCAATGACATATGTATCTATCTTTTCCATAGGAATAGGATAAGGTAGGAGTAGTGAGCTTCTTCGGATTAACTATATATAATTCACAATATTGATAAGGATCAAGATCAACATAAATGATATAATCAGTGCCATTATGTAAAAATTTGATGCAATGATGGAAAGTAGAGGAAACTTTCATATCATGGGCCCAAGGATGGTGTAAGAGTAAATTGTATCGAAAATTAATGTCCATAATGTGAAAGGAGCGGGTGATGTCTTAGGACCGACAAGTACGTCAAAAGTGATAGAGATAATTATATAATGCAAGATGTCATCAAATCCTCATATAGTAGTGGGATAATGATTGATTATAAAAGGAAAAACTCCCATATTTGTAAGTAATGATTTATGACATATGTTGAGACTATATAAGTTTTCTATTAGAACCCTTATATGAAATAATCCTTGAATATATGTAGTGATGAACAAGGGTAGACATCGAGTCATATCATCATTAAGTGCAATATCGATGAAGTAAAATTCATATCCTTATCAAGTGTCTTAAATGTATCCATGATAAAATAAAAGGAAGAGGGATGGATATCATTAGCTAATGTGATAGAAAAGGTATCTTGTAAGATATCTTTGTAGAAACATCATTTTTGAAGAAACTCAAGTATGGATATCTTAGTAGGGGCATTGCAAATTTTTTCAGCCAAATCATACACTTTAGGTGGAATATTATATTTAGGAACATGAGTAGAAGGTGGGGAGGTGAAGGTGGATTTCACCCAATAGGTTTTTTATTACACTATGTGGTTACTACATTAATCAGTAGTGAAATAAACTAAGGTATTTGATATGTAGTAACAATAGGGACATGAGATTGGGTGCCAATATAAACTAGATAAGTATCATACATATAAAAATCAGGGTCAACATATTTACCTTCATTCAAATACATATTATGGGCATGGAACTTGTGAGAGGGATATTATACCCTACTAGCAGATGACTTAGGAATGCTAGGCCCAAGATAAAAATCATAGAACTTAGTGGGAAGTGATGAATAAATATTGAATACCAAAACTAAAGAATAAAGCTGTAGAGTTTCTATGGGTTAATATGTGATGTTAAAATTTCCATATTTGAGTGTACATTTGTATACATTGTGCCACCTAATAATTTCCTCTATGTTAAATAATATGATATTACTAATGGCATATTATTTATATGTACCTACACACATCAATAAAAATTCATATAAGTACAAAAATTACGTCCTTCATGTTTTAAATACACAAAACTAATACACCCACCATCTTAATATCATCGACTAAGAGTATTAGTATATAAACCCATAAATTAAAAAAAAAGAAATTAGAAATTCCTTTTCAAAACTATAAACAATCACAATCTTGTTTCTCATCTTCTATATCCTAGATGTTTATATCTCCTTTATTTACAACCATATAAGGAATTTTTAAATTCTCAAAATGGTCTTTCTAAGATCAAATGGAAGCTAATACTCTCATCTTAAACAAAGAGGAAATATATGATGTGGTTTTAAACATTTTTACTAGAAAAATTTAGAAATAGAAAGATAGAAAACATATATAAATTGTAATTTACATTAGCTAAAATTATTTTAAGCAAACCTTTAAAACGTTGTTCTTGTCATGTGTTTTAAAACTTGTAATATCTCCATGAAAAGTGAATGATATTTTGAGGGATGACCCATATAATTGAGGTGGGCACATTTCATGCATGACCTTTGTAAATTTTTCTACATGGGGTTTATTTATAATCCATGTAGCCTTTTCATACGTTCCATTATTCTCGGGCCATATATTTTTTCTTTTCTTAAGAAACTTTGAGTTACTTTCAATATTCTCGAATATATGCATTGGTTCAAGAAGATGACATACTAACAAATATTTCTAATATGGAAGGATGTCTAATATAGGTAATAATTACATTCCCTATAGAATTAAATATAGGTTTTTTTAATCATATACACTTGATTCATTTCATATCTCCACTATATTTATGGTACACCAATATTTACTTGCATGAAAATCATCATTATAATCAGTGCAACCAATATCCAAGAGACATTGAATTTAGTGGTTCTCTCATTTCCACATAACCATTGATATTTTATTTTTTACAACATTATATTCATGTTACTCGCCCTTTAAAAAATAATGTGTCCTTTATAAACATGATTTCTCAAATAAAGGGAGTACCTTGAACATAGTTGGTCCCCACACCTTGAGAATGTGTTCTATCCCTTTATATTCAAACCTTAGTAAACAAATAGTATTGAATAATCATGAATTATCTAACACATAATTCCATACCAAATTGAATGCTATATTTTCAAAGTGGTTTTGAAATATCATACATATGTACCCCATTCCACAGATCTTGTAACTAATCTATAATAGGTTCAAGGTAAACATCCATGCTTTTCTCCCGATTCATTCCAAGGACTAGTAGTGACATAATTAGATGTTATTTTCGTAACATAAGCCATGGGGAATGTTATAATTTATCAATACAATTTGTAAAATTAAATATGTTAATGAAAAGTTTGAATATGGAATAACCCCATCTATTTCAAGACCTAGGTTGCACTACTTACATTGAATTTTATTTTTCAGGGCCAATTATACTCATTTTTTCATATCCTGACAATCACTTGGTACACACATCACTTCATTGCTACTTATAATATTATAATGTCATGTCATTAGTTATATAATTTAATCGCAAATATAAAGATGTTGAAATGTAATAATTAAAGGGAAATGTCACAACACCTTCCTTGAAATTTAATATCCACTAACACTAATAGTGAAATGATGTTCCTTGCACTTAGGATTTGGAAAAATTGTATCCTTTACAGGTAATATTTCCTAAATATTACATAGTCACCTGACACAAGCATCCTTTTTCATATGAAATGCCTAAGGAAGATGATATTATTTTTTCTTTCCTAATGATGATGGAATAATTTTTTCCTAGGGTAAAATGACATTTTAGTAACTCCGCACATGTATAATACTTCTTAGAAACTTAAATTTTTAATAATTAATGGATATTTTAAGAATAAAGTTGTTTAGAAATTTCTTATTTTACAAATATAATGTTCTTACTTACTGTAATGTTGTTTTTACACTAAAATTTGATTATCCAAATAAGACCTTCAAGTCTATCAATGCTAGCACGACATTCAACATTGTAGTTCTAGCCTCCCCAACTTTGAACAATAGAGTTTCTACTAGTTTATTTATATAATTAATACCTTAATCCTCTACATTTAAGTTTTACCACCTCCAAGTGGATATTCATGGTCAAAAATTTATTAGATTCATTCATTTTATTGACACCATACTTGTATTTTTACTATATCTATCTTACGAGAATATGATCATGATCGTAGATATGACCATAAGGATGCATATATAAATTAGTTATCATATCATCCAAACCCACATATTATCTTTTTTTCCTTCTAGTTCCTATATTTCACTACCTTGAGGTTCATGTATTGTGCTACCATATAACACTAATAGTCTTCTCCATTAGACATATTATTTTTGATCTAAACTTCCTTTCAAAAATTATCTTTCTTAAGTAACTCATATTCTTAGGGTAAATGGGATGTTTAGGGTGTAAAATGTCCATTTATATGTTTACACTGATGTGGGGGATTATCAATCTACATAGTAGCATCTTGACCTATGGGAGTGATTTTCAATCTACAATATTTGAATTAAAAAAAGTAACACAAATAAATATGCAACATAAATGTTCATTACATTCAACACAAACCACATAAATCCTTCAATAAATTTCCAACATCTTAAATTAAAAATAACACTATATGAATTGTTGTCTACAAATCTATATATTACACATCATAACCTAATCATTTATGAAAGAAAAAATTTTCAAACAAACTTTTAATGATATTTTATTAACTCTATATGAGTGGTACACTTATAGTTATAATAAATAAGTGTTGGTGAGAAAATTTGTTGATAGGAAAAATTGGTGGATTTACACCAACATTGTGGGACTAGTTCCATTTGCTTGAATGGGGAAGCTCCATTTATTGAAAATAGGGAATTATATACACTATTCTATCAACCGAGGATCGCACAGGGTAATTCCCTATGTCAAGTCCAAGGTGTGAAATGTCAATTAAACATTATATTTAAATAAAAATTCCCCAATTTTTTAAAATAAACATAAAATTACATAGGACACCAATTTAATGTGGAAAACCCCAATGGGGTTAAAAACCACAGATGAAGAATTTCCATTAATGAGAAACAAATTTTACAGTCCAATAACTCCTTCCCTCACTTCTCTCCCTAAATTTACCCACAGTGAATTAATTCACTGAATATGGCTCATGACCATATTTAAATAACCCCAAGGGTTATGAATATTAAGTGACGAGGGTATACCCCCAATTTAAATAAATTGATTTAATTAAAAACCAATTAACCATAAAATCATAGTTTATATTAAATAATTAAGAATATAAATATTCTAATTTATTTAATTATAAAATATGGTGTATACTAACACTTAATATTATGTTCTAACACTCCCCTTAATATTAAATGGGGAACCATATGCCAATATTACCTGTTTGTACAACATGATTTACAAATCCATAAACCATTAGTGAAGGTATAGGATAGCATATCATTGTTGAAGGATTTATAAAAGATTCATCATGCTCAACTTACCTTTTGTTACAAAAGGATTCGGAATCCATAAATTAGAATTTATGATTTATGCTAAGCATGATTTGTGAGGCTGCATCCCCATGATTTCTCATGGAAAATTATTAAAACCACATCTCTAGGAGCCTTTTATAATACAAGGACCTATTCTTGGGGCTAAAAAGGTTAGGATGAACTAGGATTTTAAGGAAACATGGGACTGTCTCCAAGTTATGGTACCTTGCGCACTTGAGACAGACCTTTAGAAAAGTTTGGTTCCTCTACCTATTTCTATTGCTACAACTACTCATAGGAAGGAAAATGTAGCTACCTATCACTACTCTAAGAATTTAATTGAACATGGTTATAACAAGATGAATGAATAAGGGAAAACTAATCTAAAGGAGGTGATAACACGAAAAATAAGGGGATGAACAAAGTTAGATTTAGACAAAAATGAAGGAGAATGCACACAAAGATGATAGAAACACATATCACAGTCTAAAATACATCCACACAATCATTTTTTATAGGGCACAGTTATAAAAGGAACCTCAAGGACATGAGAAACCATAGCAAATAGACAATGCAAAAGAGAGGAAAGAAACATCAATAAAAATGAGCCAAGACAAAAAATAGCCACAAAACAAAGATTTTATTGCTTCAAAATATACACTATTGACTACAATGGTAGATGAGGTCGATATCCATATACATAGAGAAAAATATCAAGGAATGTAAATTAAGATGAAAATAACACAAGACCTTAGCAAACTAAATGGGTTCAACTTTTACAATGAGAATTCTTCTCACATTTATAGAATGAGAAGGAGGGAAGAGGAGAAAGAAGATGGAAAATCATATTTAAAACCTCAACCACCAAAAAAACCAATAACTACCTATAAATACACTTGTATTGTTGTCTGATGTGCCTCCTCATGTTTGTTTTTCTTATGGGATAAGGAAAGAGGTAAATTGGATCAAATCTAGGTTGTTGGGTCGACTAGACTTGTTCATTAATGGCTGGAACACATATCCTTACTTCTCACCTACCAAATCCCATCAAAATTTTATTTTTAATGATCCATAATGTATCCCATGCAATCAACTTTCCAAAAAGACCAAGAGCACCTAAATCTGATTTATGTAGCAGAAGTTATGGCGATCTTAAGTCTATAGAACATGTAATGACATGTGGCGCACTCTGATTGATCTATGTGATTAGATATCTCTTTTTCATTTTTTCCATGTGTAACACACTAGTTCATTGAAAGGATTCAACACCTATTTGGTACACTTTTATATTTTTTTGTCATACACTCAAGTCTAACAAGTTATCACGTGGCATAGTTACTAGCACGAGATAATGCATGAGGTACATATGTGAAAGTAAGAGGCACGAGAATGTATAAAATAAGTTCATAAAAGGAGTGCACGTGGAAGTGAAGAAGGTGCATATCTACAAAATGGTATAAATATTCAAGTGGGCATGATACTTCAACACCTAGTTGGCATGCGAATAAATTTAGGAAGGAAGTGCACAACATGTAATTGTGAATACAAGGCTGCGAGAAGGAAGAATGAAAAATAATCATGTAAGAGGCTTATCTAGATTGAAATATAATTCAAAGGGTGCACATGAGAGATGCATGAATTGTGGGAAAGAAGGTGGGTGCACCAAGAATACACACAAAGGGAAAATGGAAGAGGATAGAGGAATGGAGAAGGAAGGGTGCGTGCCACACACGAGAAGAAATGAGACTAGGAAAAATATACAAAGAGAACAATCGAGTGCACACAACCTAAAATATTTAATTTAGGATAAAAGTTGTCAAAATAAGTAAGGGAGTTATTTTGGACAATAGTTTGGTGACTTTTGGGGCCATTTTCCTACTAGATGAAGGAGATTAGTAGCCTTGAAACATCCATTGGGCATGGATTCAGTCTGAAAACATGAAATTTTGATATGCAACTAAAATAAGTTCCCTTGAAATCAACTAAAACACTATTTGAACTTTATATTGAACCACTGCCAAAACTGTTGAAAATTGTTAGAAGATCCCTTAACCAAACTAGCATCTTGGAAGAAAAAAAAGAGCATGTGTAAGGGCATGTGTAAGGGCATGTGAAAGGAAATAACTATATATAAATAAAATAGTGTGCATGGAGCACACTTGGAGGAATTAAAACTACTCAATCATATAAAATGATGTAGAGGACTTAATGGAAGTGCTTGGGATATATCCCATTAACGAGCATTGGTAATGTGCCTCCATTAAGGGTAGAAAGCTGAAAGGATTCAACATCCTTATATCAAATAATAGTTTATGGTCCACTTCAAAGTGCATCAAATGTTGAATGACACCATGGTTAGGCTCTATGAACATCCCATTTTAAGACTAGACCACAAAATTTGAAATCTTGATGTCTAGCCTTTCTTTCAAGCCATTTCTTTGTCAATTATTGATGTTGTTCTAGCGTGATCATGAAAATATTTATTAATTATTTAAGTTTAACTAGCTCTAACATTATGATTTATCTCTATTCCACACCCTTAGGCTCCAACTGCTAGGTAAGTTCTAATGAAGGCAGTTCAAGAGATAAAGGAAATCTAGCTTCCTTTCCATAAACGAGCTTATAAGGTGAGGTACGTATTGCCTTATTCACCATGATTAAATGTCTTCTAAGAATAAGTGTCGGACATTTGTGTTCCACTATCTCTGGCTAATATTCATTATTTATTTCATGAATCTAATCATGTTCTTGTTAGTAGACTCAACCAAGCCATTACCCTAGGGGTAATAGTTAGAAGAAGTATTCAAATAGATTCCAAGCCTAAGCACCTAATCAAAAATCTTAGTACGAAGGTAGGATTTTGAATTATGAGAGATAATGGTCAATGGGACGTCAAACCTCATTACAATTCCCTCGAGAAAGTCAATAATGACTTACTCGAGTTAATTCATTAAGCGTGACAACTTATATCCATCTAGTGAAGTAATCCTTAGCTTTCAAGACCCATTTGTGGCCAGCAATTGAAAGAGGGTTGATAGTGCCTATTAAGTCTAGACCGCACTACAAAAATGATGATCCACTTAGATTGGTTGAAGGGGAAGCACTGCCAATTTCTTCTTTCCTACAAAGAAAGCACATTCTTTACATTTCATGACCCACTTGTGCACATCCAAAAATAGAGTAGGCAAAAAGTAACCTGCCTTGATGATCATCATCATTGTTGCTTTGTTAGATAAGTGTCCACAAGAGAGTCCATCGTGAAATTATGCTAACACTTTTTCAATTTGTGTGTCCTCAATATATCTTAGCAACACACCATAAATATTCCTTTTGAAGATAAGGCCATCAATTAGTGCATATGGAATAGATTGCAACCTCATTGGACTTATATTTTCTTTTCAAACCAACAAGGTATGCACCAAAGGAAAGGAATGTGATCATGTCCTTCATCCAGGTTTGCGTGTTAGGATCTTCATTATTCTTTGTTTCATCGTGTAAGATATCTTCATCTAAAAATAATGAAGTGCCAGGTTTAGACTACACATCCTAAAAAAAATTCTTACATGGATCATTACCTCTGAAAATTTTAGTGGATTTTATAGTCACATCATACTCCATGATTTTGGTCAGTGTGAAACTAATACCTTGATATTATTTTTGGCTACCATACTTTTGAAATTTTGTGGCATGCGTATGATGGAAAATACCTATTTATCCATGTAAATTTATTTCAATTCATAGTCTTTCAATGTTTTACTTGAAGAAATCCATTGAAATATCTAGTCCTTGTTCATTTTCTTGTGTCAAGTCAACATTAACACTCGCATTAGCTCTATAACCATAAAGGATGAAATCCGTGGAATAATCTGGATTGATGAGTGTTGGGGTAAAAAAATTCTTGATTGTTTTTTTGAAGCTCTCTTTTCCTTTTGTTGTCCACTTGATGGTTATATGTTTCTTAAGCATGAGGGTGATAGACCTAACTAGTCTTGAAAATCTAGGAATGAATCTCATAACAAAATTTATTTTTCCTAGGAATGATTGCAAGGATTTCTTGTGTACTGATAGAGAAATGGAAAGGATGGATGAAAAACACTCAAAATCAATGGAAATGTCATCCTTGGAGACCACATGGACTAAGAGTTTTCCTTGCACAATAATAAAGTTACACTTATTGGGGTTAAGAGATACCCCAAATTATTTACATCTCTCAAAGATTTTCTCCAGATGCATCATGTGATCCGTGCTCTACTTTGAGAAGACAGTTATGTCATCCAAGTAAACTAGAACAAACTCATTTATATAACCTTTAAAGGCAATGTCCATGGCTCGATGGAATATTTTTCCTACATTTTACATATCAAACATAATATTCTGATATGTATACATTCCCCATTTGGTTGTAAACATTGTTTTGAATTGATCCTCTTTATTGACCATGATATGATTGAAACCAAAATACTCATACAAGATAGAAACTCTTTGTGCGCCATTACCACTATCTACGAAATATACTCCATAGAAGGAAAAGGATAATGATCCTTCAAGGATGCCTTATTTAAATCTTTGAAATTGACATAGAGTCTAATTTCACCATTATATTTTTGTCTTTGAACAAGATTCATTACCCAAGTAGACTACTTGATAGGGAATATTATCTTTACCTCAATGATTTTGGACAATTATTTTTTTCATGAGGGCTCTATATTTGGATTTCCTAGCCTCTTATTTTTCTAATGGGTTTGATGTTAGGATCAAGGTCGGTGGCATGTTGAGAAAAATTTATATCAAATCCCTTGAGGTCTTCATCCTCCCACGAGAATATTCCACCGTATTTTTGTGAGAGGGAAATGAAGGCCCGATTTTCATGATGTGTACAATCCTTTCCAAGCAGCAACTCTTTGTCACTTGCAATAGTGATTGGTGTATAGTCTTCTTACATTGTGTGCATATTTTTTCTTCACCTTGAACTCATCATTAGGGATGAAATTTTTCTTTAAGGTGACCAACCCTTTAGGAAACTTGTTAGTCTTTAGATCGATCACTTGGTCACCATATATATCATGGAAGTCATCTTGCATGCTTGAAGATAAATCAACTTCATTTTGAATTAATGGACAATTTTCACATCACGATCAAAAACTTGTGAGCTGGTTTCATTATTTAGAATAGATGGCACGAGTATCATCTTGATGTATTGTGCACTTCCTCGGATGAAATACTCAACAAGTGAGAATTGTGAAGCAATTTTGGCCATTTGATCTTCTTCCTTGTTCATTTCTCTTAGTACCACTTACAAATTTATAGATTCAAATATATTAAAGAGGTCTCCAAATCTATGTTTGTATGCATTGATAAGCTTATTATTTTTCACACACTTCTTTATGACTGATGGATAAACAATTATGTGTCCCCAAATATCTATAGTGCCTTGATCTGTCTCTTCTCGGTAATAAGAAGACCATGTACCAATTCTTCATATTCTACTACATTATTAGAGCATGCAAACTATATCCTTGTAGAAATTACTCGATCTAATACAAAGAATCCATGAAATAGCTACGAGAGACAATAATTGAAATCAACAACTCTATATTATATTTTTATTATTTTTATTGTTTCATTACACTCCATTAAATAGGAGATGTAAAATAACAATCCTCACAACAACATTTGTCTTCATATACAACCATACACCCATATGGTTTCAACCTCTCACCAATATAATAATAAAACAATACTAATTGTTTTATTATTCTAACTTACTAACTTACCACATACTAACCACATTTTACATTTACTATTTACATTTACATAGTAAATGTACTTTCACTAATTTACCATAATAATAATTACACATGTAATTATTATTCACCCATAATACTACAAATGGAGCACTAAGATATATTTCCTAACATTCCCCCCCTTAGTGCGAACATGGGGAAAACCTGCCTTATACTTGCACCTGCTCATGATCTGATGATTTTACAGGATGATCATAAACCTAATGGATGGTTTTTCATAGGGTTGACCATAAACCAAAAATGATGGTTTTGCAATTGGTTTACCATAAACCAAAAGGTGATGGTTTTGCATAGGGTTTACCAACAACCGAAAATGGTGGTTTTACAACCTGGTGTACCACAAACCAAAACATAAAGGTTTGCAAGTGGTTTACCTACAACCACATCATGATATGCCAAGTATTATTCTTAGCCCTCATCACATCTCACCGCAGGAATAACATAGGAAATTCTGAAATCTGCTGCATATATAGAAAATACCAGAAATGTAGAAAACTAGAAATGGAACATTGAGATCATGTTCCCCCCTCAATGTGAAATTTCCTTTATTCTACAAACCATAATAGGAACACTGCAACCAAACACTCTGCCAAAAAAGCACAAAAGAAACAACAAGAACACACTATATAACAAAATAATCACCATAGGCGATATACGGCCTGTTTGTTGGTGGTGTGAGAGAGTCATTGAATGACCTCCAACCTCCTGTGCCTCCTTCCTCCAAGAACTTCACTTAGTATAGAAATTATTCATAGTTATAGTCAATTTTATCTGTTATTTTTTCATCTCTAGTTTCCCATTCTACAATTTTGCTTACATCTGTAGGTGCTTTTTCTTTTCCATCTACTATCCTCCATAGATTTTTATTCATTAACTGCATCTGGATTTTTACTCTCCATGTATGGAAGTTCAGCCCATTAAATTTATCTAATGGTATATCCATTTTATTGAATCTAAATATCCAAAAAAATTGAATGTAGATTTGAATTACCTTTGATTCTCTGATTTCTTAAAAAAACAACAGTGATCAATGTGTTGTATAGTAAATTGCACATTTCTCCCAAACTACGAGTGAGTTTTGCTGAAATTTCTCTTTGTAGCTTTTGTATAATAGATTGTTTTAAATTTTTTTTGAAGGAACCTAGATCAAAAAACAAAATTTACAAGATCATCTTCGAGACAGATTTAACTTGCTTTGGTACCAAATGTAGAAATTACTCTGATCTAATACAAAGAATCCATGAAATAGCTACATAGACAATAATTGAAATCAACAACTCTATATTATATTTTTATTATTTTTACTATTTCATTACACTCCATTATATAGGAGATGTAAAATAACAATCCTCACAACAACATTTGTCTTCATATATAACCATACACCCGTATGGTTTCAACCTCTCACCAATATAATAATAAAACAATACTAATTGTTTTATTATTCTAACTTACTAACTTACCACATACTAACCACATTTTACATTTAATATTTACATTTACATAGTAAATGTACTTTCACTAATTTACCATAATAATAATTACACATGTAATTATTATTCACCCGTACATACAAATGGAGCACTAAGATATATTTCCTAACAATCCTTTACATGAAGAATAATTTCTCACTCTTCGGATAAATGAGAAAAACACATGTGCTTGTGCCATTTATGATTCTAGAGCCATCAAAATACATATACCATAGTAAAAAGAATCATCATCTCATTCTTTTTTAGTGCAATAGAAAACACAACTTCTTCTTCCAAGATGAAATAAGTACCAAGACCCAGTTTATAAGCTTTGATAGCTTGAACATAAGGATCAAATTCATACTAATTTTTGGCCTATTCATCTTGCAATAAATCAAGCATAGGCTGCTCTTTTAAAATTAAATCTTGTTTTTGGCCCTTTTAGATTAGGCAATTAGCTTAGAGAGGTGATGGGTCATATGAATCAACATGATAAGAGAAGATAGGTTCATCTTGTATGGTAAATTGAGTCAATAACTTGTTCTTAATAACATATGATATGAATCGAAGACAAGTAGCCACCCACTTTAACAATTATATATCTTAGTAGGTAGAGGGAAAATAATAGAGGTAAGTCAATAATTGACACATATTGAGTTATGGTTATACTTGGACATGCATGGAGGGTTATCTCAAGATCCTTGATGACTCTAAGAGTAGTAACACTTGAGCCATCAAGTTTCAAGACTCATTTATACATGGCGCTGTCTTTGAAGGCCTAAGACATCATAAATTTTCTTTGGCATAACAAAAGTACTAGCCCCAAAATCAATCATACAATTGTGAACAAGATATTTTCATACTATCAACAACATATAGAAGGGTGGGGTTCTAAGAAATTTTTCTTTCTTACTTCTCCTTTACTTAACATATTTTGATAGCATCATGAGGGTTTTGGATGAATGGATCAATGCAATTTGTGCTAGAGCTTCATGCGGTGAGTCACGCTGAGAGGAATGGCTAGGGCATCCCATATTATGACATTTAAACTTGTTTTCTTCACCTGGTTCAAAATATTGAATGGAAATCCCACAAAATTATGTGTTTGAGGTACAAAAACCTCTTTTGTTGCTTTTCTAGGTGTGGATATAGAAACTTTGAGCTACACATAAGCTTGACCTACCAAAGGAGGAATGCACACCACTTTAGTTGGAATTATGTGTGGAAGCTTACACATAGAATTTTGTATGACATAAATGTTGGTCTGATTTACATTTGCATACTTACACTTTGGGAGATCATTATGACCGGAAGAAGTTGAAGGTTACGTGCTAGTTTCCAACATTTCTTTCTTGTACCTTGTATTATAATATACCTAAGAACACACACCTATTTTAATTTTCCATAACTTGGTTCATTGCATAAAATCCATTAGTACCAAATAACATAAGGTTGACGTCAAGAAAAATTCGGAACTTCTTGATTCTCGGTCTCACATGCACTAGTGGAGTGCTCACATTTTGAAGCACTTTAAATAATATAGGCCTATGTGCATAGGAATTGACACAAATATACTAGTTATGAGGAATGTTACAAGAGAAGCACCATTCTCGAATCATGAGCCACATTGTTCTGTACTAGGATAAGCATTTGGCTTACGTTGGGGTGGGAGAGGTTACACAGGAGGAATAGTCTGAAGTGGAAGGTGTGTATTAGCATGCCATCTATCATTCTATTAGTTCTTACCATATATCTTATTTGGATTTTTGTTCCTAAAGGGATGATGGACTTGGTTGTATCCTTGATTAGATTTATTCTTGAAGGTTTACGCATGATATTTTAATAAGGATATTAGTTTATTGGACACGTTTCTAATTAGGGCCTTCATTTCTTCATCCTCCTTTTTTGACATGGAAGAATATGATGTGGAGGTATCGGGTTGAGCACTCTGCTCCGGAATAGGGGAAATGGAAGGCTGAAGCACCTGGGGAATTTATGGGAATAAGGGCATGATTGGTCTAGGAGATAGCTTCCCTTCTTGTATTAAATAATTTTCAGCCCTAATGGCTAATTCACAGGCCCCAAGAAATGTTATTCCCCCCATAGATTGTATCATGGCATCAATATCAGAATTTAAAAAAAGTCCTTAACAAGTAAATGAATGCACCTTCTAGAGTTGGTCTTATCGGGGATGGAATGCTCTCCCATGTTTTTATGAAATCTGAAATTGAAGTCTATCATAAGCTTATTGGATCCCTCTTTATAGTCATCAATTGTTAAAGTAATGAGAGGTTGTCTAAATTTTCTCCAAACTAATTGGAGAAGGATATTCCAAGTTGATTCCAATTTTGAATTGATCCTATTGTCAGAATCTTGAACCATTGTGAATCTCTCCCTTTAAATGAAGAAACTAATAGTCTAAAAACCATATCTTGTTAATCAATTTTATTGATAGCATAGATATTAACAATGTATTGAATATGATCAAATGGAGTAGTATGATTTTCTCCAATGAAGAAGGGGATAGTCTTGAGTGAAGATACTAGAATAGGATTTTGAGCATTGAGAGAAAGAGGATTGTTACTAGTTAATTTAATGAATACTTGATTCATTGCACCACCATGATGATAGGTCGATAAATATAGTAGACTACAAAGGCCTACTAGGAAGTGGTGTGGAAAGTGCATAGTACGCTAGAGATGGATATGTGTGTGTATTTTTTCTCTTTGCCTCTTCTTCATGGAGAAAGTTAGAGGTATTCAAAGGAATATTCAACTGCTACACTTTGTCTAGTATGTATCTTTCTCATGAAAAAGGTGTGCAAACTACTGAAAATAATAGATCTAAGAGTTGGGAGTCACCAGATGTGTTGAAACAAGCCTCCAAAGGCTAGAAATCACTAAGTCACACACCAAAACTTACCAATGATAAAATTTAAGTTTTTAATACTAGTCCCACTGGGTGTGTCAAAACTATTGAGGCTCAAAATTACACCCATCCTAGATCAGGATGAACTGGGATTTTGAGGCAATATGGGACTATCTCCAAGTTGTGGGACCTTGCGCGCTTGAGACAGACCTCCAAAAAGGTCGGTTGCTCTACCTATTTCTACTATTAAAAATAATCCTAAGAAGGAAATGCAACTACCTATCACTACTCTAAGAATCCAAGGGACCAAGGTTAGAAGGAGATGCATGAAAAAGGGAAAACTAAGATAAAGGAGGTGATAACACTAGAAAGAGGGGATGAACACAGTTAGATTTAAGAGAAAATGAAGGATAATGCACAAATATAGGATATACACACGTATCACCATATTAAATGCATCCACGTACACATTTTCATGGGACATAATAAAAAATAAACCTACAAGGGATGTGAGAAACTACAACAAACATACAATGTAAAAGAGAGGCAATAAAAATGATCCAAGGCATAGAATAACCACAAAATATAGATTTTATTTCTTCAAAAGATGCACAATCGATTACAATGGTGGATGAGGTCAATATCCACATACAAAGAGCTATATTTGAAGGCATGTAAATTAAAATGCAAATAAAAAAACCCCTTAGGAAAAAAATGGGTCAAACCTTTTATAATGAGCATTGTTCTTACTTTTATAGAACAAGGAGAGAAGAGGAGGAGAAAGAAAATGGAAAATCAGATTCAAAATCTCAACTAGAAACAAAAATAAATAACTAATTATAAATATACATACAATGTTGTCAGATGTGCCTCTCCATGTCTGTTTTTCTTTTGGGAGAAGGAAAGAAGCAAATCAGATCAAATCTGGGTGGTTGGGTTAACTAGACTTATGCATTAATGGATGGAACACATTTCCCTACTTATCATCTACCAATCCCCCTAAAATTTGATTTTTAATGATCCATCATGTATCCCACATTAGTATATTTCCAACAAGACCAAGAGCACCTAAATCTGATCTCTCTAATAGAAGTTATGGCCATCTGAAGTCTACAGAACTTGAAATGACATGTGGCACATTGTCATTGATCTATGTGATCAACTAACTCTT
The DNA here is from genome assembly GCA_018340775.1 of Taxus wallichiana var. yunnanensis. Taxonomy (NCBI): domain Eukaryota; kingdom Viridiplantae; phylum Streptophyta; class Pinopsida; order Cupressales; family Taxaceae; genus Taxus; species Taxus wallichiana. The sequence goes on from CM031240.1 coordinate 453,948,421, forward strand.
TTGTCATTTCTACCATGTGTCACACACTAGTTCATTGCAAGGATTTAGTGTCTAGATGGAATTTTTTTATAGGTTGTATGTTGCACACTCAAGTTTGATAGGTTAGAAAGTGACACAACTACTAGCATGGGAGAATGTGCAAGGTGGGAGTTTAGATAAGACAAACCAAGGTCCGCCAAACTCTTTGAAGATTTCAGAAAAATATGGAGAAACTTAACAACAGAAAGTATCAAAATGATTAATCATCCCTTCAACCAAGATATGTGCATCAAATGGAGGCCCAGATCTGCACTTTTCCACACCTAGATCTGCACTTTTCCACACAATCTTTGATCATCTATCACACAAGATTGAGTTAGAATGAACCAACGAAGCATTTAGCAATCACTATTTAATCATGACCTAAGGTGCACCCAAAGGTTTACAAAAAATCTATGAAGTCAAGGAAGGTAAACTAATATTAAATTTGTTTATCTCTTTATCAAATGAAAGCTTTTCTGAATGTGAGATTGCAAATGCCACTAAACTATCACAAGAAATGATACCATGTATGATCAAGAGAGATTTTAAACACAAGACTGCAATAGGAAACAAGAAACACAAATTTGAAATGCATTTTGAAATGTAAGCATTCATAGATTTTTCCCAAAGACAACACAAAATAACTCAAAAATGATCAGATTTATCAGTAGGGGAATGTTTTGAAAAAAATATCAGAGCTTGTTAATGGCTATACATATGCAACCAAATTAACATGATTTGAAATCTGATACAGAGAGAGTTATATGAGTTTCTCAGGTGGTCACTTAGAGAATGGAATTCTTCCTAGATTTTCCCATGAATTTTTTTAATTTTATAGGATTCTTTAAAATCTTCCAACCCTTTACATGTAAAATCCATGCAATATATAACATTCCATTACAATTGATCCTTCTTTCCCAAGAAAAGAATATCCTATGGCATCTTAGTTTGTTACAAATTCAATCATGACTTTCTGAAAGTGACACTTAACCAATTTTTCGAGGAGGAGATGTTAGGTACTCAAAAATGGAAATTATTATAAATCTTCATCATTCCTTGTCATGGGAGCATGTATTCTTCCTTTGGTGCCCACAACATCTTCCTCTTCCATCACTTCATCCTTTTCCCCTTTAAATTTCAATTCTGTAACTTTACTCGGAAATTTGGATTTGATATTTCACATTTTGCATGAACTAGAGCAAAAGATCATGTTGAAATGTGCCTTGGATATGTAAATTGACCCCCCAAAATGATCGATTCAAAACCTGCAAGCCAAAATGACACGAATTGGCAAAAACAATGATCAAGGTCGATGCAAAAAACACATTTTGACACTTCCTGGAGCCAAAATGGCGGTAAAAATGATAAAATGTATAGTTGCCATCGATTTTCCTTTCTCCCTTCAATCTGAGCACTCCACATGTCACAATGTGATTGGAAATGGGCTTGGGATCAATTTTTGAAATTTTAACACTTTTGGAAAAATGTAAAAAATTGACATTTTTCTCGCCCCTCCACCTCATGAAAACGGGCACGACACGTGTCCCAAAGTGGGCCCCATTGGAATCGCGGACTGATTTTACACAATTCCACCTTTTTTGGAAAAAGGAAATTTTCAAAATTATCTCTATGGGCTGCACCTCCGATTTTGTCCTAGACATGTGTCGGTTGCTAATTGGTTACGAGCTTGTGTTCCTTTTTTAAATTCACACCTTTATGCCAAAAAATGGGAAAAATCTTAATTTTACCTCGAGGCCCGAAGTTCCACCTCGACCTCGCCACATGTATCTTTGTGATTCACGGTGGCTCGCACTCCCCCTCTTGCATTGATTTTGACACATGTCTCCCTACGATTTATCTTGGATCCATGCTTCAAATTACCACTTTAACTCATTTTTCCTAAAAGGCAACATTTGGTTTTTTCCTCCTAGGGCCCGCTTGCCGACCCACACAAGCCTTTAATTTTCTTCTTTGCTAGGGCCACACCTTCTTTTAAGACTTTAACCATTTTTAGGAAAAGGTTAAAAATATCAAACTCTTCAAGATATATGTTGCTCTTCCTTGCCTTTCAAAACAAAAAATATTAAGGCATTAATTTACTCGAAACAACCTTGCGACCTTGTTTTGCATTTTAGTACTTTTCACCAAAAAAGGAAAAATTCTCCAAGTCCACCACCGACCCACATACCATCTACCTCTGATCTTACCACATTGTTGATGAATGCGAGATGAAGAAATTGACAGAAAACGATGACCGTCTAGGCATCAAAACAAATAAAATGTTAGGGATGCCCTAGAATTCAATTTTTGCTAAGGACAGAAAATTTCTCAAAATTGAACAATGAAACATGTTTTCAAAGCATTTTTTAATCATGGAATGGGATTTTCAAAGGCATTCAAGTGTAAATCAGTCAATTTTGAACTTCCATGATCGAAGCAAAAAGGAAAAATGGCGAGAGGCCCACGGATTTGGAAAAAATAGGGCACGAGCAGGCACACATGCATATTTCTTTCAAATGGTGTAAAAATGGAGAAAAAACAAACAACTCAAAGCATTCAAACACAGATACAAGTTTTTCACCAAATTTAAAGTATGGGGAATTGAAAGCCATTTTTCTTAGAAACAGGAAAAAATGCTCTTCTCCTTAGCAAATTAGGGCAAGGTAATGAGTTTGCAAACAATCCAATGCACAAAAATGAAGTTACAACTTCACATCATCGATTTCATGAGGAAAAAACATTTTAGAGAACAAAGAGCAAAGGGAAACATGGTAAAATGGTAGAGGATCAAAATGGGCACCAACATTGGCTCCTACTCGGGGATGGGCACTCCCAGTGAGTGCCACAAGAACAAAATTAGACCAAGTGCCAAAATAATCCATTGGGAAAATGGAGTCATGAGCCAAAGCCACCAAAAACCAACTGAGAAACTAACAAAAATGGCTGCCACACACCAAGGCAAACCATGAACCGAAAAAACACCAAAAACAGAGCAAAATCCAAACACTATACACTGTACAAGTTGGTGCATACCTCAAATTTGGGGATTAATCCAAGAAATGCTTCAGATGCCTGCCATTAATAGGTAGTTCAAGAAATTCCCCATCTAAGTCTTTGAGAAAGAAGGTATTCTCACCAATTCTGATATCAATGGAGTAAGGGCCCATCCATAATGCATAAAATTTACCATGTCTTACCTTATCTTCATTTACTGCTTATCCCATAACAAAACCAGCTCTCCACTATTGAAGGCCCAGGAGTGACCTTCTTGTCAAACAATATTTTCAACTTCTCTCTAAATCTGACATGCCTTTAGTGGGATGCTCTTCTTTCTTCATCCACTCAACAATCTAATTAATCCTAACTTCATATGGATTTAACTCTTGATCTTCAAGTGTTGAATGAACTGAAATGAAGATAATTGTAGATGTAAGGGTAGAAAATATTGAATTCCATACACCAATTCAAATGGGATCTTACCAAGGCAAAAGAGCTACTAGTACCAACAAATTCTATGCACACTCCTTTTACTTTCCTATCTTTTACATTCTTGCACCTCTTGCTTTAATGTGTGTACCTTGCACATTCTCCCACGCTAGTAGTTGTGTCACTTTCTAACTGTCAAACTTGAGTGTGCAACATACAACCTATAAAAATTCTAGCTAGACACTAAATCCTTACGCAATGAACTAGTGCACGTCACATGGTAGAAATGACAAAAGAGTTAGCTGATCACATAGATCAATGAGAGTGTGCCACATGTCATTTCAAGTTTTGTAGACTTCGATCGTCATACCTTCTTTTACAGAGACTAGATTTATGTGCTCTTGGTCTTGTTGGAAAGATTCTAATGTGGGCTACATGATGGATCATTAAAAATCAAATTTTGGGGGATTAGTAGATGATAAGTAGGAAATGTGTTCCATCCATTCTTTGCATAAGTCTAGTCACCCAACTACCTAGATTTGATCTGTTTTACCTCTTTCCTTTTCTAGAAGAAAAAAACATGGAGAGGCACATCTGACAACATTGTATGTATATTTACAAGTAGTTATTTATTTTTGTTTCTAGTTGAGATTTTGAATCTAATTTTCCATTTTCTTTCTCCTCCTCTTCTCTCCTTGTTCTATAAAATTAAGAACAATGCTCATTGTAAAAGGTTTGACCCCTTTTATTTCATAAGGGGTTTTTTTCTTTGCATTTTAATTTACATGACTTCATATATAGCTCTTTGTATGTGGATATTAACCTCATTCTTCATTGTAATCGATTGTGCATATTTTGAATAAATAAAATCTATGTTTTGTGGTTATTCTATGCCTTGGATGATTTTTATTGTTTTTATTGTAATCGATTTGCTAAAGTATGCGGTATATATCAAGATTTTAAATGTCTTTAGTAACCCTTGCCTTGCATTGAAATTATCTCCATAATCTAGAAGTGACAACTTGTGAAAGTCGATTTAGAGTGTTGATCATCTTTCCTAGGGCCCTTGTCATACTATTTGCACAAATTGAGGGATATCTTCATCTCCTTCACCATTTGAGGGTTACAAAATAGGTCCTCTTACCTTGGTTGAAAGGCACAACCTACTAAAATAGTTAGGACAAGATCAAGTCCTATTTGAGTGTTATCCATCTCTCCACAAATCGAGTGTCGGTTAGATCATATCCCCACTCTACAAAATGACATACATCATGATCTATATACCTTCAATCTTCATACCATATCTTTGATGCTACTCGGTTTGAAAAGGAGAAAAAAATTGGTGAAAATATGATCTCGTAACATAACTTATGTTGATCTAAAGTCTCTGAACTTGAAATGACACGTGGCACACTCTCATTGATCTATGTGATCAGCTAACTCTTTTGAATTTCTACCATGTGTCGCACACTAGTTCATTGTAAGGATTTGGTGTCTAGCTGGAATTATTTTATAGGTTGTATGTTGCACACTAAAGTTTGACAGTTAGAAAGTGACACAACTACTAGCATGGGAGAATGTGCAAGGTATGCATGTTAAAGGAAGAGGTGCGAGAATGTAAAAGATATGAAAGTAAAAGGAGTGTGCATAGAAGAGAAGAATGTGCATATCTATAAAAGGTTGCGAATTATACAAACAGTGTGAGAATTCAAATGATAAATTTTTAGTGGAAAGGAAGATGGGGAACATGAAGCAAGTCGGGAAGGAAGTGTGCGGTGTGTAATTACAAATACAAGATTCACAAGGAATAATGCATAAGAATCATGCAAGGGCTTATCCAGTTGGAAGAAAAATTAGAGGGTACACATGGGAGATGCGTGAACTTTGATAAAGAATGCAAACATGTAAGGAGTGCGTGAAAAGGGAGAATGGAAGAGGATAGAGGAATGGAGAAGGAAGGGTGTGTGACACATGCAAAAGAAGCTGTGACCACGAATAATATACCAAGGAATAATCATAGTGCTAGTAACCTGAAATATTTGATATTTACTATCAAAATTAGGATATAATTTATCAAAATAACTAGGGAGTTATTTTGTAAAACACCTCCTTTACAAATAGATGCAACACAACTTTGGACTATACATTATAAAAATATAAGTTTACAAAGATCATAAAGATATTTTTACAATGCTTTACAATGGAGTAGAAGTATAGAGGAGAAGGAGATATCAACTAGATGACCATTAGGAGGTGACATTTCCATGCACACTCCCCCTCAATGGAAACTCTGAAAGGCCAAACATTGCATGAAACTTTTAGTATTTTAAAACACTCAATGGATCATAAACATCACTTTGTGACTTGATCTTTAAACAAGTAATCTTGGATATCTATATCACTACTGAGAGGATCTTCTCTCGAGATAAGGAGCATATGAACATATATATGCTTCTTTCTCTAATGTTGAATTGAATTCTTTAGAAGAGAAATAAAACTCTAGCCATCACATAGAAGAGGAATGATTCATTTAGCTTTTATGTGTATCTCTTCCAATAGCCTCTTCACTACATGGATTATTCGTTGCTTCCATTTCACTTCTCTACTCTGCCTTAGTAGAAGAAACGAAGATTGTTGGTTGCTTTTTGTTGTTCCAAGTAATGACACCTGCACCAAATAACTTGAATAAAAATGTAGATGTATATTTTATATCCACCATAATGTTTGCATGGTTGAGTCATAATATCCATATAGACATCATAATAAGCATAATATAAATCATTATTGATTTTACTTTTAACCATATGTAAAATTTAAACACTAGTTGTATAACAACTAACATAACAATATGCTTAACAACTAACCATGTTAAAATATGTTGAAAAAAATTCAACATATTACTCTTGTAAAATATATATTAGATACAATCAGTATTGGACGTCTCTAATAAAAACACAAAGGTACACTCATGCATCATGTGATATTATTCTAGTAATCACATACTAAGAAATGTTTTATCAACAATGTATATATCTTCATTATTTATTCTAAGCCCTTTAAAAAATTGATAAGATTGATATATAATATATTTGAACAGATAATCAAATCATACAAGGTAATAATCATTGAAAATGATCCACTAATTGTGGACACATCCCATATATATATATGTGTGTGTGTGTGTGTGTGTGTGTGTGTGTGTGTGTGTGTGTGTGTGTGTGTGTGTGTGTGTGTGTGTGTGTGTGTGTGTGTGTGTGTGTGTGTGTGTGTGTGTGTGTGTGTGTGTGTGAAGTTTGCTTCAATAAATGACTAAGGAAGGGTTTTTGGTGATAACTTACCATGTAAGCACCCTTTACACATTTAATCCATGTCATACATGATCCTAAAGAGATGATCTCAATATTAAGAAACCAAAAAAGGGACAATTGTTTTATTTTTGAATAAACTACAAAAAAGGAATCAAAATATTAGAACACATAAAAGCCACTTTGTGTATGATTTTAGTTATAGTTGTTTCTAGTTTATTTTTCAATAAACCATCCAAGTTAACAATGAAAGAAAAAATCTTTTTTTCATTCAATACAACATATTCAAATAAAACATATAATTTTCATTTAGAAGTGATAGATGTAGTTTATAGAGTTACTACATTAGCTCTATGATTATTCTCTTCATTTTCATCTTGATTTTGATTTGATTTATTCCATTTTTATTTTTAAATTTGACATTTTTAGATTTACAATCTTCTTTCTTATTTCCAAATACCCCACAATTATTAAATTTACCATCGAAACTAACTTTTAACTTTCTTGGTTTCTTATCTTTACTAGGAGGTGTAAAAGTTGATTTTTGATTCTTGTTGAACCTAAAAGGGATAATTTTTTATTTTTAAGATGAGAAGTGCTTGATTGAAATTCTCTTTTGAATCAAAGTTTGTCATAAATTTCTCTTCTTGAATCGGGAGAGCGTTCGGGGTTTATAAATTAGGGATGTCTTGTTTAGTTTGATATTTAGAATTCAAAATTGAAATGAAATTTCTAATTTTTTCATGAATATTCAACTGAATAATAAAATAAAGTAATTTATCTTGAATTAAGTTACAGTTGCATCCATCTAAATGAGACTTAATTTTTTTAATTTTTTATAAATAATTTATTACTTTTTCATCTCCCTTCATGGGATTTTTCATTAGTTATAGAATCAATTTAATGATTTTCGATAACCGCATACCTTCATGCATTAATTATAATTGAGTCCAAGCCTCACTCAAAATTTATTGATTCCCAATATGAAGGAGAAAATAATCCTACACACTCCATAATATGATGGACATCGCTTCCTGCACTTTTTTTTAATACGCAATGATGTTGTCTGCAGATTGCTTTTCTTCTAGTTGGAGCCTTCTCGTTCCATTCACAAATGATTAGATCTTCCGAGCCATGAATTATGGATTCAATTTAAGTTTTCAAATTATGTAATTATTCCCATTCAACATCTGAGATTTATCAATATTAAAATGATTAGACCCCATTTTCACGTAAATAAATTTGAATAATTAAGAATAATGAGGATAAAAATAATCAAGGTTTAAGAAAGATCCCCATGTCATTGTTTTAAGCCTCGTAATTGAAATTTGATGAATTTACATAGAAAAGAAGGTCCTGTCAAACATATAATCTACACAATGATATATTAGTTTGAAAATAATAATATTTAATTGAAATGTAAGTGAAATTATTTTATTTTTCCATATAAACGAAGACAATGACGACTTTGTTGTCATGTTGTAAAGAAATATACTATTTCAAAAAGATTGAATCTAACTAAAACAATCCTCTCAATATTTTAAAAGGTAATTAAGGAATAAATATAATTTTAATGAAAAGCGAGAGAGAGAAAAGAATTGATCAAAAAACATATATTTATATAACAATTTTTTTGGAGCATTTCTCCTTTGTATATGTTTGGCTCGGCCGAGTTGGGTTACCCAACTTGGTAGGCTTAGTCAATTTAATTTATCCACTAATCTTTATAAACATATTGAGGTCATTCATATAAACCAACAAAAATGAGTGAACTATCACGTCTTGAGGAAATACAACTAGGTACAAACAACCCAACGAGCCCATATAAGCATCCAATCCTCTCAACCGAGATGATCCATAAAACCCCTTAAACAAAAGGCTTATGGTGTGACCTAATTCACAAGCACCAAAGAAGTAACCAAAATTATTAAACCCCTTTGAGGCCCCTTACGTATGCAATTTGGGATTAAAAATCCCAAACCCGTCACACCTCTCATGACATAATCTGCAACCACAATGGAGGATGTGTCATAACGCATGGAGGAGGATTGTATTATCATCACAGTCGAGACATATTAACACATAGTGTGGGGTATTATAGGGAAGAGGAAGATGCAACACCCACCATGTGTCGGCGGTCAAGGAGGGTGCAAGTGGAATGAGGCTGCCCAACTCTCATAAAAAGTGCGACCAACCTACATTTAAAAGGTTAACAAAAATAAATAACATAATTTAGGCCGCATAACATAGGTAAGATATCAACCTATGAATTTTAAGGTTTAGATGGGCCACTTTAGGGTTTGAATTAGGTTTATATTTATATATATTATAAACATATAGTTTATAAAACTATGGTTTTAAAAAAATATTTCAAATTGTAAATAATTTTAAAAAAGGGTACAAGAGGAGACACACAAACTTGATTTTGATTTTCCAAGGTGAAAACAACTTTACCAGGGAACATTAATAAATGATAAATTAATAGAAAAAAATTCATTTCCTATTCTTTTGGGGTTTGTCTCCTGGCCTTTTTAATATTTCCTTTTTACTTTGTATTTACCCTTGAGAATATTTATCTGCACATATTTTAAAACTATAGGAAACATAGGAAATATTTCAAATAGTTATAATCCATACCTAGTCTCGTAAATGGTTTTCATGTGCGAGTAAGAATTTGGATTCCTTTTAACTGTTCACACACCAACTTCAGAAACATGTGTCCCAGAGGGAAGGAGGTGGGTTAAAATAAATATTTATACAACTAACCACCAACCACCCGAATGAACATAACTATTGTCTAATTAATTAAATAGTTAATCGCACGATTTATTACAATGTCAAGTCCAAGGTGTGAAATGTTAATTAAACATTATAATTAAATAAAAATTCATTAGTGACGAAATCGGGAGAGGGAAGTGGAATTTTGAATGTAGTGGAGGTGGGAAATCCTGGTTTGAATGCTAGAAGCCAGAGTGATAGAAGCCTTGTTGCAGATTCAAAAAAATCTATGAAGCCTCACGGACCATTGCAGGAGCACGTTACTAACCCAGGTAAGGACAATAGAGTGAAACCAATGGTAGAATCCACGTGGGTGAAAATATTGGTTAGGAAAAAGCTGGACAAAAATGCCTTGGAAGGATTAGAGCCTTCTAAAGATAAGGGCCTTCTAGCTCTTAAAATACCAGACTCTCTCTTAGAGTGAGCCAAGGAAAATATGGAAGGAGATTTATTTACCAAATGTTTGGGATCTCGTCCCAACATTGATTTCTTCCACAGTTGGGCTAAGAGAAGATGGGCGCAAAATGGATCTATTGAGGTAACTACATATGCGAATGGGTTTTACTAATTTCTCTTCCTAGTAAATACCATGTCTTAATAATTCTATCTGGAGGGCCTTGGTTTATTACTAAATACCATGTGGGGGTGTAATAATGGAAACCAACCATCAACCCCTTTGTAAAAACTGTCTCTAAATATCCTATCTGGGTGAATCTCCTTATCTTACCTCTTGAGTTCTAGGAACTTGAGGTCTGATCGGTATAGCCAAAAGTCTGGGAACCCCGATAGCGATTGATCATGTTACTAAATCTAGAACTAGGCTTACGCATGCAAGGTTTTGTGTTAATATGAAAGAAGAAGTTGTGCTAGAAGAAACTATCACTTTGATCTCAAAGTTTGGGGATTGGGTGTAAAGATTTGAGTATGCTTCATCCCCTTTTGTTTGTTACAAATGAAAATCAGAGGGCATGATCCTCGAAAGTTCCCAACATAGAAGAAGAATCAGGAATTAGGTCCAAGATCTCATTCTATGGGTCCTAATAAAGATAACACAAAATGGAGAAAAGTTGGGAAAATGGAAGAACTTTTAGGAAGGACCCTGGAAGGGACCAAGAGGTTCCAAAGGAGACTATAGTTGCTAAACCACAAATTTTGGGCCGAGGCCCGAAGTTGAAAATGAAGGAAATCCAAAGAACAAGGTTGAATGGGGTAAAGCAGAAAATGAGAAGATGTGTGAAGAGGAATTTTCCCCAAATCTAAAACAAAAGGAAGCTAAGTATCTATCTAATTCAGAAGGGAAATATGCACTTGAAAGTGGCTCAGGGTCTTTCTCTGGAAGATCTATCCATGATTGGACAAATCTATTTTGGCCAAAGACAGGAGGAAGGAATCTCAACTTCTAATGCTTTTGACCTCTTGATGGGAGGTATTTTTTTGGATTCTATTGATCCAGTGTCCTCCCCTGTTACTCCTATAATAGGGTCCAAGCCTATTACTAGAAGTAATTTTAGAGTTGATGTGGGTAAAGATTTAACTCCTAAAGGGAGAAAATATAACAAGGAGAAGAGGGAGACCTTGGTTAAGAAATACATGGATAAAGGGATATAGAAACCACTTAGGTTTCCTCAATCAAAGAATAAATGATCTTACTCTCTTGGAATATTAGAGGGTTGAATAACCCCAGTAAGAAAAGAATCCTAAAATATTTTAGGAACAAATACAAACCTGATATCCTGATGATACAAGAAACAAAGATGAGTACGGAAAGATTCAAAGAAGTGGGAAAGATGGTCTAGAAAGATGGCCTTTGGGCTGGGGTAAGCTCGAGAAGGGGCTTTAGGAGGCATTGTCACCCTTTGGAATCCCCTCTTGGTTAAAGGCATGGTGCTCCTATCATCATCCAACCACCTAACCATGGGTTTTACTGATTTAACTTCAAACAAGTCCTGGATTGTTTCTAATATCTATGCCCCCAACTCTGTGATTGGTAGAAGGAATATTTGGAGAGAAATTTCTAAGGGGAGGTCCCTTTTTAAATATGGTGATTGGATTGTTGGAGGAGACTTCAATACCCCTCTTTCCCTGGGGAAAAAAAGGTGGAGCCATTTCCTATATGGATAGCATGGATGAGTTAGCTAATTTTTTAGTTAATAATGATCTTGTGGACCTTGAGCTTGGAGGGTCCAAATTTACTTGGGCTAATAGAAGAACTGGACAAGACCTTATACAAATTAGACTAGATAGATTTGTGGTGAGCCATTCTTGCATGATTAATCAACTCTACTCTCTTTCCACCTTGCCCAGAATTGGATCTGACCACAACCCGATCATTCTCAAGATGGGTATGGCTATTCCTAAAAAATATAGACCTTTTAGATTTGAAAAAATGTGGCTCCAACATCCTGACATCCTCTTGAGAATTCAAGAGTGGTGGGGGATCATGGTCCATGGGGTACCGATGTACAAATTAAGTTTAAAGTTGAAGCATGTTAAACAAAATCTGAAAACTTGGAATAAGGAAATTTTTGGGAACATTTTTTAGTCTAAGAGCATAATAGAGGAATACTTAAGGACTATTGAGGAACTAATGGAGGAATATGGGCTCAACCAAGCACTTAAAATTCAAGAGCAAGCTCTCCTCATTGAATACCATGATATCTTGGCCAAGGAGGAAGTCTACTGGAAGCAAAAATCTAGAGTTAAATGGCTAAAGGAGGGTGATAGAAACACTAAATTCTTCCACTTCTCTACCACCTCCAAGAAAAATCATCTCAAGATCAAGGAGATCAGGAAAAATGATGGTACTCTCATAGAAGATGAAAAATAAATCAATGAAGTTATTGTCAATTATTTTAAGGACCTCTTTCTCCTTGGGGCTGATCCAAATAGAACATCTTGGGAGAAGGCCCTCGACTCTTCCAGAATGTCATTTCAGATCAAGAAAATAGAGATCTCATGCTCATTCTTGGGGAGGAAGAAATCATATATGCTATTTTTGACATGGAACCGGATAAATCTCTTGGACCAGATGGGTTCCCGGCCTTCTTTTTCCAATAGTTCTGGGAAGTGGTCAAGAATGAGGTCATTGAGATGATCCAGAATTTCTTCAGTAATGGTCAAATTCTCAAACAGATCAACAACACTTTCCTAGTCCTTATTCCCAAGATGATAGGGGCCAAGGATGTGAAATATTTTAGACCCATCAGTCTATGCAATACCAACTACAAATTGATTACCAAAATTATTGCTTTCAGGCTCAGGAAAGTGTTGTCTAATTTTATCTCTCCTAATCAAGGAGATTTTTTCTGGGAGAAATTCTTGACAACATTGTGGTCATCCAAGAAGCCATTCACTCTGTCAAAATTTTAGGAAGATCTGCCATGTTTTTCAAGCTGGATATGCACAAAGCGTATGACAGAGTTTCATGGGCCCTCCTCTCGTGCCATTCTATCCAAGTTGGGGTTTGATGCCTTCTTCATCAATATGGTTATGGTCTACATTTCTTCTGCCAGTTTCTCTATTATGATCAATGGTAAATCGGAAGGCTTATTTCAAGCTGGTAGAGGTCTCAGATAGGGAGACCCCCTCTCTCCCTTCCTCTATATGATTGTGGCGGAAACTTTAAGTAGACTCTGCAATCAGGTGGTTTCCCTTAACCTCTTGCAAGGTCTCAAAATTTCTAATGGCCTTTAGCCTACCCCTCAACCAATTTGTGGATGAAAATTTATTGATGGGGAAGGCATCTATACAAGAAGCCTATATCTTCAAAGAGGTTCTGAATGAGTATGAGGAGGTCTCTGGCCAGCTGGTCAACTTCCTCAAAAGTGCTATATTCTTCATAAATGTGGAAGAGAATTTCCAAGAGAGATTGGCCTATATTTTTGCTGTAAGATAAAGAATTTTCCTGAATCCTATTTGGGAATTCCCCTCATTCACAAAAAACTGAATCATTCCATCTGGAACACTCTACTTGAGAGATTTTCCAATAATCTATCTTCTTGGAAAGGGATTCTCCTATCTCAAGATAGAAAAATTCAACTCCTCCAAAGCTCTCTTCAAGGTGTTCCAATCTATGTCATGTCCCTTTTTCAACTTTCAAGTAAGATTTTGGAAGCTCTTGAAAAAATTCAAAAAGGTTCTTGTGGGTTGGGGTTGAGGAGAAGTTCAAATTTCCTCTTATGGCCTAGGAAAAAGTGACCAAGCCTAAGGATTGTGGGGGTTGGGATTAAAGAATATGAGACTCATGAATGAAGCTCTTGTGGCTAAATCTGGTTGGAGAGTGATAAAGGAAGAGGGCCTATGGATTGATATCATCAAAAGGAAATATTTAAGGAATACTGGTAGAATAGAGACTTTCTTTTTACAGGATAATATCCCTAAGGGATCCTTCTTTTGGAATTCTTTTCTCTCTTCTAGGGAGATCCTGAGTAGGGGTATTAAATGGAACATTGGGAAAGGTGATAGAATTCAATTTTGGAGGGATTGTTGGATCTCTGATAAACCTCTTATGGAGGATGATCCCGGGAGAACTGTGGTGCAGTTCTTTGAAGACAATGGTAAAGTTTGGGTTAAGGACTATTGGAGCTTCTCCAATAATCTTGTTCTTTGGGAGAAGGTGCTTCCCCCTCCCAAATTCATTGGGGACACTCAGTTTTTTGATGACCTCAACTCGAAGTTAAAGAACATGTATATTCCTCTTTTCCAACAAAATGAGGACTCTATTATTTGGAAGGAAGAGGATTATAAATTTCTCTGTTAAATTTTCTTACCTCCTTAACTTCAAGAATTCTAGCCAAAAATATTACTGGAGTAAACTTTGGGTAAAAGACCTTCTACCTAAAGTTAACATTTTCCTATGGTTGGCTACTCAGAATAAAATCCTCACTGTGGAAAATTTGAGGAAACATGGCATGCTCCTCCCCAATAGGTGTGTCCTTTGCAAAAAAAGGAGGAAAGTGTCAACCACCTCCTCATCTCATGCCCCTTTTCTCGAGTGGTGTTGTCCAAGGTGTTGGATCTTTTCAAGGTCCAATGGGTCTATCCTAAGTCCATTGAAGAATGTTGGTTATAATGGGATTTCCCTTTTAGGTATCCCTTTCTTATGGCTACCTAGAAAATGGCCCTGCCACACTTCTTCTGGAGCTTATGGAAGGAAAGAAATGCTCTCATCTTTAGAAATCAGAAGGCCAATTTTAGAAAGGTTAGTGCTAGGCTGATTTCCTCAATTAAAGAGAACTCCAAACTCATTAAGGTGAAGTCTAAAAATGCCGCTTCTAGTAGAGAAGAGGAAGTTCTCAAACAATTTCCTTCATTCTACCTCAAGTCAGTTTCCCATCCACTAAAATTAAATGGTCCAAACCTGAAAGGGGAAAAGTCAAACTTAATTTTGATGGGGATTCTAAAGGTAACCTTGGCCTGGTTGGTGGAGGAGGCATAATTAGGGATCATAATGGGGATTGGATCTTAGCCTATGCTAGTCCTTTGGGGACTCAAAGCAACAATGTGGTTGAATCTTGTGCTCTTCTGGGGTGTTAGTCTTGCAAAGGAGAAAGGAATTAAACATATCCTTATTGAGGGGGACTCTCTTCTCATTTTAAATGCAATTAGTAAGACTAGCCATAATAATTAGATCTTGGGAAATATTATTAATGATACTAAAGAACACCTTAAGTACTTTGATTCCCATATCATTACTCATATCCCTTACATAGGCAATGCTTGTGTGGACATATTAGTGAATGAGGGAGTTCAAAATAATGATTACAAGGTGTGGAAAAAAGGTGAGGTCATACCTGCACATATTAATGATATTATCAATCATGAAAAGTTGTAAGCACTTCACCTTAAGCAATGCAAGGGAGAATAATGGGTTCATTTTCCAATATTGCAAAATCATGTCTGGCTTAAGCTATTCTTGGAAAGACAAGTCTAATTTCAAAAATTGTAGACCTCAAAGTGTTGTGCATTTTCTAGCTGCCATGGCGGTGATAGAACTAGAGTCGAGTCATCCAACCATGGGCGTATTATGGAGGATAAGTCTATGTGGCACCTTTTTTGAATTGGGGTTTTAGGAACTTTATCACCAGACTCCAAGGGCATGATCCCTCACTTACTATGGAGTTTGGATTAGCATGGAAGGAAGGGAAAGTGGTGATTTGTGGCATGGAAATAGAAACATTGGAGGAAGCCATAGCTCGTGCTACTAGAATGGACATGGAAGGTTTGAAAATATTCAAGGATAGGAATCAGAGAGAGTATGAAATCAATAATTTCTTTGTCGAAAATGAAATTACACATTACTTCACCAATGGTATCACTCATACCTACATTCTGGGGTGTGGAGAGAGGTATTCCTGCACATCATGAAGTATTTGACTCGGAGGGTAAGTATCGCAAGATATATACCCACCACTTGTCATTTCTGAACATGTTTAGACATAAGAAGTTGCTCAGTATCCCCTTCTATCTTTTTATGTCTCTAACCACCTCGGTGAGGGATTTCCAATGGAGTAAGGTGGAGTCTCCCATCCATGAGGGCCTCATTCTTCTCCTATTTCACAATGGGAATCCATCCCAGGATAAACAAATGCCCCCAATTGAAGAGGAGGAGGATATTACCCTAGCTGAGTGTCTATCCAAAATGAGGGAAGGAAATATGGGTTCTAAGTAGATGGGTGATGGGAAGAATGGGGAAGGGATGGAAAATTAGGAATTCGGTCCATCGAAGGGGAAGGATAAAGTTACCTCGGAAGGAGAGCATGGTATTGATATGTGGAAGAAAAAATTTCAGTACTTGGAGACGGTTGTCCAAGTCCTGGAAGAGACTAACTCGGTGGTGAGAAAGGGCATGATTAATAGTATCAAAGCCACCAAGAAAATATGATTGGCCTAGAATAACATCCATGGGGATATCAAGTAATTGGATTCTCTAGTTCAATATTTGGGTGTTTGTCTAGATGTTGTGGAAAAAGAGAAGTAGAAAAGGAGGTGGATCAATTCGATGAAGAGAAAGAAGAGGATTCTAAGGAGTAGGAGGCGTCTCAGGAGGACACTAAGGAGGATGTCAAGGAAACCACCCAGATGAAGCTGAATTTAGATTCTAGCATAAAAGAGGATACTAAGGAGGTTAATCCCTCCAAAAAAAGTAAAGCTAACTAATGGAACTTCTTGAACTATCTGTAGACTTTCAGGAAATTTATCTATTTTTCTTGTTTAATGGCTTAGTTCTCTTCTGCTCACTGTTTCTTGGACCCCCTTCTTTGTTTTGGAGTTAAGTTTGTTTAACTCGGGGTCATTTTCCTTTTTGTCGGGATTTTATTCTATCATGTTGTAATATTTTTACTCAAAGCATCAGGGAGCCTATCCCTACTTTTTACCCTATCTAATAAAAAATAAACATTCATCATTTTTTAAAATTAAACATAAAAGTACACAGGACACCAATTTAACATGGAAAACTCTAATGGGGTAAAAAACCATGAATGAAGAATTTCAATTAATGAGAAATAAATTTTAAATTCTAGTAACTCCTTCCCTCACTTCTCTCCTTGAATTTACCCATAGTTAATTAATTCACCCGAATATGACCCATGACCATATTTAAATAACCACAAGGATTATGAAGATTAAGTGATGGGCTACACCCTCAGTTTAAATAAATTAATTTAATTAAAAATAAATTACCCATACACTCATAGTTTATATTAAATAATTAAGAATATAAATATTATGAATTATTTAATTATAAAATCAGGTTTATACTAACACTTAATATTATGTTCTAAAATGCTACACCTGTAGTAAAGTGCTTGAAGAAACTACAAGGGAGGAAAGATCTTGAAGGAAAAGTGTGAAGAGAATAGAAAAAGGGGTTTTTGCACAATAAAGAGCATAAAAAAATTTATTTTTTCAAAACTAGAACATTATACATGAATTCAATGAGAAGGAAACCATGAGAATCAAAAGGAACAAAACACATAAGGCACAAATTCTTAATGCATGACATTCAACAAGTACATTTCTCATGTATTAAAGTTGAGATGGAGAGGAAATTTGATAACTTGTTTATAGAGAGAGTATGGGAGCTAGTAAATAAGATTAACCATCCTTTGAAATGAGGAGGTTATCTCAATTTATAAATTTACATTTCAACTCTTCGTCTATCCCCCACATGACTGTTCATGTCCCTATTTAACCTATGATTCTTTGTATTTCTAGGAAAGAAAAATAAGTTCCATTTTTATAATTACAAAAGGGACTTTTACATTGCACAAATATTTCATATTCACCTTAATGAATAAGACAAGAAGTCATGATTTCTTACAATGAATAATTAGAAAGGGGGTAGAGAAGAGGAGAAATAATGAAGAGAGGAGAGAAGGAATGCTCCAAACCATGAATGAGGATGTACATGTGCCTTCGATGAAGATATTATTCAAAGAATTTGAAGATGAAAACTTGTTCTAAGATGGCCCTCTGCAACACTACTATGCCATGCCAACGAAGAGCTCGATGAAGTCCTTTTAAAAATGTTTCCCCTTTTGAAAAATCTTTGAAATGATGCACTTCTACACACTTGATACATCGAGAAGAGGGATGATGAAAAATTGAGAAGAAGACCAATGAGAACATCAAAAGATGACTCCCTTAATTGAGAAAATCCTTCTGATCCTTGAGACATTGTTACATCTTTATGATCAACCATTCACATGGGAGAAATTGGATGTACTTTGTTCACCTAGCCATGATCATTGATTCTACCACTACAGGAGCACTGATGATGAGTGAAGCATGAGACAAAATCCTTATAATTCTGGAGTGAGGAAAGGAGAATGAGACAAAAATAAATTTCATCCACCAATTGACCATGCACTCCATGTGAAATGAATCGAGGGGAATTTTGGTACAAAATTGATATTTTTTCTCGTTTTGACACTGTACATACCCAAAATTGTAAGGGTGTTGCGCTACCAGAATGATGTTACACATGCCCCAATGATGATATAGGTCTCCTTGCAAAGTGTTCGGGATCCAAAATCTCTCCAAGTGTACGTTAACATCCCACATGCCCCGCTTAGCCTCTACGTGCTTTGTTTTTCTATTTTACCCTCTTTTCCTTTGCATTTTTGTCCTCGGTGAAAGCGCCGCCTACTGGGTGGAAGTCTCGTGACCACCACCCTAGTAGGGCGGCAGTCCTATAACCGCCACCCTGCTCAGGGTGGCGGTCCTTCACGCATTTTCTAACACGTTCTTCTGATCGCGAATCGCATAATTTTTCAACTTTTACTAGCTTTCTCACCCACTTTGGCTAGTATTTATGTTTTATGTCCCTGGAATAGTGTTTCTTCATTGTTTAATGGTAAAAGAGTCCTAGTTGGAGTTACCTTTGGGTGAATGGGAATTCTATAAATAGCTGGTTTGATTACAAGCAAATGGCCCCTCATCCTCTCATTTCAATAGTTTAGTCTTTCAGTTCTTGCTTAGGAATTCAATAGTTTTCATTTTTTGCATGCATAGTTAGTCTTATTTTGCTATTTAGAAGCCACATGATCTTCTTGTTCTAGTGTTATTACTATTTCATACAATCAATTGAGGTAGGATAGTTTCATTTTTAGTTTGAAGCCATTAGAGTTACAGGTTTTTTTCATCAAGAAGGATAGTTTCAGGTTATGGATGTTTTGTGTTATATGACATGCAATAAATCCCGCTAGGAATTGCATAATCCAAGCTCTGTTCTCTTATGCTATCCCTCTCCTACTCACATTGTATTCAATCTACATCCAAAGCTACCATTGTTCCAATACCTACTTCTGTTGATGCTAGCATTACACACTTTTCTGGATTCACGTGAGCACGAAGGAACGAGGAGACCACACTGAGGGGACAAAGCCACACACTACTTTGGATTCACCACTATTCTATAAAATCCAGGTTCAAGCTTTCAAAGTTCTAGTTAAAATATAACAAATAGAGTAGTGAATTACTTCATTTCAGTTACGTTCATTTTCGATATTGTTGGGAAGCCATGGGGATCGATAGTTTCTGAGAAACTATGATTCGTTCCTCACTTCTGAGGTAGGATTGAAAATATTTCAATTAAATTAGATCAATTATTTAGTTATTTAGAATAGATTCACAACTGCACAAACAAGTAGCTATACTCGGCTACCTTGTTTGTTTTTAATTCTATTATTAGGTTAGTTGTCATTTTCTAGATATATTAAATAGTTGTTATCTTAATTCATTAAATATTCTGTCAAAAATACAAAATAGAGAATTTATATATATGTTGTGGATATACTTTGCATAATTAGTTTACTTTGCTTTAGTTAGATTTATATTGTTTCTTTTGTATGACAATCACGGGACCTAGGGAGCCCAGAGAATACGTATTCGAGCCAATCGTGCCTCAACCCAATCTTGTTGCAGTAATAACTGACATAGACCAAAATCTTAGAATTCGGTCTTTCGAGCAACAAAAGGACCTACAAGAAATCAGTGCACAGTTGAGAGGATTAAACATAGAAGATGACAAAGTGCATACATTTTGGTCAAACCAGCCAAACTACAGATTGCCTTAATAGATATCCACATGACTGTAGAAGGGCTTGAAAGAGAGAAAACATTCGGTTGTGATCCTTTGGTCCCACAGCCAGATGCAAGAGACATCCTCATTGACATAGACACTAGCTTAAGAATTCAAGTTTCCAGAATGCCATAAGGTACTCTAAGAAGATTGCACAACTTTTAGTTCTAAACATAGAGGCCGAAAAGGCATACAACTATTGGATATTAGGGATTAGGGATTGATTCTACACATGACCATAGGAGGTCCACAATGACCATGAACTTATGGTTGTGATCCAAAAGTCCCACAACCCGACAGCAGGCCCATAGGTCAATCAGACATTGATGCTAGTTTATGCACATTAGTATTTAGATCCTCTCCACTTCCACCAAACATTATTGCACAACTATCCTCACTAGATGTAGTAGCTAATCAAACTAAATTTTTTTGACTAGACACCGAGAATTGCCGATAGAATCCACCATATATCCATCATCCATTTTTCTTGACCCTATCGAGAGACATATATGAAGCACCCATAGGTTATCTTCCACATATCCCACAACCTATAGATCAGATCACACTAGAGCTCGATATTGATTGGAGCCTTTGAGCAGTCATCCTTGTTGAATGATCTATCATGCCAATTTAGGTTAGGAGGGCCTTCTTTGCCTTAGATTCACAGATTCCATTAGTGTGTGTCGAAGACATAAGATTGCCTAACTAGTTTTTCTGCACCCCACGTATATTCCATCCCCACCGGCTATCTCGGCATGACCTCGGGAGGTTGGGTGTGAGGAAGAGTTACTTGTAGATTCCCATGCTCGCTTGTCACTTTTCCATCATACAAAATTGGTGAACCCGACGTGAACCTTCCTACCTTCTGGTTCAAGTCTTATTTCTACTTGTTCTTCCAATTAGTATACTTTTCATCTTTTCCACCTCGTTAGCCTTCACATCAGCTTCACCAACAAAATTGGTGAACCCGACGTGAAACAAACTAGTTTTCCTCTTTCTATTCTTTCATCCACCTTTGCTCTTTCCCATTATTCTACGGTATTCATATACCCCCCGAATATGTTAGGATTCGATGCATATGGCAGACCTCTCCTAGGTCTTGAAGCATACTATGATCAACTGAATAGACAACCATCACCCTCGCTCTTAGCATGGGGTGATAACTATTCAACTAACCAGTTTTCAACACAAACTCGCCTCAAAGGACTAGATATAGTTCTTCTTTCCAAATAGAGGAGTTGGATCAGCTCACTCAAATGCAACAACCAGAGCCTTTAGGCTTGAACAACATGATGCTCACTGGAGAATCTGGTTCATCTCCTCAGGTGTTTCTTAGACCGCAAATTAGTAGACAATCATATCCATATTTATTTTTAGATGATGAACATTTAGCGCGTTATGCCAGGAGTGAACAACACTCTCAAAGTATGTACCCACCTATAGGAGGTTTACAAACACAACCCGAGGTCTCTTTTCAAGAAAACACCTCCATTCCTCCACCTATGGGAAATGCCCACGATGGAACTTGGTAGGGTAATGATCAGTTCATAGCAGGGTACCATATGCCTATACAACCTCAAAATATACAACAACCTCCACTGAGGAAAAATACTATGACTTCACCAAATGAAGTCATCTCAACTTTAGTAGAAAAAGTTAGAGGGTTAGAACTTGCTCAAGCAAATCAAAATTCTCAATTCATGCAAGCAGGAACTTCCAATCCTCCACATCATCCCAGCCAAGTAGACCTCCTCATAGGAATAGGCACATTAGGCATGCCTCTTCAATATTTATAGAAAATGCCAACTAGAACCGTGTTTTCAAATGCCACTCCAGTTGAGAATACGATACCTCCCAACCTAACACAAAATAACCCATTCCTAAGCAATGCTCCTCCGTATTTGAACATGTATTCCAAATCACCACGGGAGATATGTTCTCTTCTCCCGGGATGTTTTCTCAACCACAAGGATTTCCTTATGTCCCTACAAATGCATACGCTATGCCATATCAACAACCCATTCCACCTCCACCCCCTCAGCAGGCACCATCGATGGTCGAAACCTATGCGATAGGGACTTATTTAGAATATTTGAAAGAGCCCTTAGACTTCACTATATGAAGCATCATGCTTCCAAGACCTCTTCCCAATTTTCCCAAGTACAAAGGGGAGGGAGATCCGAATGCACATATCAAAGCTTATGCCACAACCATTCAAGAACTACTCCCTTGGGATGGAGTTGTTGCTAAAATATTCCCAAAACTTTAGAGGGTATCACCCTTGATTGGTATTATAGAATACCTGAAGCCTCAATACATTCATTTAAACAACTCATTTCAGAGTTCATCAAGGTGTTTGACATGAACAAATTGTTGAGAACAAGAATTAGGGAATTCTTGCATATTAAGCAAGAACACAATGAATCTGCAGCTCATTTCATCTAAAGATGGCGTCTGATCCTCTATTCTTCATCAAGCACTCTAAACATGGATCGAGATAGAAGCTGTGTGATTTATTCCTTCATTCTCTCAGTAGAGAGATAAAGGAAGAAGTCTAGAAGTTCCCACTAAGAACTTATGATGAAGTGCTCGAGAGTGCTCTCCAAATAGATCTAGCTGCATAGATAGCGGTCGCATGACATATATGGAACAAATGGGAGATTAATCATCCCCAATTAAAACACTACGACTTATCCTACTACCACAAATGCCAATCAATGACCTAAAATCCTTAAAAAAACCACGGGGTCAACAGATGGAGTAATCGACCAAGCAAAAAAGCAAATATTGTAAATGCTCCACCACCGGTTAACAATCAATGAAACAACAATTTTACCCCAATGATCAACGTGGTGGATTTTAATCATTTGCCACCTCCAAAACAATGACAACAACCACAAATCTAGACACGGGGTCCAAGTCAAAATTTAACTAGATATCAAAACTAGAATAAATGACAACAAACCCAAAATTTTAATCCTAATAATCAACAGTTTAATCGAAATTTTGGACCACAATCGTTCCAAAACAAAAACTAGGAATTACAATCCTAACTCATATTGTGGTTTCCAAAAATTCGAGGCCATGACACTATGACTTTCCATGACTACAATAAATTCATGCAACATTTTCCGGAGGAACAAAGATGACTTTTCATAGATATATTCTTAATAGACCCTACATCACTGCGCTAAACACTTTCATGGGAGTAGTCTCCCTAAAATGCACACCTCAAGATCTTCAATGATCCACTCCCAAATCACAATAACAACAAATTAAATCCAAATGGGATGATCAAGGGTGTAATGACAGGAAAAAATGATCATCAAGCCTCGACTTCACTAAATCCACCTATCGCACCGCAATTAGGAAATCAGCCACGAACCAAGACAGTCGGTTTAGTGGAGTTAGACACTGAGCTACATGTGGAAGCCATAACAAGGACACGAGAGTATTCATCTCAGCCAAATCCAAGTTACCCACTAGATCCAGATAAAATTCAACAAACATTAGTAAAACCCGTAGGTGCCTATGATTTAATTAATGACCTAACAAAGACCTTCTCTCACATCTCCTTTTTGGACTTTTTAAAGAAATATCCTACCCATAGGGCTGCTCTTTTATAAGAATTAGGTTTAGGTCATTTAATTAACATCACTCCACCTCCTGAAACACAGGTAAACCATATAGACTTTGATATCCACCTTCTAGGGAAGTCGGATAGGGATGCTGAATTTATATTTGACATAAACAAAATGCCAACAGACACTGAGATTACATGTAGAGGTGATCCAACCTTACATTTACAAGTGTGGGTTTATAACAATTACGTTAAACATGCAATGGTTGATGATGGGGTAGCAGTTAACATAGTCCCCTTCTCTTTCCTTCAAAAGCTAGGGTATGGAGAGACAAATTGTTCCACGACTCGGAATACAATAAGAGGCTATGATAGCCTTAAATCCACTTTGATTGGGACTATAATACCACCAGTAACCTTAGGACCTAAAAAAATCCTCACTGAGTTTTATATTATAGATCGGGAAACCAACTATAATATGATCCTCAGCTAACCATGGATACACCGTATGAAGGTAATCCCTTCTACGTTATTTCAGGAAATAAGATTCTTGCACTTAGGAAAGATATTCATAGTAAAAGGTAATCTGAAACCATTTGATATACACCTAGCAGACCTGAAGAAAAGGCCAGAATTCACTCTGAGTTTGAACTCCCAACAAACCAACTTAACAAACCAACCAACTCAAAACCATAAGAAAAATTAATACCTACAACAGAACTAGAAA
Source organism: Taxus wallichiana var. yunnanensis (assembly GCA_018340775.1). Lineage (NCBI taxonomy): Eukaryota > Viridiplantae > Streptophyta > Pinopsida > Cupressales > Taxaceae > Taxus > Taxus wallichiana. The sequence goes on from CM031240.1 coordinate 453,972,843, forward strand.
TTACGAACCTAGTCAAGAGCATCCCAGCCCTCAAGGATGAAGCTAACGTTATAGAAACAGATGTCATTAGGAACTACTACAAAAATTGTTGAGTTGCTAGAGCAATATTTGCCAATTTTCCTACCATTTGATTCCACAGGTATGGGATGTACCCTAGGAGTTGGTTCTCTTCCAGCAGAGGAAATCTGCATGGTAGAAGTAACTGAAGTAGAATAAATAGACGTAACAAATGTCCCAACATCCATCTTCCCAAATAAACATTGGACTCTCCACTTTGATGGAGCTAGATGTCGTTATGGGGTTGGGGCAGGTGTGATCTTTACTTCTCCCAAGGGAAAGATCCTACCATTCGCCTTTAAATTAAATTTCAAATGTACAAACAATGGCACTGAGTACGAAGCCCTCCTCCTTGGTCTCATCATAGCTAAAAGGATCAGTGTTAATGACATCAGAGTGTTAGGAGACTCACAATTAGTAGTAAACCAAGTCTCTGAAGTGTATGAGACTAGAGCTAAACACTTACAGCTCTACAAAACAATAGTATTAGATTTGAGCAAAGGATTTAACTTCATATCCATTGAGGCAATCCCACAAGAACAAAACCTTCTTGTATATTTGATAGCAACCTCAGCTTCACGTTTCACTCCAAACAGTGAGTTGGAAGACACTTGTTTCATGGTATCCCTTCATATTGAACTCGTTAGTAAAGAAAACATCAACAAACCCTCTTCTAACGCACATAGCTGAGAATAAATCTACTATCTTAGGTCACGTTGACAGTGATAGAGCCACTCTTGATTACCTAAATTCCTATGTAGAGTTACATCTCACCCATCACATGGTGGATTTTTCCTTAATCCCACATTCGTCTTCTTCCTTTAGAAATCCCATGGTAGAGCTTCCCCCACAAAAGGAACTCGACATATACGCGGTAGAGAATGGAGAAGATTTGGAACTACCTCTAGCCCCACCTAAGTTTGAAGAAGGTAACACTTCTTTAATCGAAGGAACGATTGATATTAACATCGAACGGAGGAAGAACCAAAGATCTTGAAACTAGGATCTTCGTTAACTCCAGAAGAGATATAAATACACACTCCAATCCTTAAAGAACATCAAAAGGCTTTTGCATTTAATTATAAAGAAATGATGGGAATTGCACTTGCACATCGCATTACATAACCTCATCAAAAATCGGATGCAAAGCCAATTAAAAAAAAATCAAGACCAATGAAACCCAAGGTAGCTCTCATGGTGAAGGAAGAAGTAATGAAACTTCTCTAGGTAGGGTTCATCAAACCAGTCGATTACTCTCAGTGGGTATCTAATATCGTCCCCATTCTCAAAAATAATGGGAAGATACACATCTACATAGACTTCCGAGACATTAACAAGGCGTGCCCCAAGGACGACTTCCCGTTACCATCCATTGACGTCATCGTTGACGCAACAATTGGATTTGAGCTTTTGTCTCTCATGGATGGGTTCTCGGGATACAATCAAATCAGAATATCTGAACAAGACCAAGCCAAAACCACATTTATAACTCCTTGGGGAACTTATTGCTACGTTGTTATGCCATTCGGTCTCAAGAACGCTGGTGCTACATACCAGCAGGCAATGACATACATATTTCACGATCTTATTCATAAAATCATGGAATCCTATGTAGACAACTTGTTGGCCAAGGCCAAGAAGCATTGTGATCACCCGGAAGTGCTCCGCATCATTCTTTCACATTTGATCAAATACGAGTCACACTAAACCCAGAAAAATGTGTATTTGGTGTGACAAGAGGGAAACTCCTAGGTTACATTATATCATCATGAGGGATCGATGTAGACCCAGCCAAAATCATGTTGTTCTTGAGATGATCCCACCATCAAACGACTTTGGCATTAGATCATTTCTTGGAAAGCTCGGTGCAATCCGAGAGATTCATTCCGGACTTAAGTTTTGTTATTCATCCAATCAACAATTTGTTGAAAAAGGATTGCTGCATTATTTGGACAAAGGAATGCCATGAGGCCTTCAAATCAATTAAACGCTTCTTACTGTCTCCTCCCATGTTAATGCCACCTAGACCAGATCATCCTTTGATCTTATATTCACGAGCTATGGATGTCTCACTAGCCTGCATGTTGGCTCAAGAAGATGATGATAAACGAGAACGTGCGGTCTATTTTATTAGCCAAATGTTGCTTGATTATGAAACATGTTATACGCAAGCAGAATGAGAATGCCTTGCCATATTCTTTGCAACCAAATGCTTAAGACATTACATGCTAAATCAAGAAACAAGGGTCATTATAAAAACAGACCATTTATGAACTTTTCTCACGCAAGGGTCCTTGTCTAAAAATGTTGGACGCTTTATAACCTTAATGGGTGAATTTGAATTAACTTTTGTAAACTAGAAATATGTTAAGGGACAAATAATTACAGATTGGTTAGCCGACAACCCGTTAGACAGAGGTGATCTAGTAGATCTAGATTTTCCCGATGAATGCATATATTACATCAAAACTAGACCTCCCATCTCTGAATGTCCTTGGTATACTAATATTATCAATTTTATCATGGACCATACGTATCCAGAAGGTGCTACACCACAACAAAGAAGGTGGTTACACATTATCGTAGCTAAATACATTATTATAGAACAAGTGCTCTATCGTAAGGATTTCGATGGAATGCTTCTAAGGTTTGTTGACACAGAAGAATCTAAGAAGATTATCTATGAATCCCATAGTGGAATATGTGGAGGCCATTTTGGTGGTCTTGCCACTGCTTGTAAAATACATCAGATGGGCTATTTATAGCCCACTCTAGAACACGATGTAGTAGATTTTGTACGTAGATGCCATAAATGCCAAGAATTTTCCCATGAGATTCATATACAACCACAAGCTCTGAACCAATCACGACTCTATGGCCCTTTTCTACATGGGGTCTAGATTTGATAGGGAAATTCTCTCCCTCATCAACAGATGGCCATAACTTCATAATCACGGCCACCAAATATTTTACCAAATGGGTAGAGGCTATGCCTCTTACCACTGTACCAAGTGCCGTGATCGCCAAGTTCATTTTGAACCAGATTATTTACAGGTACGGTGTCCCACAAGTCATTATCTCAGATAATGGCATGTCCTTTAAGAATGATGAGGTCCGTGAGCTATGTAGTAAATTTAAAATAAACCATCATACGGCCTCCCTGTATTACCCTCAAGCCAATGGATAGGCTAAAGCTACGAATAAAACTCTAAAGTCCATTCTCTTAAAAATTGTTAAGGAAAACAAACGAGATTGGAACTTAAATATTTTCCAGCCTTGTGGGCCCACCAAACCTCAATAAGAACACCAACAGGAGCAACTCCTTTCTCATTGGTATTCGAGTAGAAGAAGTTCTCCCACTTGAGGTTGAAATACCTAGTCTCTGCATCTCACTATAGGGGATTCTAGATGAGGAATCTTATAAAGATGCATGCCTCTCCCAACTAGAAAGCCTAGATGAGGCCGGGTTAAACACCTGAGCAATGACATAGAGTCTATTTTGACTAGATGTGTCGGTAGTATAACAAAAAGGTCTATGAGTGAGAAATATATGAAGGAGATCTAGTTCTAAGACTAGACAACTGAATCGATAAGAAAATTGGTGAAGGAAGAAAGTTCTAGCCCAAGTGGTTGGGCCCATATCGAGTCATGAAGGACTATAGAAATGGTGTGTATCTCTTATGCACACTAGAAGGTGAGGAATTTGGTGAAACTGTCAATTCCTTGCACCTTAAATGGTTTTACGCATGAAGCATCGGCACTATTTGTATAATTATATCTACATTACATATTCATTTAGATAGGTTCATTTTGTTCACTCGTTTCATAAAATTTGGTGATCAAGGGACTTATTCTTAAGCAATTCATTACAAACTTCTGATGGTATTGGCAGAAGCATTCAAATCATACTTCTTCATTTTCATAACATCATCAATTGTTTCATAATCATTTCATCAATTAAAGCTAGATATGACAAAGTCTTAACGGTAGCCATACCAAGGCTTGCATGCTTGTTCTCACTTTTTTTTTCTTCCTAGGATAGGTGTCTTGCCTATGGTCTGTTCTAGAAGCTTCATGGTGTCACATCTATCTCATACATAGATCTCTTTGGAAATAATAACATACTAACATTTTGCTCAAATAAATAAGTCAAATATAGATCAAACAGAAAAATTTACTTTTACACATTTCCTTTCCCTACCAACCTTCGTTGATGAGCTTGCGTCTCTTACTAGTGACGTAGGGTTGGGAAAGGATGGGAATGCCCTTACTCGCCTGTGCCTTGTCCATGGTGATAAGCCCATGCTTCCTACTAGTAGCATGGGGCAAGGTGTAGGGGGTCCTCTTGACAGTAAACGTTGAAGATCATAAGCAAATAGTTCAAATAAACCTTTGAAATCTTGATTCAAAAACAAATGAATCGAATGTCCAAAATTATAAGAGAGTTAAAAACCTTGAAAACCAGATTTTGTCAACCGGTGGCCATCTACGGATCTAAGTCTAGATAAAATGTAAAGCAAGTCACATTCTAAACTATGGAGTCACTTGAGTAGGGTAGGTTTTTAGCGACCTAATTTGGTTCCACCAACTCTTTTCTATCTCCCATCATTTCCATTTCAACACACCTCATAGATTGTGCTCTTTCTAGCTCTCGGTGGTGAGCCTCGCATCTTACTAGTTGCGTGGAGTTAGGAGTGGGGCAAGTGCATCTGCTCATCATACCAGTTCGTCATTACATTTTGTCAAAAAAATATGAAGTACCAGAAAATTGCTTATAGAAACTAAAGTTCAAGATCACATTGTGTCTGCGCATTACCATACATCAGCATCACGAAATACAAAAAAAAAAACATTTGTGATATTTTTTCTCCATTGCATACATTCTGAAAAGCATATAAAAAAAAATTTTATAAACATCTAGTATACATGTGAAAATGAATCACAAAACTCTAGGTACAAAGAGATATAGATCCAAAAGAGATGTATATATATATATATATATATATATATATATCAATTTTATGTACAATGCCATCATGTGCTAGGCATGGTCAAAACACTCAATGAGCCCGAGAAAATACAAAATGATTATATAAACAATCTAGCAAGAGTCACTACAAAAAGAGCCAAGTGGCCTCTCAACCCCTATGAGATCCCTCAGAAGGTGCATGACCATGTCTAGGACTCTAGCTACGCTGGCACTCTAAGTGCACTGAGGGCTCATGGTCTGAATAGTAGCTGTAGCCTCGCTATGAGAGTGGCTCCTCATCAAGCGCTTTGCAGTCCTATACCTAGCTAACTTAGTACGGAGGGAAGTCACCATCTTGGCCACATTCCAAACAAGGGCAAAGACATCGCTATGCCTACTAGTTGTTGAAGTCTCCCTCACATCCATGAATATCTCGGTGCGAGTCTTCTCCATGGGGAGCATCAGGGTATTAGTACATACCTAGCGAATCAAGTCTTGCCACTCATCATGTGATCTTTTCAAGAAAAGAAGAAAAACAATTAGATAATAATCAAAAGATTAAAAAAATGAACAAAAGGAGAGATAACAACTAAGGCAATCCTAGCTAAAAACAAATATTAAAAGAAGAGTGACAACTCACTCGGATCTCCGGGCCTCCAAGAGGGATCCCTAGGATCAGCACCTAACACAGATGCCACCGTTGGTGATGTCATCCTCCACGTGTGCAGGAAACATAGCGTCCTACTACGAACTCATCCTCTCCACCTAGGTCTTGAGAGGGAAACTCCTCTGAGACTAGAGTCACCCTCTCCACACTCTACTCTACCCTCTCAACCTGTAAGATCTCCTAAGTGTCATGCCACTTGGGATCACTATCATCATCTCCACCCGATTCTTGCTGACCTCCATGTCCTCGGTCTCCTCCTCCATCTCTCCCCCTGTGAACTCCTCAAACTCGGAGTCTATATCAATAGGGTCATCACTGCTATGGGCAGGACTAGTGGCAATCCAAAGTAAAGGTGCCTAAGGAGCACTGACTCTCTCTTGGGTACGTACCACTTTCCTAGCTGTAATAGGGATGCCAGGAGTAACAACAGTCCAACCCCGGCCTCTAGGACCTCCCCTAGCCTCCCGAACTAATCTAAACACTGGCACCACTAGGGGAAGCATATCAACATAAGCAAGGCCAAACTGCTGAGGCACTCGATCAAAGGGGTGTGTCTCTACCTTCCCCATCCTATCCACAAGCTGCCCTGTAGTAGAGCAGGAAATCAAAGTGAAGGTCTCCTTGCCCCACAACCCTACCATGGCCTGATAAGGTGTGGCCTCCATATCATCAGTATTCAGGGAAACAACTAGCTGGTGGGGTGCTCTAAGCACCAACATCTCTGTCCATCTAGCTACCCTCACGGCTCAGGATCTGCCACCTCTATACCTCTCCCATAAGGGATGATACACTCATAGACCCAACTCATAACCAAGGTCAGATGGCAAAAATATTTTCCTTGTAAGCGAACCACCTGTCTGAGTCATGATAGGTGGTCCCAAGTATATCAACTCCGCGAGGCATAAATCTGACCATGTGCCTTAATATGTGTAATAATAGGGGACCATGTAATAGAGTAAGGTGTCCCCTCCCTTTTCCCGATCAATCTCAAGGCAAGGATCCCCATAATGGCACGACAAATCAAAGGGATAGGCAAGCTAGGAATGGAACGGACCCTCACCCCCTTCTTTTAACCAGTGGAGACAACTGTGTCTCCCATATATGTAGCTCACTGAGCTATCTTAGCCTGTGACCCCATTGTCTCAAGTGTAAGTCATCTCCCAATGATCGGGACTCTAAAGATGTGGTAGAAATCCTCCAAGGTGATATTCCACTCACCCTTGACTCCTGAAAATTATAAAGTGTTCCAATCAGCATCCCAATACGAAAACAGGTCACATAGTATGTGACTAGAAGGTGCGACATGAGGAACCCGTGATATACGTAATATGCCGGCCCTCTGAAGGATGTCCTACTTGGCCTGAGAAAGTGCATCCAACACTACTAGAAGCCAGTCACACTCTCTCTCTCGCTCCATCTGATATATTCCTCCTTCTTCGCATACACCCAAAAACACACAAAAAGGAGTAAGTTAGTATTTGAATCACATTGGAAAAATCATTAAAGCATATAGGAAAATAGAAAATGCAAAAACAAGTTAAAAACAAGGCTGTTTTATCATTCTGGAAAGGACCACCACCTTGAGCAGGGTGGTGGTTCCGTAACTACCACTTTGAAAGGTGGCGGTCCTATAACCACCGCCCTACTCAGGGTGGCGGTCATGTCCCACATTTCCAAACGGGTCATGTACCCTAAAAATGCTCAAAAATGGATAAAAACACCATTTTGAACAAAATGAGAGCCTACCCATTAGGTGTCCCCCCTAAGGACACATTTAAAACTAGAAATTTCAAAAATTACCCCCCCATGGCGAAGATTTCATCATTTTTACATTTTAGGTATAAAAACGGTAAATCGAGAAGAACTAACCTAAGATCTCACGAGTCGATATTCTGCTCGCGGAGGCATGATCACTATCTCATCATGAACGGTTCGACTATACTCTCATCAAAAACCATCACCGTGGGTCCCAGAGCTCAAAATCAATCAAATCAACACACATAAATGAATAGGAAAATGGGCCCATTTATATATATATATATATATATATATATATATATATATATATATAGCATTTTGACTCGTTTTGAATGCCCTTTTCACAGGTTTGGAGCACCGACAGAGGTAAGTTCTTATCCCCGCGCAAATGGTAAGTCCTCACTTCATATTATTTTAGTATTTATTTTTCGATTTATTTTATCTATCTGCACTTGAGTCCTCTTTTCATTTTATAGGTAGTGGGAATTTTAGATGGCGTCATTTTGACACACGGACGTGTCAGGTATAATTTCTAGCTTCCCATTTCAGGACCGCCATACTCGGACCCACCATTTTATGCCTCTTCATGGCTAAAACACTTCTCCAAGGGGGAAATATGTACATACCCAAAATTGTAAGGGTACTACGCTACTAGAACGATGTTACACATGCCCCAATGATGATACAAGTCTCCTCACAAGGTGTTTGGGATCTGGAAAATATCTCCAAGTGTATGTTAACATCCCACATGCCCCACTTAGCCTCCATGTGCTTTTTTCTCTTTTCCCCTCTTTTCCTTTGCATTTTTTTTTCTTGATGGCGAAATTGCCACCCTACCTAGGCGGTCTCATGACCGTCGCTCTGCAAGGCAAATGGTCCTTCATGTGTTTTCTAGCATGTTCTTTTGATCGCGACTTGCGTAAATTTTCAACTTTTACCAGCTTTCTCACCCGCTTTGGCTAGTATTTATGTTTTATGTCCCCTAGAATAGTGTTTCTTCATTGTTTAATGGTAAAAGAGTCCTAGTTGGAGTTACCTTTGGGTGAATGGGAATTCTATAAATAGCTAGTTTGATTACAAGAAATGGGCACCCCGTATCCTCTCATTTTAGTAGTTTATTCTTTTAGTTCTTGCTTAGGAATTCACTAGTTTTCATTTGTTGCATGCATAATTAGTCTTATTTTGCTGTTTAGAAGCCACATGATCTTCTTGTTCTAGTGTTATTATTGTTTCATACAATCAATTGAGGTAGGATAGTTTCATTTTTAGTTTGAAGCCATTAGAGTTACAAGTTTTGTTCGTCAAGAAGGATAGTTTTAGGTTCTTGATGTTTTTTGTTATATGAATCACAATAAATCCCACTAGGAATTACATAAGCCAAGCTTTGTTCTCTTGCACTATCCCTCTCCTACTCACATTGTATTCAGTCTACATCCAAAGCTGCCATTGTTCCAATACCTACTTCTGTTGATGCTAGCATTACACACTTTTTGGATTCACGTGAGCACGAAGGAATGAGGAGACCACACTGAGGGGAAAAAGCCACACACTACTAGATTTGCCACTATTATGCAAAATCCAAGTTCAAGCTTTCAAATTTCTAGTTAAAATATACCAAATAGAGTAGTGAATTACTTCATTTCAGTTACGTTCATTTTCGATATTGTTGGGGAAGTGTGGGGATCGATAGTTTCTGAGAAACTATGATTCATTCCTCACTTCTGAGGTAGGATTGAAAATCTTTCAATTAAATTAGATCAGTTATTTAGTTATTTAGAATAGATTCACAACTGCATAGACAAGTAGCTATACTCGGCTACCTTGTTTGTTTTTAATTCTATTATTAGGTTAGTTATCATTTTCTAGATATATTAAATAGTTGTTATCTTAATTCTATTAAATATTCTGTCAAAAATACAAAAATAGAGAATTTATATATGTTGTGGATATACTTTACATAATTAGTTTACTTTGCTTTAGTTAGATTTATATTGTTTCTTTTGTATGACAATCACGGGACCTAGGGAGCCCAAAAAATACATATTCAAGCCAATCGTGACTCAACCCAATCTTGTTGGAGTAATAACTGACATAGAACAAAATATTAGAATTTAGGTCTTTTGAGCAACAATAGACCTACAAGAAATCAGTGCACAGCTGAGAGGATTAAACATAGAAGATGACAAAGTGCATACATTTTGGTCAAACCAGCCAAACTATAGATTACCTTAATAGATATCCACATGACTGTAGAAGGGCTTGAAAGAGAGAAAACGTTCGGTTGTGATCCTTTGGTCCCACAACCAGACATAGGAGACATCCTCATTGACATAGACACTAGCTTAAGAATTCAAGTTGCGGAGATGCATGTAAGGTACTGCGAGAAGATATCATAACTTTTAGTTCTAAACATAGAGGCCAAAAGGCATACGACTACTGGATATTAGGGATTAGGGATTTATTCTGCACATGACCATAGGAGGTCCACAATGACCATGAACTTACGGTTGTGATCCAAAAGTCCCACAACACAATGGGCCCATAGGTCAATCAGACATTGATGCTGGTTTATGCACATTAGTATTTAGATCCTCTCCACTTCCACCAAACATTATCGCACAACTATCCTCACTAGATGTAGCAGCTAATCAAGATAAGGATTTCTGGACTAGACCAGAGAATCACCCATAGAATCCACCATATATCCATCATCCATTTTTCATGACCCTGTCAGGGAGACATATCTGAAACACCCACATGTTATCTTCCATGTATCTCATAACCTATAGATCGGATCACGCCAGAGCTTGATATTGATTGGAGCCTTCAAGTAGTCATCCTCGCCAAATGATCTATCACGCCAGTTTAAGTTAGGAGGGCCTTCTTTGCCTTAGATTCACAGATTCCATTAGTGCGCGTCGAAGACATAATATTACTTAACTAGTTTGTCTACACCCCACATATATTCCATTCCCACTGCTATCTCGGCATGACCATAGGAGGTCGTGTGTGAGGAAGAGTTACTTGTAGATGCCCATGCTCACTTGTCACTTTTCCATCGTACGACACACTTCACTCACCGCATCAAGGAATGAAGGAATTGATTTGAAAACAAATAGAGGAGCTCACATGAGTATCGAGACCATCATAGGATGAGTGCAGGACTGAAGTTTGACCACTTTTATCTCATTTTACCCTTTTTCTATTTTTAGAATACTCACCATTATGGTCTCATTTAGCTAATGTTTTCCATTTTTATCATTATTGTCAATTTTTGAGTCTCTCAATCATGCGGGAATGGGATGAGGAGTGTGAATGCACATTATTATTTGAATTAATATTTATAATAGGCGTTCCCATATAGACTTAATAGTATTATAAATTAGTCTTCCTAGTGTCAGATTCGAATGAAACCACTTGCAGAAGTTTAAATAATTCATTTCGAAGCTCTGCTCCAATTTTCACGTGATTCCATCCACTAGAACCCTAGGAAGTGAAGACGTACCTTGTTACCTTTTCACCGTTGGTTCATGATAGCCATTAATAGAGTCCACGAGATTTTTGAAAGTGTTTTCCCACCTCAAATTGTGATGAAATATGCTTCACTTGTATAGGTTTTCTTCTAGACTCGTGTTCAAACTTTTAGCTCAACCCATCCACCAGAATGATGGGAATTTGAAGGAATAAAATATAGGGCACAAAATTATGGGTTTTTTCCATTAAAAAATATAGGGCATCATTTAATGTGCTATCAATTTCTTCATGAATGTGTTTGGAAAATAGGAAGATTGTAAAAATGTCACTCATATTTTGTTTATTGGATTGAGAGATATGGAATTTTTTTGATTTCGGGCATGAAGTCACTCAAACCTAAAAATGGGCATGGAATCTTGAATAAAAATTTCATGAATTATTACTATGCTGAAATCATGAGAACATGGAGTGAAAATGAGAGGAAGAAAATGGAAGGAAGAAGTTTGGAAAAAATTTGGTAGCATTTTAAGGTTTTTTTAGGATATGGAGAAAGATCTTAAAAGAACTATCTTTTGGCTTTAAAAATTCTTCATGGGGAGGGTGATTTTTTCCCCTTTTCCCCTTGGAAAAAAAGGATAAAAATAAGGCCTTATCCCTATGAGGACAAGTGGCATGCATGAATTCGTCATGAATGAGAGAGGAGGGCTGGTTTTAGCTCTCGGGAGCCAAATATGGGTCATGTGAAGGATTATGTGGAAGAAATGGGGATGGAATTTTTTTCTCTTTTCCCCTTAGAAAAGGGGAAAAAGAACATAAAAATGTGCCTTAGCCTCATGGTGAAAAGTGGCAGGTATGTATTTCGTGGAGCAGGGGCTAGAAAATTGGAAAAAGGGGCTTCTTGAGACTTCCCGGGGTCATTTGAAGGGTCTAGGATCTCAAGCGGGGAGGGAACACTTTTTCCCCATTTTATCCTTAGAAAGGGATGAGAGGGACAAAACATTTTGCCTCATTGCCATGTTGACATGAGGCACTGGAAAAGTGATAGCGTACCTTTAGAGAGATCTTGAAGATGAAGTTTCCAAAGCTCCATGAGGTTTTTTTGGAACTTATTTATATGATTTTGACTCAAAACATAATTTTTATAATAATGAAATGGGTCTAAAGGTCTAATACATCCTAAAACATCATTAAAAATAGCCTTATTTCTCAGGATCACATGTTGAGCTGAACATAATGAACTATGGAAAGAAATGTCTGGCCTTGTCAAAAATATTTTAAAATACCACCATTTAGGGAATTGAATGATATTTAAATTGGTATATTTTTTGACCTCCTACTCATTCTGAAGATCCAAGAATCATCTTCCAAAGCTTAGGCACTTTTTTGAAATGCGAGTTCCTTCACCTCCTCAAACCCGCTTTCAACGAAATTGTTCATAAACCACCAAATATTCCCTATATATTCCTAAATAACTTAAAATATGATCTTAGATCTTTCATAAAACCTCTGGATAAATTTTTTATTCCAAATTTTCTCTGTCTGTGTAACGCAATTCTTCCTTAGAAAAGCTCAAAATAGCCATTTCTAAGCTTACTGAAAAATCCTCCTGAGAGGTATTATCTCGAAGAATCTCATGAACTTGTTTTCCTCTTTCCAAAATATGAGAAATATTATTAAAAAATAAGTGGTAAATTTATGAAAGCGATAGAAAAATGTTCCTTAGCCCTATGAGGATAAGTGGCGTGCGTATAGTTTTTGACGGGTGAGAGAGAAAGGCTTATTTTTAGCACTCGGGATCCAAATTTAGGTAATATGAAAGACCATGCGGTAGCAGGGGGAATGGAAATTTTTCCCTTTTTACCCTTGGAAAAAGGACAAAATGAATAAAAAAATTTCCTTAGCCTCATGGTGACAAGTGGTGGGCATGCATTTTGCGAGCGAGAGGCTAGAAAATTAGCAAAAGGGGCTTATTGAGGCTTCCCATGGTCATGTGATGGGTTCAAGATCTCAAATACGAGAGGGGCATATTTTTTTCCCCATTATGCCCTTGGAAAATTAAGAGAGGGACAAAAAGTGCGCCTCGGCTCCATGTTGATATGTGGCACTCGAAACATTTTCTAACTGCAAGAGTGTACCTTGAGAGAGAGCTTGAAGATGAAGTTACTGGAGCTCCAAGAGGACTTTTATAGGACTTATTTATATGATTTTGAATCCAAAAATCCTTTTTATAATAATGGTATGTTTATAAAGGTTTGATTGAGCTCGCAATGTCCTAAATAATACCCTTCTTTCTTGGGATCACGAGTCGAGCCTAACAAGAATGAAATGTGGAAAGAAATGCCCAAGTCTTTTGAAAAATATGAAAATACCACCATATAGGGAATAAAATTATATTTCTATTATAATATTTTTTACCTTCAACTAATTATAGATATCTTAGAATCAGATTTGAAGCTAAGGTGCTTTTTTGAACTACAAGATCCTTCACCTCCAAAAACCCACTTTCACTAAAATTGTTCCTAAAACTACAAATATTCCATAAATGTTCCTAAATCACTTGAAATATGATCTTAGATACTTCATAACACATCTTGATGAATTTTTCTTCCAAATTTACTCCATTGGATGCACATGTGTCTTAGAAAGGCTAAAAATAACCATTTCTAAGCCTATTGAAAAATATGCCATGAGAGGTATTATCTCGGAAGAATATCATGAATTTTTTTAATATTTAAACATATGGGAAAGGTTATTAAAATATAAATTAGCATTGAAAGGATTGGATAGGATTTACACAGGAGGAAAAATTGATCCATAGACATTCTCGAGAGGGTCTACAAGTAAAAATTTCAACACTAGGGTATAGTTGTCATGTTTTCAAGTTAAATTTTTCTCTTGCAAAAACAAAAGACAACAACTAGCTCTCACTTAGGGAATTATTCTAGATGGAACAAAGTGAGGACAAGATGATAATGAACTCTAGAATCTGAGTACACAACTTGGATATGTGCCTTATACATTGGTATGTTTAGAGTCTCAACAAAAACAAGGAAAGACTTACAAGATGAGAACACACACACACACAAAAAGGGAAACACACCACACACAAAAATTAAAAAACACACACAATGGGAAAGGGAAACACACAAACCTAAATCACCTATGATACATGAGGGGTAAAACCTGCTTTCACTAAAGTTATTTTGAATGGGTAACATTGAGTGATGATATTACCAAAATTCGTTGACTAGTTCACGATAGTATCCTCCTTTCCTTAACTAATTATGAAAGCTAGGTGCTTTCATGACTTCCTTTATACTGGAGGAGTGAGCATACGTGATACCTTTTATTCTTAGATATTTTCTCACAAATTCTATCAATTTCATATTTCGAATCATCTTCTGTGTTTATCCACATTACTAATTTTTCATTTTGTATCCCATCATTGCCCTAATACTGATTTTTGATCAAATTTATTGTAAATTAAAAATTCTCCTCTTTCTCATATTCATGTTTATTGATAATTTTTTTTATCACATCATTATTTTTCATTCTATTTTCAAGGGGAAAATGAGTTATGGTTTAATAAATGTCCACGAAACAAGAAGACATGTGTTAATGCGAGGCTGCATATATAGTTATACATACACACATAATTTTGCAAGGAAATATGTAGATATGCACAAAGTGCATATCCATCTATGTGCCTGCACTCATCACCTTATGATCACATACTATTTATTGAGTCGAAAATCATTCTTGTTGTGCTTGTTGGTATGTTTGTTATTTATTTTGTTATATGTGAATGCCTTATAATAGTGATATACATGTTCGGTTGTTGTACTTGAAATAGTTATTGATGTGCACCTTGTTATGTTATGTATTATGAGTTATTAACTTGGATGGGAATAATGATTTAGTATTTTGAGTACCTCATTTGGTTATTGTAGTTGTTGTTGGAATACTTATACGGTAGTTGTTAGAAGTAATGAATGGAAATTAAGATGGATTTATACTTAGCTATAAAGTATTATATTTGAATTGGAAATAATTATTTCATAAGGTGAAGGATCTATTCATAGTTTTGATAATAGTACTCGGTATGAAAATATAGTTGAATACATGATACTAACCTTCTTCTCATCATCATAGGAGCCCTCTGCTATGAGCATGTGAAAATTAATGATAAAAAAAGGTAAAAATGCAATGCCTTGGATCAAGGTAAACTGTTAGTAAGTTCTCTTGATCTTATATTATTTACTCAACTGATTGTTGGTTTGACATTTTAGGATAAAAGTATGCATTATGTGACTAGACATAGTATCATAAATTTGATCTAACTTACTTGGTTAGACCATACTTGTTTTAGATAACCTATTGAATTTTGTATCTTACGGAATTGCTTTAAATTTCATTAATGAAGCCGAGTTGTAATAACACCAAAGTTTCATCATAAATTATCTACTAATTAACCAGCTTAATGACCGTAATGCAATAAAGAGGTAATCTATTGCGAGAAAAAGGTCTAATGTTGATTAATTACTTATAATTCTATTGGGACTTGTGGATTTTATTGGCATACAAATAACTTTGGCCTCGGACCTTAAAATCATTTAAGTGCTTGTTTATTTTTGTAAGGCCATTACTATGGAAATGCAGGGCTAAGACTATGACATTAGTATTTGGTTGATAAAGTAAAACTTTCGGACTTGGGAAATAAAATTATTAAAGGTATATGGTGGAAATTAATTAAGATTTAAAGGAATTGATATAGAGGTATTTTATTATTTGTATTAGGCATCCCTAGTATATAATCAAATAATTGAACCTTAACCCACTTAGATATTAAGGTACTGTTACTATGGTGAGGGAAGAACGTAATATTGTTATCAATTATAATGTTATAAAGACTATGGAGGTGAGCATTATAATAGATTGAATACAAGTAGTCCCCATCCCACACTCTATTCCATTCGGATAGTTAACCATGGATAATAATTCAAAATTGGTCGTTTTTGACACATGCATGATGGTTTAAATATGGATTTAATAAATTGGAGGTTGGTAGATTAATGTTGTATTGGTGAGTTAGACCCACCACCATACAAGTATCATGGGAAGTGTTGGTGCCCGCTTTGATCCTCTGTTATTTTCCCATCTTTCCCCTTTGTTCTACATGCTCAAAAAATGTTTTTCTTTGAGTTTGGTGGTCTGCAAGTTTCCCCATCTAGATTGAATGCTTTAAATGGCTCATAAACTTATTATTTTGCCCCAACTTGAAAGAAAAATACATGTAGGCTCTGTTTTATGCCCTAAATTTCCAAATCCACAAGCCTCTGATCATTTTTTCCATCTTTCTCGGCCTTTAGAGCTTGAAGTTGTTCATTTCATGCATTTTGACCTCAAAACATCTATCCCCATGGTTGAAAATTGCTTTAAAACACCTTTTATGTGCCTTTTGATAAAAAAATCCTTCACCCACGAAGAAAAAATCAAATTCAGCATCCTTGGTAAATTCTATGTTTTTGACGGTCGTCAGACGGGTGTCATTTGCCCATTAAAATTAATCCCAAGCCTATCCTCTTACGTGGCCATTTTCATTGGTCAAGAATCAAATGCGGGTTTCTTTGAAAACTTAACATTTTTTCGTGTTTTGGAAAAAATTTAAAATCTCCCCCTCAACTTCGCGGAGGACATGTGTCACATTCTTAGGCAAAGGCGAAATATGAGGTGGTGGAGGACTTAGGAAAGTTTTCCTTTTTGGTAAAGGGAAAAAGGTCGAGGAAAGGGCCGTAGGTTTGCGGTGGAGTGAAGGGAGACATGTGGTGGCTTCAGGGCATAGAGTGGATCGGCAAGTCACCTAAGCCAAAGTGAAATTGTTCCCTTTTACAAAAATGACTTAGAGCAAAAAAAAAAAAATTAGCCGTGGAGTCCAATGAACCACGGGGAGACACGTGGCGGGCGAGAGTGGGTCAGTGGGCAGTGGAGGTAAAGGGAATTTTTTCCCTTTTTCAAAAATACTTGGAATGAAAATTTGAGGTGTGGCTCCATGACAAATCAGAAGGAGACATGTGACAGGGAAGAAATCAAAGGCACGGGCCTGCGGGGAAAAATGAGAAAATTTTCTGTTGCGAAAAAAGGGGTTAAAACATGAAATAAGCCCATGGATTCTTAGCGATAGAGAGGTGGACATGTGTCAAGGACAGAGGTGGAGGTGTGGGCCCGCAGGAAAAAAAAGTGAAAATTTTCCAAAATCCCAAAAAGGTGAAAATGTGTAGAATTGAGCTGCAACTTCAATGGGACCCACCATATGCCACGTGTCAACACCAAATTTCAAGGGCGGAGGGGCGGAGAAAAAAGTCAAAATTTTACATTTTTCCAAAAGTGTTGAAAAGTCAAAAGGTGATCCCAAATCATTCCCAATCGTATTTTGACACGTGGAGGGCCCAGATTGAAGGGAAAAGGGCAAATCAATGGTAGTCAGTACATTTTTCATTTTGGCTACAATTTTTCTCCAAGAAGCTTGGAGATGTAAATTTTGTATCAATTTTGATCAAATATTTGGCAAATTCATGTCGTTTGTGCCTGCAAGAATCAATGCAAGTGGTTTTGGGGATCAATTTGTAGATTTGAGGTGTTTTTGAAATAATTTTTTCCCCAACCCGTCTAAAACGTGAAATATCAAATTAAGAAGTTGCATAATCAAATTTTGGAGGGATAAGGATGAAATAATGAAATGAAATGGGTTTACATACTTGGAGAATGAAAAACATGCCTCCACAATGGATAATGATGAAGGATTTGTAACGATTCACCTTTTTGAAACACCCGTAACTTTTTTTGCAAATATGTTAAACGTCCCTATCTATGAATCATGTTGGAATTTTGTAACAAACTTGATCCTGGGCATATTATTTTCTTGGAAAAGAAGGATCAAATGTAATAGAGTGTTATATAATGCATGTTTTAAAACATATAAAAGGTTGGAGAAACTTAGAAATTCACAGAAAATATAGGAAAAATCCCATTCTCTCGAGAAAACGCTTGAGAATCGTTATCCAAAATTCACCCCCCGGGTAAATTTTGATAACATGCATCAGATTATTCAATCCCGAGAAAGTATATTGATTCAAGACAAAAATCATGTTTCTGGGGTCCCCTCGGGTTCTTTCTAACTCTCATGTCCAAGAAGAAATCCCAACAGGTTGGGAAAAGGTGAAAAAATGCAAAAAAATCAAGTCAGGGCCAAAAATCATGAAAATCGGCTAAGTCCTAGTCCGGTGGTCCTTGGGACGGTTGGGACATCGGGGCACGGACCGGCCGAAAAGCCTCCCAGGTGGTCCACGCAGCAAAGGGACATCCGGGCCGTGGGGACACACGGGATGCGAAAGGGTGAACCGGCCAAAGGTAAAAACAAAATTGACTAAGCTGTCTTTGTGCATGTGCGAACATGCTTTGGGACATCCGGGCCGTGAGGATACGAAGGAAGGATGCGAAAAGGCGAAGCGGCTAAGAGAAAAGGCAGCCCATTTCGGGTGGTTTAGAAGAATTTGTCCCAGAAAATCTGAGACAGTTGGAACAAAGGGACGCGAGGGACACGAAAAGCCGAAGGAGCCGAGAGCTAATGGAAATGTGCCACGTGTCTTCACCTCAAAGAGGGACAGGGAAGCCCGAATCGGGCGGATCGGAGAAATTTGTCCCAAACAGTTTGGGACATCCGGGCCAGAAGTACGCGGCGACGTGGGGAGCCAAAAGAGCCGTCGACAAATCAGAATGTGCCACGTGTCTTCGTGGATCGAGCAGCGGAGGAAAGGGTGAGATTTTTACTTAATGTTTTGCTGAGTTTCCAAAGGCGAAGTTTGGAGCGTTGGCCCGAGCCAATAAAAAGAGGATGCGTGTCCTAAGGAGAAGGGGAGTGCG
Organism: Taxus wallichiana var. yunnanensis; assembly: GCA_018340775.1. NCBI lineage: Eukaryota > Viridiplantae > Streptophyta > Pinopsida > Cupressales > Taxaceae > Taxus > Taxus wallichiana. The sequence goes on from CM031240.1 coordinate 453,991,688, forward strand.
GAGCTCGGGGAGGACTTGGAGAATTTGGCAAAAGTTTTGGCCAAAAAACTAAAAGGTAAAAGATGCCCCGCACCCTCACAACTCAATCAATGCATGCCACGTGTCCCAGGTGGCGGGCGTGGGGAAAAAATGAATTTTTTTCCAAAAGTTAAAAAGAACAAAATTTTCAAAGGAAAGCCCACGGAAAGGTGGAGGAGAGAGAATTTCTCAGTGAACCAGCACCTGACACGTGGCATCCGATCGGCGGAGCGTGGAAATTTTTTAGAAAATTTTCCAAATGCAAAAAGGTCAAAATTTAAAATTTTTTGCCCGACATCCGTTTTTTGGGTCGTTTTGCCCTAAAACTTCAGACCTTCATATCTTTTGATCCAGAGCTTGGATTTTCACGTTCTTCATATCATTGGAAAGATTATGAAATTCTCTATAGGATTTCATGGTCAATTTTGAATTTTGGTTCAGTTTGAGAGAAAATTCAAAAATGGCTCTGGTATGTGTCCATGGGTAGAAATGACCTTTCAGCGACCAAATTTAATGCAGGATGGGTCGCATTCTCCTCTAATTCGGTCAAAAATGATAGGGTATGGGTTTGTAAGGTCCCCCATGCCATTTTAATGCATTTATAGTCAATGAGGAATGGGCTCCCATGTTTTGTATGTTTTCTCTCTCCTGGGCTCGACCCATGCAATGTAAAAGCCAGATTTGGCTCATTTCTAAAGGGTGGAACACTTTTTGGCATAGCAAACTTCTTCTTTCACCTCCAGCAAGTGATTGTTGCAAGAATCAGACCTCTTCAAATATTGTAACAGGTTTTCTACCTCTCTGAGGTTGTAATGCAGTGGTTTTGACATTGGAAATGATAATGCAAGCTTTGTGAATGGGTTTCAATCCTTTGTTTGTATTATTTGCTTCATTTTAGATCCTAAATTATATCTTATCAACCTGTGTATGTTTTATGTTGCAATCTTTGGTTTTTGTCTATTTGCATGAAAAAAATATTCACCACTCCTTTTGGTGCATCACCATCTTTAGTTAGTTTAAATTTTTGCACTTCTATCCCTCTGTCTCCTTGCAGTTTAGAGTAGGATCGGGATCTCGAACCTCTGTAGTTGTGCAAATATAGATCTAAATTAGAGGAGTTTGAGGAACCAACCTCTAATCTGGAGATTCCTCTCTCAGTTTCACAAGTCCCACACTTGGAGAGAGGTTTCCATGTTGTGCAATCACACTTTGGATGCTAGCATGATCAAACTAGAAATCGATCAACATCCGGGGTCTTGTGATTTTGCACTAATAGTTTTGCACACCTGATGGGACACTAGAGGTCTCATTTTTATTGCAGCAAAGTTGATGTGCATCTGCTGCAATTTTCTTGCTTGAAAAGAGCTATTATTTGCATATCTGGCGACTCCAAGGGGAAGAATCAACTGGTTTCAACAGTGCAGGCCTGAAAACTCATGAGAAGAGTCACCACAAGGTCAAGAGTTGGAGAAGAAGAAGTGTTGTTTGAATATCTGCAATTATCCCCAAGAAGAAGGCAAAGAGGAAGAAGGATTCAAAGGTCTCCATCTCCACCAAAGAGAACCCTCTCAAATCCTCCACCTGGTAGGCCTTTCATTCAATCAACAAGGGTTTTAAGACCAATTAGAATGGCACAAAACAACCCCTATGTCAACTTCACAGGCAGCAGCCCACTTGCCCTCAATGCACAACATCCAATTCCTATTGCAACCTTGAAGAACATTCCCTACTTCACTGGAGAAAATTAGACTACTCCAGGTGATCATGTTAAAGACATTGCTAACCTTTGTGCAATCCATGAAATCAATGAGATGCAAGTGGCTGTCAAGTTACTGGCATCTTCATTCAAGGGTAAAGCATTGCAATGGTTTAGGAACCTTAGAGCTAGTTCTATCACAAATTGGAATCAGCTATGTATAGCACTTCATGAGCAATTTGGAGAAAATGGAGACAACTTGTCTCTTTTGGAGTCGCTGACAACCATCAAGAGAGCTCCCAATGAGCAGCTGACCGATTTCAACTTTAGATTTCAAAAGACTTGGGAGAGAATTCCAGTGGCAGTCAGGCCAACAGCAGAAGGTGCTTTTCTCTACTATCTCAAAGCTCTAAATTCTGATATTTCTATGTTGATTCAGTCCATGGGAGGCATAACTATCACTATGGCTTAGAGCATTGCCATTAGGGCTGAAAATTATTTGATCCAAGCTGGCAAACTTGCCCCTAGACCTCCCATGCCATTGTTTCCAAGTTTAGAGAGTCCAAACACCAATCAAGCACCTAATTTGGCTCCTTCTCCCACTCCTAGAAATTAGAGTTCAAATGAAGCTTCCACTTCATCTCCAAGTGCCCCAAATGAGCTTCATAAGTCATGAAGCAATTGCAAAACCTAGGCAATGAGCTGGTTACTATTAAAAGGTAGCGAGCCCAAGGTTTTAGACTTTCTTATCAACCCCAAGCTCAACCTAATAGGCAGCCATACCAACCACAAAGGCCACCTAACCCAGCTGCAAATATGAATCAAACAAGGCCTCCTGCCAATAGACCATTTCAGCCCTATAATCCAAATGCCATATCTGCCTCTAAGGCATTGGTGCCAACACAAAACAACATTGCCCAGAGTACGATTGGTGTTTTCCATGCAATGAGCCTCATAATCAATCCATGTGCTTCAATGGTGCTTTGAATCAAGCACTAATGGTGACAACTACGGTGTGGAGGGTGAGGGCGATCAAGGAAATAGCCAACAACAAGAAACATTCCAACAACAATCAGCCCCAAATGACACCACATTGGTAAATTGGCAAGCAGAGGATTTTTTTGGCATGAACCAGAAGCGATTGCTCAAGGTTTTGCAGCCAACACAAGGTCAAAAAGGAGGAATTTGGGTGAAGAACAGCCATTGGCTGAACCAATCCACAACCTTCCATGGCTCCACAAATGATTGGCAAGAAAATCTAATTTCAAATGCATAAGGGCAGCCAAGAACAACTCCTAGACAGACTCAAATACCGAGTTATTGCTGCCCACGTGCAAGGAGCGAATGTACAAGAAAAGGGACATCAAAAGGATACTTCATCCCCATTCAACATCATTGATCGGATGAAGAAGACAATGCTGCCCCCACTCCTTGCTGGACCCAAGGCATTATACACTTCCTAGGCACAGCCCTATGCCCTCCTGAGATGAACAAGACCCAAAGAAGACACATCAGTTTGCAGGCTGTCCCGTATGCCATTGTTGATGGAGTTTTGTTCAAGAAAGATGTGAATGGAGTCTTTCTTTGAGATGCATTAGCACAAATCAGATTCAAAGGGTGTTGGAAGAGTTTCATGGTGGACCAAATTTGTTGGTCATTTTGCACCAAGTGTGACAGTTCTAAAAATCATGAAGGCTAGTTATTATTGGCCTAAAATCTTCATGATTGCTATGCATGCATGGATCAAGAGGTGTAAGAATTGTGCATTCTTCACGGAAAAGAGAGACTTTCTACCCTTCCATTACATCCAATCTCGGTTGACCAGCCATTCATGCAATGGGGTTTGGACTTCATTGAGTCATTAATCCCAATTCAAGCCAAGGGCATAAATGGATTTTGATGGCCATGGACTACTTCACCTAATGGATAGAAGTAGTAGCACTCAAAGAGGCAAATGAGTCTAGCATCTTAGACCTTTATGAGGGGATAACAACCAGATTTGGTGTACCTGCTACAATAATCTCAGATAATGCATTGGCATTCATTAGATCCAAGGTGACCGAGTGGGCTGTCAAAACGGTATCTACCTAAGCACTTCATCAAAATATTACCCTCAAGGTAATGGCCAGGCCGAGTCTAAAAACAAGAACTTGTTGAGGATCATTAGGAGGACTCTTGACGAGAATTCGAGGTCTTGTCATACCAAACTGAAATCAGCCTTATGGGTGATAGGATAACTCCCAAAAGATCCACAGGTAACTTTGCATTCAAACTTGTCTATGGAAGAGAGGCAATCTTGCCCATGTCACTTGAGTTGCCAACATTGGAACTCATGAAGTAGATGGAGTTGCTAGAGTTTGAGCCCATGGAGGTGAGGTATGCAAAGTTGATGGAGCAGTAAGAGATCGAAATCGGGCATCCCAAGCAATGGAAAAGGATCAAGCTTTGATCAAAAAGACCTCGATAGGAATGCCAAGGATAGATCTTTTCGGGTTGGAGATATAGTGTTGAAATGGGATGTGGATAGAGAAAAAAATGGGAAGGCATTCAAAATTTGATGCCATTTGGAGTGGCCCATACATGGTCACGAAGTGCAAGGACAGCAATGCTTTCCAATTGGCCCCATTGGATGGTGAAGAACTGCAGATTCCAGTAAATGGAATCTATCTCAAGCATTGCTTCTAGAGGGAAATTCACTACCTTGTAAATATTAGATTAGATTTTCATTCCTCCAGTGCTTGTGCACATTGTTTTCTTGTAGGTTAGTCTTGTTTTCCCTAAGTGCTTTGGCACAACTTGCTGTCCATGGAGATGTTTTGATCCTTGCTTCCATCGGTGATATTCCATCTTCCTCCTTACACATTCTAAGTCGATTGGGGTTCTAAACAGAATATTTGATGACTCCATGCCCAACCAGACTACTTGAAACCCAGTAACTTCATCCAGCAGTGAGATGACCCATTGAGTCGCCAAATTGTTATCCAAAATTCACCCTCCCAGGGTAAATTTTGATAACATGCATCAGATTATTCAATTCCGAGAAAGTATATTGATTTAAGACAAAAATCATGTTTAAGGGTCCCCTAAAGTTCTTTCTAACTCTCATGTCCAAGAAGAAATCCCAACGAGGTTGGGAAAAGGTGAAAAAATTGCAAAAATCAAGTGGGGCCAAAAATCATGAAAATCGGCTAAGTCCTAGTCCAGGTGGTCCTTGGGACAATTGGGACGTCGGGCGCGAATCGGCCGGTTTAAAGCTTCCAGGCGGTCCGTGCGGCAAAGAAAGGGACAGCCAGCCGTGGGGCGTGTGGGGCGCGAAAGGGCGAAGCGGTGAAGGTAAAAACAAAATTGACTAATTCTTTGTGCGAAACAGTGCGGACATCTGGGCCGTGAGGACGCGAAGGACGCGAAAAGGTGAAGCGGCCGAGAGAAAAGGCAGCCCATTTTGGGCGGTTCAGAAGAATTTATCCCAGACAGTCTAGGATAGTTGGAATAAAGGGACGTGAGGGATGCAAAAATCCGAAGGAGCCGAGAGCCAATGGAAATGTGCCACGTGTCTTCACCTCAAAGAGGGACAAGGAAGCCCGAATCGGGCGGATCGGAGAAATTTGTCCCAAACAGTTTGGGACATCCGGGCCGTAAGTAGGTCTTTGGGCGTGGGGAGCCGAAAGAGCCGTCGATGAATCAGAACATGCCACGTGTCTTCGTGGATCGAGAGCGGTGGAGGAAAGGGTGAGATTTTTACTTAATGTTTTGCCGAGTTTCCAAAGGTGAAGTTTGGAGTGTTGGCCCGAGCCAATAAAAAGAGGATGCATGTCCTAAGGAGAAGGGGAGTGCGGAGCTCGGGGAGGACTTGGAGAATTTGGCAAAAGTTTTGGCCAAAAAACTAAAAGGTAAAAGATGCCCCCGCACCCTGTCCAACCAATCAATGCATGCCATGTGTCCCAGTGGCAGGCGCGGGGAAAAAATGAATTTTTTTCCAAAAGTTAAAAAGAACAAAATTTTCAAAGGAAAGCCCACGGAAAGGTGGAGGAGAGAGAATTTCTCGGTGAACTAGCACTGACACATGCAATCCGACCGACGGAGCGCGAATTTTTGAAAATTTTTCCAAAATGCAAAAAGGTCAAAATTTAAAATTTTTTGCCCGACATCTGTTTTTTGGGCCGTTTTGCCCTAAAACTTCAGACCTTCATATCTTTTGATCCAGAGCTTGGATTTGCATGTTCTTCATATCATTGGAAAGATTATGAAATTCTCTATAGGATTTCATGGTCAATTTTGAATTTTGGTTCAGTTTCAAGAGAGAAAATTCAAAAATGGCTCTGGTACGTGTCCATGGGTAGAAATGACCTTTCAGCGACCAAATTTAATGCAGGATGGGTCGCATTCTCCTCCAATTCGGTCAAAAATGATAGGGTATGGGTTTTTAAGGTCCCCCATGCCATTTTAATGCATTTGTAGTCAATGAGGAATGGGCTCCCATGTTTTATGTTTTCTCTCTCCTGGGCTCGACCCATGCAATGTAAAAGCCAGATTTGGCTCATTTCTAAAGGGTGGAACACTTTTTGGCATAGCAAACTTCTTCTTTCACCTCCAGCAAGTGATTGTTGCAAGAATCAGACCTCTTCAAATATTGTAATAGGTTTTCTACCTCTCTGAGGTTGTAATGCAGTGGTTTTGACATTGGAAATGATAATGCAAGCTTTGTGAATGGGTTTCATCCTTTATTTGTAATTATTGCTTCATTTCGATCCTAAATTACATCTTATCACTTTGTGTATGTTTTATGTTGCAATCTTTGGTTTGTGTCTGCATTTGCATGACAAAAATATTCACCACTCATTTTGGTGCATCACCATCTTTAGTTTGTTTCAATTTTTACACTTCTATCCTGTCTCCTTGTAGTTTAGAGTAGGATCGGGATCTCGAACCTCTGTAGTTGTGGAAATATAGATCTAAATCGAGAGGAGTTTGAGGAACCAACCTCTAATCTGAGATTCCTCTCTCAGTTTCACAAGTCCCACACTTGGAGAGAGGTTTCCATGTTGTGTAATCACACTGGATGCTAGCATGATCAAACTAGAAATCTGATCAACATCTAGGGGTGCTGTGATTTTGCTCTAACAGTTTTGGCACACCCGGTGGGACACTAGAGGTCTCATTTTTATTGCAGCAAAGTTGATGTGCATCTGTTGCAATTTTCTTGCTTGAAAAGAGCTATTATTTGCATATCTGGCGACTCCAAGGGGAAGAATCAACTGGTTTCAGCAGTGCAGGCCTGAAAACTCATGAGAAGAGTCACCACAAGGTCAAGAGTTGGAGAAGAAGAAGTGTTGTTTGAATATCTGCAATTATCCCCAAGAAGAAGGCAAAGAGGAAGAAGGATTCAAAGGTCTCCATCTCCACCAAACAGAACCCTCTCAACTCCTCCACCTGGTAGGCCTTTCATTCAGTCAACAAGGGTTTTAAGACCAATTAGAATGGCACAAAACAACCCCTATGTCAACTTCACAGGCAACAGCCCACTTGCCCTCAATGCACAACATCTAATTCCTATTGCAGCCTTGAAGAACATTCCCTACTTCACTGGAGAAAATCAGACTACTCCAGGTGATCATGTTAAAGACATTGCTAACCTTTGTGTAATCCATGAAATCAATGAGATGCAAGTGGCTGTCAAGTTACTGGCATCTTCATTCAAGGGTAAAGCATTGCAATGGTTTAGGATCCTTAGAGTGGGTTCTATCACAAATTGGAATCAGTTTGTGTATAGCACTTCATGAGCAATTTGGAGAAAAGGGAGACAACTTGTCTCTTTTGGAGCAGCTGACAACCATCAAGAGAGCTCCCAATGAGCCGCTAACCAATTTCAACTTTAGATTTCAAAAGACTTGGGAGAGAATTCCAGTGGCAGTCAGACCAACAGCAGAAGGTGCTTTTCTCTACTATCTCAAAGCTCTAAATTCTGATATTTCTATGTTGATTCAGTCCATGGGAGGCATAACTATCCCTATGGCTTATAGCATTGCCATTAGGGCTGAAAATTATTTGATCCAAGCTGGAAAACTTGCCCCTAGACCTCCCATGCCATTGTTTCCAAGTTTAGAGAGTCCAAACACCAATCAAGCACCTATTTTGGCTCCTTCTACCACTCCTAGAAATCAGATTTCAAATGAATCTTCCACTTCATCTCCAAGTGCCCCAAATGAGCTTCAAGAAGTCATGAAGCAATTGCAAAACCTAGGCAATGAGTGGTTACTCTTAAAAGGCAAAGGCTCAAGGTTTTAGACTTTCTTATCAACCCCAAGCTCAACCTAATAGGCAGCCATACCAACCACAAAGGCCACCTAACCCAGCTGCAAATATGAATCAAACAAGGCCTCCTGCCAATAGACCATTTCAGCCCTATAATCCAAATGCCATATCTGCCTCTAAGGCATTGGTGCCAACACAAAACAACATTGCCCAGGAGTATGATTGGTGTTTTCCATGAAATGAGCCTCGGAATCAATCCATGTGCTTCAATGGTGCTTTGAATCAAGCACTAATGGTGACAACTACTAGTGTGGAGGGTGAGGGCAATCAAGGAAACAGACCAACAACAAGAAACATTCCAACAAAGAATCAGCCCAAAATGACACCACATTGGTAAATTGTCAAGCGAGAGGATTTTTGTGGCATGAACCGGTAGTTGCTCAAGGTGTTGCAGCCAACACAAGGTCAAAAATGAGGAATTTGGGTGAAGAACAACCATTGGCCCCAACCAATCCACAACCTTCCATGGCTCCACAAATGATTGGCAAGTAAAATACAATTTCAAATGCACAAGGGCAGCCAAGAACAACTCCTAGACCAACTCAAATACCAATTATTGCTGCACACGTTTAAGGAGCGAATGTACAAGCAAAGGGACATCAAAAGGATACTTCATCCCCATTCAACATCATTGATCGGATGAAGAAGACAATGCTGCCCCCACTCCTTGCTGGACCCAAGGCATTATACACTTCCTAGGCATAGGTCTATGCCCTCCCGGAGATGAACAAGACCCAAAGGAGACACTTCAGATTGTAGGCTGTCCCATATGCCATTGTTGATGGAGTTTTGTTCAAGAAAGATGTGAATGGAGTGCTGTTGAGATGCATTAGCACAAATCAGATTCAAAGGGTGTTGGAAGAGTTTCATGGTGGACCAATTGGTGGTCATTTTGCACCAAGAGTGACAGCTCTAAAAATCATGAAGGCTAGTTATTATTGGCCTAAAATATTCAGTGATTGCTATGCATGGATCAAGAGGTGTAAGAATTGTGCATTCTTCATAGGAAAAGAGAGACTTTCTGCCCTTCCATTACATCCAATCTTAGTTGACCAGCCATTCATGCAATGGGGTTTGGACTTCATTGGAGTCATTAATCCCAATTCAAGCCAAGGGCACAAATGGATTTTGGCAGACCATGGACTACTTCACCGAGATGGACAAGAAGCGGTAGCACTCAAAGAGGCAAATGAGTCTAGCATCTCGAGACCTTTATAAGGGGATAACAACCAGATTTGGTGTACTGCTACAATAATCTCGAGATAATGCGTTGGCATTCATCGATCCAAGGTGACCGTGGGATGTCAAGAACGGTATCTACCTAAGCACTTCATCAAACTATTACCCTCAAGGTAATGGCCGAGGCCGAGTCTAAAAACAAGAACTTGTTGAGGATCATTAGGAGGAATCTTGACAAGAATCCGAGGTCTTGGCATACCAAATCGAAATCAGCCTTGTGGGCTGATAGGATAACTCCCAAAAGATCCACGGGTAACTCTCCATTCAAACTTGTCTATGGAAGAGAGGAAATCTTACCCATGTCACTTGAGTTGCCAACATCGGAACTCATGAAGTAGCTGGAGTTGCTAGAGTTTGAGCCCATGGAGGTGAGGTATGCAGAGTTGATGGAGCTGCAGAGATCGAAATCGGGCATCCCAAGCAATGGAAAAGGATCAAGCTTTGATAAAAAGACCTTTGATAGGAAGGCCAAGGATAGATCTTTTCAAGTTGGAGATCTAGTGTTGAAATGGGATGTGGATAGAGAAAAACAGGAAGGCATTCAAAATTTGATGCCATTTGGAGTGGCCCATACATGGTCACGAAGTGCAAGGACAACAATGCTTTCCAATTGGCCCCATTGGATGGTGAAGAACTGCAAATTCCAGTAAATGGAATCTATCTCAAGCATTGCTTCTAGAGGGAAATTCACTACCTTGTAAATATTAGATTAGATTTTCATTCCTCCAAGTGCTTGTGCACATTGTTTTGCTGTAGGTTAGTTTTGTTTTCCCTAAGTGCTTTGGCACAGCTTGCTGTCCATGGAGATGTTTTACAGTCCTTGCTTCCATCAGGTGATATTCCATCTTCCTCCTTACACATTCTAAGTCAGTTGGGGTTCTAAACAGAATATTTGATGACTCCATGCCCAATGGACTGCTTCAGAAACTAGTAACTTCATCCAGTAGGCAGATGACCCCGCTGAGTCACCAAATTGTTATCCAAAATTCACCCCCCCAGGGTAAATTTTGATAACATGCATCAGCTTATTCAATCTCGAGAAAGTATATTGATTCAATACAAAAATCATGTTTCTGGGGTCCCCTCGGGTTCTTTCTAACTCTCATGTCCAAGAAGAAATCCCAACAGGTTGGGAAAAGGTGGAAAAATTGCAAAAAATCAAGCTGGCGCCAAAAATTATGAAAATCGGCTAAGTCCTAGTCCAGGTGGTCCTTGGGACAGTTGGGACGTCGGGGCACGAACCGGCCGAAAAGCCTCGAGGCGGTCTCTCCTCAACAAAGGACATCCGGGATGTGGGGACACGTGGGGCGCGAAAGAGTGAACTCGGGTGAAGGTAAAAACAAAATTGACTAAGCTGGCTTTGTGCGAAAAGGTTGGACATCCCCAGGGCCATGAGGATGCAAAGGACGGGAAAAGGCGAAGCGGTCGAGAGAAAAGGAAGCCCATTTCAAGTGGTTCAGAAGAATTTTTCTTAGACCTGTCCGGATAGTTGGAACAAAGGGACGCGAGGGATGTGAAAAGCCGAAGGAGCCGAGAGCCAATGGAAATGTGCCACGTGTCTTCACCTCAAAGAGGGATAGGGAAGCCCGAATCGGGCAGATCGGAGAAATTTGTCCCAAACAGTTTGGGACATCCGGGCCAGAAGTACGCGGCGGACGCGGGGAGCTGAAAGAGCCATCGATGAATCAGAATGTGCCATGTGTCTTCGTGGATCGAGCGGTGGAGGAAAGGGTGAGATTTTTACTTAATGTTTTACCGAGTTTCCAAAGGAAAAGTTTGGAGCATTGGCTTGAGCCAATAAAAAGAGGACGCGTGTCCTAAGGAGAAGGGGAGTGTGGAGCTCGGGGAGGACTTGGAGAATTTAGTAAAAGTTTTGGCAAAAAAACTAAAAGGTAAAAGATGCCCCCGCACCCCTGTCAACCAATCAATGCATGCCACGTGTCCCAGGTGGCGGGCGCGGGAAAAAATGAATTTTTTTCCAAAAGTTAAAAAGATCAAAATTTTCAAAGGAAAGCCCGTGGAAAGGTGGAGGAGAGAGAATTTCTCGGTGAACCAGCACCTGACACATGGCATCCGACCGGCGGAGCGCGGAAATTTTTTTAAAAATTTTCCAAAATGCAAAAAGGTCAAAATTTAAAATTTTTGCCCGACATCCGTTTTTTGGGCCGTTTTGCCCTAAAACTTCAGACCTTCATATCTTTTGATCCAAAGCTTGGATTTGCACGTTCTTCATATCATTGGAAAGCTTATGAAATTATCTATAGGATTTCATGGTCAATTTTGAATTTTGGTTCGGTTTCAAGAGAGAAAATTCAAAAACAGCTCGCAATGCGTGTCCATGGGTAGAAATGACCTTTTAGCCACCAAATTTAATGCAGGATGGGTCGTATTCTCCTCTAATTCGGTCAAAAATGATAGGGTATGGGTTTGTAAGGCCCCCCATGCCGTTTTAATGCATTTTTAGTCAATGAGAACAGTTCCCCACGTTTTGTAAATTTTCTCTCTCCTAGGCTCGACCCATGTAATGTAAAAGCCAGATTTGGCTCATTTCTAAAGGGTGGAACACTTTTTGGCATAGCAAACTTCTTCTTTCACCTCCAACAAGTGATTGTTGTAAGAATCAAACCTCTTCAAAGATTGTAACAGGTTTTCTACCTCTCTGAGGTTGTAATGCAGTGGTTTTGACATTGGAAATGATAATGCAAGCTTTGTGAATGGGTTTCAGTCCTTTGTTTGTATTATTTGCTTCATTTCAGATCCTAAATTATATCTTATCAGCCTGTGTATGTTTTATGTTGCAATCTTTGGTTTGTGTCTATTTGCATGACAAAAATATTCACCACTCCTTTTGGTGCATCACCATCTTTAGTTAGTTTCAATTTTTGCACTTCTATCCCTGTCTCCTTGCGGTTTAGAGTAGGATCGGGATCTCGAACCTCTCGTAGTTGTGCAAATATAGATCTAAATTAGAGGAGTTTGAGGAACCAGCCTCTAATCTGGAGATTCCTCTCTCAGTTTCACAAGTCCCACACTTGGAGAGAGGTTTCCATGTTGTGCAATCACACTGGATGCTAGCATGATCAAACTAGAAATATGATCAACATCCAGGGGTGCTGTGATTTTGCACTAACAGTTTTGGCACGCCCGGTGGGACAGTAGAGGTCTCATTTTTATTGTAGCAAAGTTGATGTGCATCTGCTACAATTTTCTTGCTTGAAAAGAGCTATTATTTGCATATCTGGCGACTCCAAGGGGAAGAATCAACTAGTTTCAGCAGTGCAGGCTTGAAAACTCATGAGAAGAGTCACCACAAGGTCAAGAGTTGGAGAAGAAGAAGTGTTGTTTTAATATCTACAATTATCCCCAAGAAGAAGGAAAAGAGGGAGAAGAATTCAAAGGTCTCCATCTCCACCAAACAGAACCCTCTCAAATCCTCCACTGGTAGGCCTTTCATTCAGTCAACAAGGGTTTTCAAACCAATTAGAATGGCACAAAACAACCCCTATGTCAACTTCACAGGCAGCAGCCCACTTTCCCTCAATGCACAACATCCAATTCCTATTGCAGCCTTGAAGAACATTCCCTACTTCATTGGAGAAAATTAGACTACTCTAGGTGATCATGTTAAAGACATTGCTAACCTTTGTGTAATCCATGAAATCAATGAGATGCAAGTGGTCATCAAGTTCTTGGAATCTTCATTCAAGGGTAAATAATTGCAATGGTTTAGGTGCCTTAGAGCTGGTTCTATCACAAATTGGAATCATCTGTGTATAGCACTTCATGAGAAATTTGGAGAAAATGGAGACAACTTGTCTCTTTTGGAGCGGTTGACAACCATCAAGAGAGCTCCCAATGAGCAGCTGAACGATTTCATCTTTAGATTTCTAAAGACTTGGGAGAGAATTCCAGTGGCATTCAGGCCAACAGTAGAAGGTGCTTTTCTCTACTATCTCAAAGCTCTAAATTCTGATATTTCTATCTTGATTCAGTCCATGGGAGGCATAACTATCCCTATGGCTTATAGCATTCCCATTAGGGCTGAAAATTGTTTGATCCAAGCTGGCAAACTTGCCCCTAGACCTCCCATGCCATTGTTTCCAAGTTTAGAGAGTCCAAACACCAATCAAGCACCTAATTTGGCTCCTTCTCCCACTCCTAGAAATCATAGTTCAAATGAAGCTTCCACTTCTTCTCCAAGTGCCCCAAATGAGCTTCAATAAGTCATGAAGCAATTGCAAAACCTAGGCAATGAGTTGGTTACTCTTAAAAGGTAGCGAGGCCCAAGGTTTTAGACTTTCTTATCAACCCCAAGCTCAACCTAATAGGCAGCCATACCAACCACAAAGGCCACCTAACCCAACTGCAAATATGAATCAAACAAGGCCTCCTGCCAATAGACCATTTCAGCCCTATAATCCAAATGCCATATCTGCCTCTAAGGCATTAGTGCCAACACAAAACAACATTGCCTAGGAGTACGATTGGTGTTTTCCATGCAATGAGCCTCATAATCAATCCATGTGCTTCAATGGTGCTTTGAATCAAGCACTAATGGTGACAACTACTGGTGTGGAGGGTGAGGGCAGTCAAGGAAACAACCAACAACAAGAAACATTCCAACAACAATCAGCCCCAAATGACACCACATTGGTAAATTGGCAAGCAGAGGATTTTTGTGGCATGAACCAGGCAGTTGCTCAAGGTGTTGCAGCCAACACAAGGTCAAAAAGGAGGAATTTGGGTGAAGAACAACCATTGGCCCCAACCAATCCACAACCTTCCATGGCTCCACAAATGATTGGCAAGCAAAATCCAATTTCAAATGCACAAGGGCAGCCAAGAACAACTCCTAGACCAACTCAAATACCAGGGCTATTGCTGCCCACGTGCAAGGAGTGAATGTATAAGCAAAGGGACATCAAAACGATACTTCATCCCCATTCAACATCATTGATCGGATGAAGAATACAATGCTGCCCCCACTCCTTCCTGGACCCAAGGCATTATACACTTCTAGGCATAGGCCTATGCCCTCCGGGAGATGAACAAGACCCAAAGAAGACACTTGATTGCGGGCTGTCCCGTATTCCATTGTTGATGGAGTTTTGTTCAAGAAAGATGTGAATGGAGTGCTGCTTGAGATGCATTAGCACAAATCAGATTCAAAGAGTGTTGGAAGAGTTTCATGGTGGACCAGTGGTGGTCATTTTGCACCAAGAGTGACACTCTAAAAATCATGAAGGCTGGTTATTATTGGCCTAAAATATTCATGATTGCTATGCATGGATCAAGAGCCGTAAGAATTGTGCATTCTTCACGGGAAAAGAGAGACTTTCTGCCCTTCCATTACATCCAATCTCGGTTGACCAGCCATTCATGCAATGGGGTTTGGACTTCATTAGAGTCATTAATCCCAATTCAAGCCAAGGGCACAAATTGATTTTGATGACCATGGACTACTTCACCGGATGGACAAGTAGTAGCACTCAAAGAGGCAAATGAGTCTAGCATCTTAGACCTTTATGAGGGGATAACAACCAAATTTGGTGTACCTGCTACAATAATCTCAGATAATGCATTGGCATTCATTGGATCCAAGGTAACGAGTGGGCTGTCAAAACAGATATCTACCTAAGCACTTCATCAAACTATTACCCTCAAGGTAATGGCCAAGCCAGTCTAAAAACAAGAACTTGTTGAGGATCATTAAGAGGACTCTTGACGAGAATCCGAGGTCTTGGCATACCAAATCTGAAATCAGCCTTATGGGGCGATAGGATAACTCCCAAAAGATCCACGGTAACTCTCCATTCAAACTTGTCTATGGAAGAGAGGCATTCTTACCCATGTCACTTGAGTTGCCAACATTGGAACTCATGAAGTAGTTGGAGTTGCTAGATTTTGAGCCCATGGAGGTGAGGTATGCAGAGTTGATGGAGCTGCAAGAGATCGAAATCGAGGCATCCCAAGCAATGGAAAAGGATCAAGCTTTGATCAAAAAGACCTTTGATAGGAAGGCCAAGGATAGATCTTTTCGGTTGGAGATCTAGTGTTGAAATGGGATGTGGATAGAGAAAACGGGAAGGCATTCAAAATTTGATGCCATTTAGAGTGGCCCATACATGGTCACGAAGTGCAAGGAGAGCAATGCTTTCCAATTGGCCCCATTGGATGGTGAAGAACTGTAGGTTCCAGTAAATGGAATCTATCTCAAGCATTGCTTCTAGAGGGAAATTCACTACCTTGTAAATATTAGATTAGATTTTCATTCCTCCAAGTGCTTGTGCACATTGTTTTACTATAGGTTAGTTTTGTTTTCCCTAAGTGCTTTGGCATAACTTGCTGTCCATGGAGATGTTTTATAGTCCTTGCTTCCATCAAGTGATATTCCATCTTCCTCCTTACACATTCTAAGTCATTTGGGGTTCTAAACAAAATATTTGATGACTCCATTTCCAACAGATTTTCAAGAAACCGGTAACTTCATCCAGCAGATGCATGACCCATTGAGTCACCAAATTGTTATCCAAAATTCACCCCCTGGGGTAAATTTTGATAACATGCATCGATTATTCAATTTCAAGAAAGTATATTGATTTAAGACAAAAATCATGTTTAAGGGTCCCCTGGGTTCTTTCTAACTCTCCTGTCTAAGAAGAAATCCCAACGAGGTTGGGAAAAGGTGAAAAAAATTGCAAAAAATCAAGTTGGGGCCAAAAATCATGAAAATCGACTAAGTCCTAGTCAAGGTGGTCCTTGGGACAATTGGGACGTCGGGCGCGAACCAGTAAAGAAAAGCCTCTAGGCGGTCCACGTAGCAAAGGGACATCCGGGCCATGGGGATTCTGGGACGCGAAAGGGCAAACCAGATGAAGGTAAAAACAAAATTGACTAACTATTGTGCAGAAAAGGCTGGGACATCTGGGCAATGTGAGGACGCGAAGGACGCGAAAAGGCGAAGCGGCCGAGAGCAAAGGCAGCCCATTTCAGGCGGTTCGGAAGAATTTGTCCCAGCAGTTCCGGGATAGTTGGAACAAAGGGACGCGAGGGACGCAAAAAGCCGAAGGAGCCGAGAGCCAATGGAAATGTGCCACGTGTCTTCGCCTCAAAGAGGGACAGGGAAGCCCGAATCGGGCGGATCGGAGAAATTTGTCCCAAACAGTTTGGGACATCCAGGCCAGAAGTACGTGGCGGACGTGGGGAGCCGAAAGAGCCGTCGATGAATCAGAACATGCCATGTGTCTTCGTGGATCGGAGCGGTGGAGGAAAGGGTGAGATTTTTACTTAATGTTTTGCCGAGTTTCCAAAGGTGAAGTTTGGAGCATTGGCCCGAGCCAATAAAAAGAGGACGCGTGTCCTAAGGAGAAGGGGATGAGGAGGACTTGGAGAATTTGGCAAAATTTTTGGCCAAAAAACTAAAAGGTAAAAGATGCCCCCGCACCCCTATCAACCAACCAATGCATGCCACGTGTCCTAGGTGGCGGGCGTAGGGGGAAAATGAATTTTTTTCCAAAAGTTAAAAAGATCAAAATTTTCAAAGGAAAGCCCGCGGAAAGGTGGAGGAGAGAGAATTTCTCAATGAAACAGCACCTAACACATGGCATTCAATCGTGAGCGTAGAAATTTTTGAAAATTTTTCCAAAATGCAAAAAGGTCAAAATTTAAATTTTTTTGCCCGACATCCGTTTTTTGGGCCGTTTTGCCCTAAAACTTCAGACCTTCATATCTTTTGATCTAGAGCTCAGATTTGCACGTTCTTCATATCATTGGAAATCTTATGAAATTATCTACAGGATTTCATGGTCAATTTTGAATTTTGGTTTAGTTTCAAGAGAGAAAATTAAAAATGGCTCTGGTACGTGTCCATGGGCAAAAATGACCTTTCAGCGACCAAATTTAATGCAGGATGGGTTGCATTCTCCTCTAATTCGGTCAAAAATGATAGGGTATGGGTTTGTAAGGTCCCCCATGCCATTTTAATGCATTTTCAATCAATGAGGAATGGGCTCCCATGTTTTTTACATTTTCTCTCTCCTGGGCTCGACCCATGTAATGTAAAAGCCAAATTTGGCTCATTTCTAAAGGGTGGAACACTTTTTGGCATAGCAAACTTCTTATTTCACCTCCAGCAAGTGATTGTTACAATAATTAGACCTCTTCAAAGATTGTAATAGGTTTTCTACCTCTCTGAGGTTGTAATGCAGTGGTTTTGACATTGGAAATGATAATGCAAGCTTTGTGAATGGGTTTCAGTCCTTTGTTTGTATTATTTGCTTCATTTCAGATCCTAAATTATATCTTATTAGCTTGTGTATGTTTTATGTTGCAATCTTTGGTTTGTGTCTATTTGCATGACAAAAATATTCACCACTCCTTTTGGTGTATCACCATCTCTAGTTAGTTTCAATTTTGCACTTCTATCCCCTGTCTCCTTGCGGTTTAGAGTAGGATCAGGGATCTCGAACCTCTGCAGGTTGTGCAAATATAGATCTAAATCGAGGAGTTTGAGGAACCAACCTCTAATCTGGATATTCCTTTCTCATTTCACAAGTCCCACACTTGGAGAGAGGTTTCCATGTTGTGCAATCACAATGGATGCTAGCATGATCAAACTAGAAATCGATCAACATCCATGGGTCTTTGTGATTTTGAACTAACAAGAACCATTTCTAATTCCTTTTTGCATCAAATTTGTATCATGTTAACTTGGTTTCAGTTGTAAATCCATCAACAAGCTCTTAGATTGTTTTTTATAACATTCCACTACTGATAAATTTTGTCATTCTGGATTATTTTATGTTGTCTCTTGGAAAAATTTGATTTGACTTATGTTTCAAAATGTTTTCAATTTTTGTTTCTTACTCCTATTGCAGTCTTATGTTTGGAATCTCTCTTGATCATACATGGTCTCATTTCTTGTTGATATTTTAGTGGCATCTTCAATCTCACATTTAGAAGATCTTTCATTTGATAAAGAGATAAATAGATTTAAAATCACTTTACCTTCCTTGAATTTAAAGGTTGTTTGTAAACCTTTGGGTGCACCTTAGGTCATGATAAAATAGATATTTTTGGATGCTTTCTTGGTTCATCTTCTTCAATATTTTGTGGTAGGTTGTCAAATATTGTGTGGAAGAGTGTATATCTAGGCCTCCATTTGGTGCACATATCCTGGTTGAAGGAGTACCTTAACCCATTTGAAGCATTCTGCTATTTAGGTGTTACAAATTTCTTGTAAAGGTCCTCAAAGAATTTGGCAGATTCTGGTTAGTCTTGTCTAAAATATCCCACCAAAATTCATTTAAAAAAACTAATCCTACCCCATACTACCCCTGCATTGCATTGCATGTCAACAAAGGAATCTAGTCTATCTACAAAAATGCATAAAGTAAATCAAGATCATACAATGTCTTCGGTAACCCTTGCCTTTCATTAAAAATATCTACATAATCTAGAAGTGACAACTTGTGAAAGTCGATTTGGAGTGTTTATCATATTTTCCCAAGGCCTTTTCATACTATTTGCACAAATTGAGGGATATCTTCAAATCCTTCACCATTTGAGGGTTACAAAATAGGTTCTCTTACCTTGGTTGAAAGGCACAACCTAAAATAGTTAGGACAAGATCAATCATATTTGAGTGCTATCCATCTCTCCACGAACTGAAAAGTGCTAGTTATATCACATCTTTGGCTACAAAACAGCATACATCATGATCTATCTATCTTCAAGCTTCATGCCATATCTCGATGTTGCTCGGGAAAAGGAGAACAAATTTGGGTACCAACACTTTCTTAGCGCCATTGGCGATTGTTTTTTGAATTCCTGGGAAATAATTTGCATTATTGAGATTGATTTACTAATTCATTGCCAGTCCATATCTATTTAGACCATCAACAACACTAGTGGCACTGTTTCCAGGGACATTATTCAGTATTTTAGTATTTGAGATCCCTGGTAATACTTCTTATGTGATTTATGTACAATTAAAATTTTGAGTATCATCTTCTGATCAGATTTACAAGGCTGGAATGAAGAGTAGAGTTATGAGTTTGATATTTTCTTAGTTCAATATATTCCATGTGCATACATATTTGAGATATTTGAATGCATGTCAAACCCTGGTAATGTCCCTTGCAAATTTTGCATGTAAATACATTGTTGAAGCATCATTTTATAATCAAATTTGTAAGGATTAAGTGAAGATATAAGTTCTACCTATAATTTTATCATTTCCCACTAGTAGTTGCACTTCATTTACATTTGTGATTGATAAATTCAAGAGGAAGGAAGGTCTAATCTATAAATTTTGGAAAGATTCTCAGGTGATGATAGATATTTGATAGAGTATTTTAGTACATTTGCACAACTAGGGTGAAATTCCTTAGTGGCGACTCCATGTTGTTCCATTCGTGAGAGAGATTAGCCTTTGCTAAAGGATTATCACTCTTCTTCTAGTGATTCCGATTCAAGAAACACTCTCATAAACTTGTTCACTTCAGCTAGTGAAGGTCCTTCATTATACCTAGTGAGTTCATTCTCCAATCTTCACCTTTGTGTTTCAATTCAAATAAAATTTTCCAAGAAAATCAGCACTTACAGGATATCAATCTTGTGAACCACATTCTTGAGCCCCAAAGACCTTACACTCCTCATCAGCTTGTGTCACCCCAAGATCACCTCCACCAAACAATATGTCTCAGCCTAGACCTCCTTTTGTTGTTAACACCTTTGGTCCTATAGATTTTAGAGGAATGGATGGTTACCTAAATGTTTTTCCACAAGATGTCAGAAATAGATTGCCAAAATTCCAAGGTAACAATGCAATAACTGGTGATCAGCATCTCAAACTTTTTGTTAACATGATGGAGGATTTTGAGATAGAGTTTGAAGATGTGTATATTAAATTTTTCATTCATGCACTAGAAAAGGATGATGGGGATTGGCATAAGGCTCTGCTGGTAAATATTGATTCATGGACTGAAATAAAGAATGCATTTAGGTTGCATATGGTGACAAGACTGATCCTAAATTTCTCAAATCTGAATTTGAAAATATCAAGAATAATCCCAATGAATTAGTTCATGACTTTAACACAAGGTTTAACAAAACTTTGAGAAGGCTTCATGTTAGTCTGAGGCCTTGTGATAAGTCTTTTTAATCAAATATGCAAATTCATTTGATAAAAAGGAAGCCTATTACTTAAGAGATAAGAATCCTACCAACCTAAGGCAAGCTTTCACCATGGCACTTCAAATTGAAATTAATATCAAAGCAATTGGGAAACCTCTCAAGAGATATGGTGTAAAGTTGATACACCCTAAAAACCTCAAGCTAGCAGGGCACCGATTTGGAGGAGGTTGTGAAAACTTTGGCAGGGGCTATCAAAGAAATCTCATATAAGTTGGCAAGAGCTGAGAAGGGAATTGGGAAGACTTCACAAGGTTAGCAAAGAGCACAAAACCATGACATATTTTCCAATCATCCTAGAGGTGATCAAAGGGAAGATGATAAAGGGAAAGGACCCATGGGGTCTGCAAATATACATCCTCAAGCACGTGAAGGAAGATTTTTGCCTAATCCCTAACTGCCAGGTTGTTATTGTTGTTGAGAAAGTTGCTAATATTGATTGGTGTGATAGGTGTTTTCTACCCCATCCTCCATGTGAAGTGGACTAGCAAGATGGTGAAGCTAATAATGATGATGGTAATGATGATGATATCTGCATGATGGGTTATTCTTCAAGCTCACAAAGAGGAGCAACATCTACTGAAGTGATAAGTGCTAGGACTGTTGCTACCTTTTGGGATTGCATAAAATGGGTATAATTCTTCCTTCCCCCTCATACTCTTGAAGTTGATGTAGTGCAATATTTAGAAATTCCTAGCAATGACTGTTAATACTTAAGAGCTTTGATGATTAAGAAGTATGATTATGGTATCCCTTTGGAGGAAGATAGAAAATTGTTGATGAATGTTGTTGTAGCTCAAGAGAAAGACTATAACACTAGAATTAAATTTTTAAGGGAGTTAAGCCTACAGCCAAACCTAAAACACCCTTTCTCAAAAGCATTTCCAAAGGTTCCTAGAAGAGAAACACTTGCCAAAAGCTCTATTGTCCCAAGCAAAAATTATAGTCCTCATGCCCAAGCTGCTAAGAATCCCTTACCATCTAATGACTCTTATTGTATCCCTTCCAATGTTTTTTTCCAAAGAGTGTTCCCTATGACATAGCCAAAGTATTGAGCCAAATCAAAGTGAGTGTTCCAATCATTTAGTTGTTTAGGATTCCTAAGCATAAGAAGAGATCATTTGAGTACTTGGGATTGAAGGAGGAGAACACTACTTCAAGAAGAAATGTAAATGTTATTGAAACTCATCCTCAAATCATTATAGACCTTGAAACACCACCAGCAGTGGAAGATCTTGGAGAGACACCTGACGTATATTTTAGGACATCCTTGGTTGATTCCCAATTGAATGTTGATCCATTCTTCATAACTTTGATCATAAAGGATAGGCTACTTCACAATTGTATGTTTGATTCTAGTGCATCATGTAATTTTATGCCTCTAGAAGTCATGAATGAGTTGGATATCAAAGTGACATCAGCCTATGGAAATTATACTGCCATGGACTCAAGCGAAGTGCAAGTAGTTGGTTGTGTGAAGGATTTGGTGATGCGAGCTTGCATCTTATCCTGGGAGAAAGTTAAAATTGGATGTTGTGATTGTTGATTGCCCCACCAAATGGGGTATGTTATTGTCAAGAAATTGGGTTGCAAGTGCTGGAGGGAGTGTCCAAATGGATATGTCTTTTTCCACCATTCCCATTAAGGGAAGCCTTGTCAAGCTCTATGGAGAAAAGAAGATGTTGCATCTAATTGAGGATCAAAACAATGCTTCTGTGAGGTGCTATTTTTGATGTTGATGCTGATAATTTTATTGGGTTTGCTAATGGAAAAAACACAAGATGGATCATTCAATGTTCCTTGAATAGGTAAGTTCTCCTTGGACCTAGCTATTTTATGGAGCTTGCTCAAAATTTGAAAATGGTGCTTTGGTATAATTTTGATTTCTCCTAGCTTGGAAGATTTTATTTTTTCCTTCAAACTTAATTTTGAATGTACTAACAACACTACTGAGTATGAATCCTTTTTTTTGGGTGTGAGAATTACATGGAAGTATGGTGTGAAGGACATCATTACAAAAGGGTATTCGAGCTAGTTGTCAAACAAATAAGAAAATTGTATGGTACAAAAATCAGTAGATGAAAGAGTATAGGCATGCACTTTGGGATCTAATTGGGATGTTTGATTCCTTCAACATCGTGCATCATGACAGAAGTTTTGATGCTATTGTTGACAAGTTGGCAGTGTTGGGGTCAAGATTCAGAGATTACATCGTTTCACCTTATTGTGAGTACAATGTTGAATTGTTAACTAGGCTAGCTGTCCCTAACAACATCAAGCATTGGCGGTGTTTGATGATGATGCTCAAGTGTAAAGGTTCTTACAAAATCAAGTTGAGTTTATAGATCAACATATTGATTGGGAACCAATGGTGTGTATGATTGAAGGAGACAAACTTTTTTTGGAAAGGATATCATCCAATTGAAAACTAACACCATTCCTAGAGGCCTTATTGCTCTTGAGTCTTATTTTGACAAGGCTGATTACATCATCAATAGAAACATGTCCGCCTCAAGGGACATGGAAGAGCACAAATTGGGAACTAGTGATAAACCAAGAAAATTTTGGTTGGGAAATAGTTTAAATAAGGAAGAAAAATAGTCCTACCTCTAATTGTTGAAACAATATCAAGAATGCCTTGCCTAGTCATATTCGAAGCTAAAAGCATATAGAGAAGACTTATTCCAACATGAGATCCCTCTTGAGGAAAATTCCAAACCATTCAGAAAGAAGAAAATTTCAATCAATCCACTCCTCTCCATGAAAATGCAAGATGAATTGAAGAAACTGAAGGAGGGTGGGATCATTCAGCCCATGAGGTATTCATCTTGGGTTACAAACCTTGTGCCAGTCAGAAAGAAGAATGGAGATATCAGAATTTGTGTAGACTTCATAAATCTGAATAGATCTTCATTGAAAGACAGTTATCCTTTTCCAAACATGTAGAACATGTTGTAGTTAGTGATTAGATCTAAATTGTTGTCCACCTTGGAAGGTTTCTCTGGCTATAATCAGGTTATTGTCTAGGAGTCAGAAAGATTTAAAACTTCCTTTACCACTCCTTGGGGAACATATGTTTATGTGAGAATTCCTTTTGGTCTCATGAATTTTGGAGCTACTTTCCAAAGAGCAATGGATGTTACTTTTGCTAGTTACATAAATGACTTAATTGCAGTTTATCGGGACGATGTATTGTATTTTCAAGGAGAAAAAAGATCACTTGCAGAACTTGGAAAGAATGTTTATCAGATGTAGAGAATTTGGAATCTCTCTCAATCTGAAGAAGTGTCACTTTGGAGTGAAAAAGGCCAAGATACTTGGTCATATTTTTTCAAAGGTTGGTGTCATGATTGACCCTGAGAGAGTAGAAGTAATCAGCAAGGTGCTAATTCTAACAACAAAGAAGGGCATCCAATCTTTCTTTGGGTAGATCAATTTCATTAGAAGGTTTGTGTCCAATTTTTTTGAGTTGAATCTTCCTATCACATGCATGTTAAATAAGGATCAAGTTATCAAATGGGAGGAGGCTGCCATTCAGGATTTTTAAGGAATCAAGGAGGAACTTAAATATGCACTGTCTTGAAGCTCCAAATTACAAGAAGACTTTCCAAATCTTCTCCTTTGCTTCGAAAAATACTATTGCATCTGTTTTTCTCCAAAAGGATGAATATGGGGCTGATAGGCCTATTTCCTTCTTTAGCAAGGCTTTACAAGCTACTTTGAGTTAAAGTACATAATCATGGAAAAAAAACATTTTCCTTGGTGAAAGCAAAAAGGTTTTCGGGCATTATATTTTAAGTTCAAAAGTTGTTTCTTATGTTCCCCACACCATGGTAAAAGATATCTTATCGATATGGAGATCTCAAGTAAAAGATATTGATGGGTGAAAAAACTATAGGAGTATGATATGGACATCCAAACCACAAAGTTAGTAAGAGGTTTGGGTCTTGCTAATCTCATGTCTAAGAGAAAATTACAGATCAGTGGAAGTGAATGAAGTAGAAGAAGAAAGGGAAGATGTTCTTAAGAAATTGGTAAGTTCTTAGTGGTACAAGGATATAATTTTTACCTCGAGACACCTATGCTATCCCTGATCATTTAAATAAAAACCATTAAAAAAGCCCTCAAGTGGCTTCTTAAAAATACATCATCATTAACTTTGGGCTGGCTTGGAAGAACCCTGAAGGTTTCCTCTTGAAGTGTGTAACTAAAGATGAAGCTCCCAAAGTAGTTGCTGATTTCCATGGGGGAGTTTGTGGAGGAAAATTTGCTGGAAGGGTTACAACACACAAAGTTTCGAGATCTGGTTATTGGTGGCCTACTCTCTTTAAAGATGTAACCATCTTTGAGTAGAAAATGTGAGAGCTGCCAAAATTTTTCTAGAAGAATGAAAGATTTAGGATCCCTTCCATTGCAACATGTATCAATTGAAGATCCTTTCAAACAATAGGGGATGGACTTCATTGGTTAGATTTCAGATCCTTCTAGTGCTAGACATAAGTGGATCCTTGTAGCCACAGATTACTTCAAAAAGTGGGTAGAGACAATCCCCACCAAGAAAACAACACACCAAGTTGTTATGGACTTCTTGTTGAATAATATCATATGCAGATTTGGTGTGCCAGTCAAGATTGTGGTTGATAATGCCATGTGTTTCAGAGCTAAACCTTTGATGGAAATGTGCAAGGAGTATGGAACCAATCTGAATTATTCTTCAAACTATAACCCCCAAGGGAATGGACAAGCTGAGTCTAGCAATAAGAACTTATTGAAGATCATTAGGAGGACCTTGGAGTTGAACAAGAGAAAATGGGGTGAACAACTAAAATTTGTAGTTTGGGCTGATAGAATCACTGCTAAGAGAGCTACTGGTAAGAGTCCATTTGAGTTGGTGTATGGAACTCAAGCTCTGCTTCCCTTACATATGTAATTATCTTCATTTCAGTTTGTTCAACAACTTGAGGATCAAGAGGTCAGTCCATATGAAGCAAGGATTAATCATATTGTGGAGCTAGATGAAGAGAGAAGAGCATCACACCAGAGGCATGTCAGATTTAGAGAGAAGTTGAAAATATTTTTTGACAAGAAGGTCACTCCTAGGGCCTTCAATATTGGAGATATGGTTTTATCATGGGACAACAGAAATGAAGATAAGGGAAAACATGGAAAAATTTATGCATTATGGATGGGCCCTTACTCCATTGATATCATAATTGGTCGAGAATACCTCTTTTCTCAAAGATTTAGATGGGGAATTGCTTGAACAACTTGTTAATGAGAGGCATATTAAGAATTTCTTGGATTAATCCCCAAATTTGAGGTATGCACCAACTTATACGATGTCTGATGTTTGGCTTTGGCTTTGTTTTTGGTGTTTTGGTGGTTCTTGGTTTTCCTTGGTGTGTGGCAGCAATTTTTGTTGGTTTCTCGGTTGGTTTTGGATGATTTTGGCTCATGAATCTGTTTTCCCAATGGATTATTTTGGCACTTGGTCTATGTTGTTCTTATGGCACTTGGTGGGAGTTTGCATCCCCAAGCGGAGGCTGATGTTGGTGCCCATTTTTATCCTCTGTTATTTTCCCATCTTTCCCCTTTGTCCTACGTGCTCAAAAACATTTTTCTTTGAGTTTTTGGTTTGAAAGTTTCCCAATCTAGATTGAATGCTTTAAATGGTTCATAAACTTTTTTTTTCCCCAACTTGAAAGAAAAATACATGCAGGCTCTGTTTTATGCCCTAAATTTCCAAATCCACGGGCCTCTGTCATTTTTTCCATCTTTCCCAGCCTTTAGAGCTTGAAGTTGTTGGTTTCATGAATTTTTCCCTCAAAAATCTATCCCCATGGTCAAAAATTGCTTTAAAACACCTTCCATGTGCCTTTTGATAAAAAAATCCTTCACCCACGAAGAAAAAATCAAATTCGGGCATCCTTGGCAAATTCTGTGTTCTTTTATGGCCGTCATGAGTTTCATTTGCCCATCAAAATTAATCCCAAGCATATCCTCCTACATGGCCAATTTTCATTGGTCAAGAATCAACAATTTCTTTGAAAACTTAACATTTTTTGGTGTATTGACAAAAATTCAAAATTTCCCCATGACTCTGCGGGACAACACATGTCACATTCTCATGCAAAGGTGGAATGGGAGGCTGGTAGAGGACTTAGGCAAGTTTTGCCTTTTTGGTGAAGGGAAAAAGGTTGAGTAAAGGGTCGTGGGTTTATAGTGGAGCAAGGGGAGACACATGGTGGCTTCAGGACATAGAGAAGGTCGGTGGGTCACCGAAGCCAAAGTGAAATTGTTCCCTTTTTACAAAAATGACTTAGAACAAAAAATTTAGCCGTGGGTCCGAATGAACCATAGGGAGACACGTGGAGGGAAGAGCAGGTTGGTGGGTCGGGAGAGGCAAAAGGGAATTTTTCCCTTTTTGTAAAAATACTTAGAATGAAAATTTAAGGCATGGCTCCACAATAAATTAGAAGGAGACACGTGTCGGGAAGAAATCAAAGACATGGGTTTGCAGGAAAAATGAGAAAATTTTCCCTTGGCGAAAAAGGGGTTAAAACATGAAATAAGCCCACATATTCTTAGCAATAGAGAGGTGGACATGTGTCAAGGATAGAGGCGGAGGTGCGGGCTGCGGGGAAAAAAGTGAAAATTTTCAAAAATCCCAAAAAGGTGAAAATGTGTAGAATTGAGCCGCGACTTCAATGGGACCCACAATATGCCATGTGTCAAACTCAAATTTCAAGGATAGAAGGGCGGAGAAAAATTCAAAATTTTACATTTTTCCAAAAATGTTAAAAAGTCAAAAGGTGATCCCAAATCTGTTCCCAATAGTATTTTGACACGTGGAGGGCCCAGTTGAAGGTAAAAGGTAAAATCAACAATAGTTTGTACATTTTTCATTTTGGCGCCATTTTCTCTAGGAAGCTTGGAGATGTGAATTTTGCATCAATTTTGATCGAATCTTTGGCAAATTCATGTCATTTTTGCTTGTAAGGATCAATACAAGTGGTTTTGGGGATCAATTTTCAGATTT